>OX359246.1:74278905-74878905 GCA_947179485.1 Allacma fusca | reverse complement strand
GATAAATTGTGTGCTATGGATTCGAACAAATATTAATAAATCTGGTGGTAAAGTTAAGGGGTAAACGGATTTTTATAGGGACCCCTTTAATGTGTTAGGGTGAAAATGTTTTGAGGGTCTACTTGTATTTGAAATCCATTTAAAATCAAAGTAATATTTTAATGTAGGGGTAGTTGTTCTCGTTCTGTAGACTTTTATCCCATAAATATTGTTGGATCTATATACAGTTGACTCTCTCTATAACGTCTCTCCCTATAACAAAACTACCCCGATAACGATACACTGAGAATCTCCCCGCAGTAAATAATCAATGTTAAGTCACCCGTTCTAACGTCATTCCCCTTATAACGTCAGAAAAATTGTTGCCCTTGAGGTGTCGTTATAGAGAGAGAGTCGACTGTATTGGAAATGGGGGGTTTTATAAAAATTCGTTCACTAGTTCAATTTCGTTCGTGGATCGCAATTCGAAGTTTAAGACAACAACGTATAATTTTGGAGAATATACTTTTATTGACCCCTCCTACATTATCACGTATACATTTATCCCATTTTGGACCCGCGCACCGAATTTACCTATTACATTTACTAATTTTTATTAAAATATAAAATACCTGGTAAACTGGGTGTGCTCCACAATACTTGTATCTTACGAGGTTTTCATAAACTTTATTAATTAGACAGGATATGATTGCTTCCAAGAAGTGACTGCACAAAAGTTTGTCAACCCTTCCCCTCCCACCTTATCAACCGCAACTGCATGCTTATTATGGATGGTCTAGGTAGTGGTCGGACCAATTCAGTTTAAATTGCAATTTTACAATTCAATTCAATTCAGTTCAGTTCAATTCAGGGATTTTTCAATTCAATTCAGTTCAGTTCAATTCAGGGATTTTTCAATTCAATTCGATCGTTTACTGAACCAAATAATTCAATTCACCTGTTGAATCGAATTGAATTGTTGTCTTTGAATTCCAATTCAAAACAATTTCAGGCTGAATCAAAACCGATATTGTACGGATAAGTTTAGCACCATCTCTGCGTCAATGCAACCAGCATTTAAAACGTATGTGTTAATATTTTTAGGGTGGCGCCAGCCCCCTTATAACGTATTCCTCCGACCCAATTTTGTTCAAACTTTCTGTGAAAATTCTTTAGGCCACTCTCTTGGAGGAGGTCGTTATTGGTTGAAGTTGAAATCGTAATGCGTTTTCGTACGTAAAAAACGACAAACTGTTTCACCGATTTCAATGGCATTTTTTTACAATTACCAGTCAGTACTACTAGCTTAATTTTTTCAAAAATTAACAAAATTTTATTTTTTCAAAATTTTGCATTTTTATTTTTTAAATGAGGTCAACATAATACTACAAAAAGGGTAAGGAGAGATGGCCTTAGCTGAAGCGCCACCCTAGCCACTTTGCAGTATTTATTTGTAAATATGCTCGGCGAAACCAAATGGTTTACAATTCAGTTCAGTTAGTAGACTGAACTGAATTGAATTGAATTGTTTTTTTCTGAACCGAATTGAAACCCCAATTTTAATTCAGTTCAGTATTCGAACTGGATTGAATTGTAAATTTTGAATTGAATTGAATTGTTCCGACCACTAGGTCTAGGTTTGACGGAACGGGAGTGGACTACGTCTCAAAGGTTACTACACACAATATTCCTACGGAAATATTTCAGTTTTGAAAAATCTAGATTTTTTACTCCAATTTTAAAATTTTACAAACAATAGACGCTGTTTGTAGAAAATGTAATGAGCTTACAAACACGCATGATATGGGACCCTGTAAGGTTGTATATTTTACTTTGATAGTCACAGGCGGCACAAGAGTGAAGCACAAGTGAAGGTTTAACACCAAAGGCTTAATCAGCGTATCAAAATAAAAATTAAATCACAGGTATATAAGTAGGTAAAATGCATATATAGTTGACCTTGTAAATTTGATGTTGATTCAGAATTAAAATTAAATCCAGCACACAAATAGTTACCACCCAGATATCCTCCAACCAAATATGTACCACCCAAACATGTAATGCCTTAGAATCTTCCACCCAAGTATACATAAGAACCAAATCCAAATATCAGCCACCCTAATTTCTACCACACAAAATATTCAACACCCAGACGAAATCCATACCCACTTCCCAAATGTAGCTCATCAGGGTCCCCTGTGTCATTTGGGTGCTAGATTCTTACATATACTAAGAAGATAAATATAATTGTGGTATATGTAATTATATTTGATTGGTATTTGGTATATCTTTGGATTAAGGGGTATTTGGGTGGTACATTTTTTTGGTTCAGATTATTTGTTGATAGATGTTCGAGTATGTAGATATTGTGTGGTGGAAAATTAGATCGGAGATGAAACTGATATTACAAGGTAGATCAGTCGCTAAATCAGCTTGAGACGTAGACAAGTCGTAGATACGGTTCGGTGTGGACGATGGGTGGTATTTAAAGTCAAATCTAATAGGGTCTTACTTATATCATGATAATTTCATAACCCTTTAAATTTGAGATTTACTCCAGAAAGCGTCTAATTCTATTCTTTGTAAAATTGAAAAATTTGGGAAAAAAATCTAGATTTTTAAAAACTGAAGTATTTCAATAAAATATTGACACATTGTGTAACCTTTGAGACGGGGTCCCCTCCGGTTCTTTTAAACCTTGCCCAAGAGCTACTTGCGCAATACGTGATCGCTTCCTATGGCATTGTTTCCATACGCATCAAATTATTAAGGTTATACATACACGAAGGACAAAATCTTATTGAAATCAGAAGTCCGTTAGTAATTATTATAGAATATACAATAATTTTTTTACTGTTACCTTGGCTTTGGTTGAGAGCAAATTTACTTGTACTTGTTTTACATGCATCTGAATATGGTCCTAATAGGAACAAAAATATTTGAGTGCGTTCCTGGAAACCTTGAAATGAAATGGGGTTCAAGCATCGCATTGGAAATGTGTAGCATTTAAAAGTCTCAGTTCCCATATATGTATGTATCTCGTCATATGCGGAGCATTCATATATGAAATGTTTCTGGTAAAAGGGTTCAATCTTTAAATAAATCATTGGAAGGACACGTCCCCCCTTGAAGCCCACGTAGACAGTCAGATAATTTTAAAATAGACTTTAATCGTACGAATTGTAAGAATCACAGGAAGGTATATTATGTGGTACTTAGCGAAGGGTTAGACACAGTTATAAATACACCAATCCATATATGTATGGTGCAAATTTGTATTGTTATTTCAAGTATACATAAGTGTTAGTCTCTATTTCAAAATCTTACTATCTACTTTCACATTCTCCTTCTTTATTTTCTCCTGCTATGGGCTTTTGTATGGGAATAGGAAATTTTGTATCTGTCGTGAACGCTGAGTGTTGACGTACTTTTGAAAGCACAACCAAAACTTTTGTTGGAAATCTAGAATTATTGTAGCTTCTGTGTCCAGTCCGTACAGATTGTATCTATCTGCTCAGCGTTGTTTTTGTCAACTTACGATTCTCAATTCCTTTAGCCTCAGCTTCCATTAAGTTTTTACTTGGGTTGTGTAACGGTTAGTAAAAATAAATTCATGTGCTGCAGATTTTCATAGATTTTTTTTTCAGAAATTTTTTCCCGTGTCAATTGAAATTGTCCTGATCTAGGTTCAATCTTGGGCGTTTGCCAAATTATTTGTCCTCCTATTTGTTAGAACAATGTAAGAAAAAAAGTGTAATAAATTTACATACTTTTGTAATTTATTAAAAACTAGGTTTTCGTATCCATTAACGATTTTGTTAATATTACAGGGAGAGCTTATTGCATCGACTCGAGTCCCAAATGGAGGCAATTAAAAAAACTGTGAGGGACTTGAAATCCGAAAATGAAATCCTACGGAACGAGATCCGTGGAATCGGGATTTCAGCATCCTCAATATCCCAGCCGGAGGGATCCATGGAAAACAAGACTTTACGGGAAATTGTGGATGAAACCCAATTGTATGTGAAAGCTCTCAAAGAACAAATTTTGAGGGACCAGAGATTCAAAGAAAATGCCAGGAAACTGGATTCCACAACTGTTCCAGAAATAACTGCCCCTGAAGAAAATGACGGGGAGAGTTTAGATGAATCCTTGGAAGATTTTGAGGTTCTTGAAATTGAGACCGAGACTCCGGCTTTGAAAATCCGGAGCAAAACTATGCAGGATGATAGAAAGTGGATGAAGGAAGAATTTAGCAAGGTGATCAATCGGAAGTCGATAACGGAAGAAGAATATTTTCGGGGGAAAACACTTGAGGATATTTCTTTTTTAGTTCCACTCTCAAAAACAGTGGTTGCCACGTGTACTCTCAAATTGTGTAAGTGATTTTAAGTCATTTTACAAATTATTAACCATCAAATTAGAAATTTGCTATAAACTTTTGAGCAATATACAATCTGTCAAAATGCACGCTTCGCTTTTGATTCTTTACTATATTCAAGAATATTACATGTAAAATAAAAAGTGCATTACAATTTTACTACAAATTAATTAACGATTACATTAATTTTCAGCCAACTTCCTGAATTCCGCGCTTTCGAATCCCGAGTACTATTTGTGGTTTGCATCATCAGTCACCGGACCTTCAGAAGTTTTGCCAAGCACCAGTGATGTTTTCTCTTTTGCAGGAGACTGGTAAGCAAAACATATGTTTCCCTCTATTTAAAAATCCCGTTTGAAAAGCCCGCCGGGGGTTTTCATATTTGACCTTGGGACATGTTTCTTAATCTACCCCACCAAAGTTTCCGCGAATTTCCCCTAATTCTTATACAGAGGCACAAAACTCAAGAAACCCCCTTGAAATAATGTTATCAAATATAGAATAACATCGTTTTACATTTAATTCATTTCCAATTATTTAATTCATTGAGACCCATTTAATTAAATAAAGGCCTTAATGGAGATTTAATGGGGTTTTATTGAACATCAATTTGACCAGATCACGTAAAAAATTAGCTTCAGGAGAAAAAGTCAGACGGAAGGTTAGTAACAATCCGGTGAAGCTTAAACTAAGTGTCACGTGTTTTGCCCCTTTGACCTAAATTGTTGACCTGGGTCAGTGAAATAAATTTTAGCAAATCTGAAATATCTTTTTCAAGGAATTGAGGGAATTAACTACTTTTTGTGATTGTAATTCAGGTAAGTGAACAATGTATAGGGGCGAGGTGGGGTGCGAATGTTTTGTGCTCTCTTTGTACTGGATTTTCAACTTTTAATGTTGAATTGTGTTTACGAAAATTAATTATAACTCAAAAGTAATTTAGTAATGAATGTAATACTTATCCATTTTGGTTATTGCTATTAATGTTAAAACTAACTGATTGATTACAGGGTGTGTTGTGCCTTCTTGTGCTCTTACGAAATCAGTAAACTTCTGCGTTTGACCCTGTACTGCCTCAGCTATGGTAATGACAATGGTATTGCAATGGGAATTGCATTCACCCCTGGAGATGTACCAACAAATTTAAAGTTGTTCAATAGCTTACTCCACTTCCCAGTCGTCCCGGATGTTTGCATAATTGTGAGATCTTGAACGCTTCTATAAAAGGTGAAGTTGATTGGAATTTTTGGAACGATTTTCATTTTTGAATGCAGAAACCCCCCAACAAGTTCCCGCTGGAAACTTTTGTGAACCACGGAAATTTGGTTGCCAGATGTCACATGACGCTCGGCCCACGTTCTATAGTGCATATGGAAATTTTCGAAATTGCTAACGAAATCCCGCCCTTGTTCCCTTCTGAGCCTCAAGATGGGCGGCGGATATGGGAAGCTAAAATTAAGCAACCGAATGAGCCCAATGGAAACGATTCCGGCTTAATCAGAAATATTCCGTACTATTTTGAAATAGGTTGGTTTTTAAACTCTCTTAAATATTTTTTATACATCTGTCATGAGCCAGTATTTTTCACAATTAATTTAATAATCTAGTAAACTGGCTGAGGGTTACACTGAGACCAGGTGATATGCTTCCAACTAATGATCGTTCGGAGATCCTCTCTTTGGAGGGCGAAAAATTCTTTGCAGGCAATGACGAGTAAGCAATTTTTTTAGCGTACTTCAATAATATTATAGTGTCCTTGATTTCCATGGAAAAGATTTTTGTAGCAGTTAAGGAATCTTGAAGTCCCTGACTTGCTCCAGGTCACTGTTTGAGTGTTGGGTCATAACCATGCTTGTCAGTATGCAGGGTGTCGTACAACCTTTAAAACCCCAGTTGAATTTTTTATTGAATTTGGGAAAAGCAATGCCAAACATTCGAGTACCAAAATTTTAAGTAGATTCTTTTCCAGATTTTCTGAAATTTGTGTGCTGTTTTAGGTGGGGGAAGGGAAGTTTTGCGACACCCAGTTTAAATGTAATCTTTGAAAGATTGAGCTTGTTAATGTTTACCGCATAAGTTAATGAAAATTTTTATTTATTTTTGATGGGTTTAGAACCATAGATGCGGTTTGTGCCTACGAGATTGATTCCACAGATCTTGTTTTTGTGGCTGGTCTTAAAGTTCGTCCTGGTCTCAAATCCTTTTTCGCGGCATTTTTTGTTCAAAATCCATGTTACTTCGGAGCAGAGCTGGACGCTTTGATAGCTCCGAGAAAGTGTAATCGATGGAAAATGCATACTTACAAGATACACGCTGTGGTAAATATTTTGATCGCCAATTAATTATTCTTTATTACGAAATTTTTGCAACTTCGTTAAAACATGGATTTTGTTTCCAGGCCACTGAAGGCGTCCAAACGATTCAAATAAGAAATATACGAGCAGAGCTTCAATTATTCACCGAAGAGGAGCAAGGTCAATTGAAAATCCGTATTTTTACAGTTTAAGGGATCCCACTCTGGATAACGGACTCATCGGTCAGTAATTGCTAATAAAATGCTTCACTGACAATGAGCCCGCAGATCCTATGTGCTACTTTAATTCAGCTCAATGTTACAAAGAATACTAAAAAAATGTAGGCAATCACAATTCCAATTGTCCGATTCTCATTGAGAAATTAGTGTCAAAGTTTTGAATTCACCTTTTATTTTTGAACTTAGCTGTACTCACTGTGCATTTTAAGGATAGTGAGTTTAATTTTTGTGTATTTCTTTGATTCTAAATAAAGGTCCTTGTTATTATTCGTAGTTATAAAAAATTTCGGGGCTTTTTTTGTATGGTTGTAAATAAAACCTAACCCAGCAGAGATCATTAAACGGTCGGGGTATTGTGACACAGTATTTTGCATTATATTTGGCTCACTCACAAATTTGACAACAACATAATTATTCTTACTCCAAGTTTCTATAAAATATCCAATACTATCAAAATTATCCAAGTATACACAATAAGATTCGGAAGGAAACTTATGAGGATATTTTGGAAAGGAATTTCTCCAGGTCCTTCATGTCATTGAAGTCGTACGTATCCGCATGTTCCAGTTTCGTAACGAAGCTGAGCTCTTCGGCAAATCCTCGAACGTACTGGATAACGGTCTCTAAATCGTCAGTGAACACATCTGGATGACGTCGGTCCACAAGGAGACTCAGGAAATCCGTAATGATCATGACGCTAGTGTAGCCTTTCAATTGAGTCGCCTCATACATCTCCGATGCGAGGTCCTCGAGGGAGGTTTTGGATTCGTCTAAACCTGTGAGAACACGTTTTGCGGCGGCTTTAACCCCCGTCGGTCCCTGCATTCCCACGGCACGCACTCCGTACAGAACTACTTTGAGAATGTAGTCCTTCCCTCTTTCGAACTTGTCCTCATCAGTCTCAAAATCGGGGTCATTTTTAGAGAATTTAGTCCGGACGATCTTCGTGAGCTCTTCTTTCGTCAGGCCCTCAATTGTATTGGGCTGGATCTGATTACCGGCGAAACTTTGTGTTGAGCTCTGAAATGTGATGGAATAGAATCCTGGAATACAGTGCATTTACAAATCTACACTATACTACATTAATTGAAATAATTAATCCTCTTTTGAAAACATATGTCTCGAGAGGATCTGCGAGAAAATTAGTTATGGATTTTTATTGGGTGACCACTCACACCGTACCTGTATTAGGCAGACGAAGACGCCCAGGAACACAGCTAGAGGAAGTGAGGTCATGTTGAAGGATTTTATGGGGTCGAATTTCCGAATGGTAGATTATCCTATCCAATTTGTATTAAAAGGCAATTTTCGTTTTGAGTCTTATTTAAGCCTTCGGAGTCTCTTTGTAAGCTGGATGACAATAAATCCTGAGAAAGTGTTTTGAACTGTTGTGATCTAGATGAGGTTTCGTAATAACAATTGTTTTTGGAGTATTTCATTTCCCTACTGAACTAGTTGCAATTAACAATTAAACCCATGTCAAAATGAAAGTTATTGAAAGACGACATTGTTGTATATACTCAACAAGGTGGAATACTTTCAAACGTAAACAGAGCATTTAGTTGAAGACTGCAATCACATTGTGTAAAATATTAAAATTATTCCTTTGACATACACAGGTGCTTAAATTACAGTATTCACGGTGTTCATTCACCTCTCTGAATCACCTCTGATATTTTCTACAAACTGGGGGAACCAAATGGTCAATAGTGGTTGCGGAACTTTTATGTGGTCTATAGCGGGGCTGTTTTACCTAGTAAAATAATATTACGTATTATTGCAAACTAATTTTTAGAATCATATTACGTTTAAATAAAAAACAATAACAATAGCACAAAACGAATTGGCGAGTGGCTTAAAAGGCAAAAACGCGGGTTTCTGGTCCAAAAGTGACTGTTCAACTTCCGTCATTTTGATTTCCGCTTGAATATTTCTGACCGGAATTATCTGCATGTCTTCCTTTGCCTGGTTATACAAATATTGGTTTCAAACTTTAACATCTATGAACACTTTTCCTGGTGAAACCAAATTCCTTGGAAATCAAAATGTTGGTAGTCTTACAGCCGCAAATTTTCTGTAATCATGCGCCTTGAAAAGAAAAATCCAGTTTGTACTTCTCACAATCAGTTTCTGTAGGATACTGCCGGAAACCGGAATGATACAGCAAAAGCATTTAGAAGAATTTTTAAGAATTGACACTCGCACCTCATAATAAAGTATTTAAATAAATTAAACAATTTCCAATTCATTCCAGAAGTTGTTCAAAATTCCGAAAAGTTAGATTTTGGGGCGTCGTACGACCCTTGGAAAATCACATTAGCTTTTGACAGAGATATTTTGTATCTCGATCACTGATACCTCCCTTACAACCCGCTTATATTATGTCATACGAGCTGAAATAATGCCAACAAAAATATCGGCACCTGTATGAATGCTGGGTGTTCAAATTTGAATTTGTTTTGTCCTTGCTGTCGTCTGAGACCTGGCCCCCAAGAACAAATTGTCTATGGATGAAGTTTTTCCAAATTTTCAATTCCAAAATCATTTTGAACGAAATTTTGAAATTCTGGTGGAAACTTGGGGAGGGAATATTCAAATTCACCGATTTTTTAACGAAAACGTTCCCTTTCTTTTGCCGAGAAGAAATCTTTGAGAGAAAGAGTTGGTGATCCTCCGGTTGCGTGTGGTTAGTTAAGAGCCCATTTTCAAGGAATTTAATTGCAAAACTGCAAAAATTGAAAATATCACATATCGTACTTAAATTTTGGTGGCCCATTTAAAAACACCGACGTCTCGACAAATTTTCCCACAATCTCTGAACGTTGGCTCTGGGGTAAAATACAAGCCTTTGGAGGGGATCTGTTTTTAACAAATAAAATTTCTAAATGAATTTATGTAGGCACAAAATAACAACTTTGCTCCGTTAATTTGTCTACCGTGAGTTCATTTGCTAACCAAGTCAATGCCAATTTGTCAATTTTGTTCTCTTGAAACATGAACACAAAAATTATCTTCAACGTTTGCGTGTAAATAGTATTTGCATGTAGTATGTATACACTAGGGTTGGCAAGTATCGCCAGTTTGTCAGTATCGGGAATATCGGTATCGGTAGAATGCAATTTTGCGATATTTGCGATAATATCGGGTATCGCCGATACTTTTTGCTGAAGTGAATTAGCACATGAAGTTAAAAGAGTTGACATCAACGGAACTAGCTATTAGCTTTGTCATTATATGAAAAATCTGAATGTTGTAATCACGGGGCGATTACATGGAGAGCGAAGCTAGCATGCAAAATATTGAATTTTATACCTATATTACATCTAAGACAACCATTGTGGCTGTCATGTGATGTTACTGAAATTTTTAAAATACTTTCTACTTTTCTGGAAGTTTGTCAAACATGTGATTGTATGGCATCTATATAATATATGAGTGTTCAATTTTATAATTTTTTAAAAATTCCTTTTTAAAAATTTTAATAATTTAAAACTGGATTACGTGATACCATGATAGAAACAAACTGTTTCCACAACAGGCTTAATTCTGGCGACGACTAACAGTTGATACTTAAGACCAGAAACCTTGTTAGCTGCAGACACCGGTGTTTCGTCCTATTTGGGACTCGTCAGTACAGCGCAAACAGAAAAAAATGACTAGCGACTGACTTCGTGAACCGTCAGTGGCGGAATGAAGATTGACGTAGAAAATAAAAATATTATTTTCTCAACTTCAATTGCTGCTCGAAATAATTCAATGTTTGTTTTTTGGAAAAGAGATGGTTACATCTCAATATCCATGGTGCTCAACGGAGCAGCTATTTACAAAACTTGAATTCCGACCAGTACGGATTGATTATAAAGAGGCAAAGAGTTTTTCATATCACGATTTTGATAATTTTAATAATTTAAAACTGGATTACGTGATACCATGATAGAAACAAACTGTTTCCACAAAAGGCTTAATTCTGGCGACCACTAACAGTTGATACTTAAGACCAGAAACCTTGTTAGCTGCAGACACCGGTGTTTCGTCCTATTTGGGACTCGTCAGTACAGCGCAAACAGAAAAAATGACTAGCGACTGACTTCGTGAACCGTCAGTGGCGGAATGAAGATTGACGTAGAAAATAAAAATATTATTTTCTCAACTTCAATTGCTGCTCGAAATAATTCAATGTTTGTTTTTTGGAAAAGAGATGGTTACATCTCAATATCCATGGTGCTCAACGGAGCAGCTATTTACAAAACTTGAATTCCGACCAGTACGGATTGATTATAAAGAGGCAGAGAGTTCCTTTTTAAAAATTGTGAAAATTTTAAAATGGAGACTCAAGCTGCACATCTAGGGTTTATGTGAGACATTCTACGCTTGTTTAAAAATTGTTAATTGAAAAGTTCAAAAGTTTTTTCTTCTACAAGGTCTCGAATTGTATTGTTGTAAAAACAAAAGGTAGATAATATCGTCGATGAAGAGGTAAAATGATCTAAGTCCTGTACAAAAGCATGCGTACATACTTCATTTTGCCTCTTCAGCGACGGCATTCTTGCTTATGCACCCTTTTACATGGCTCGCGCAAAAGAAATATGCCAGAAAGTACTTGGAGTTTAAAATAATTTCCACTGGCGATACCCGATATTCTGGACATGATTGGCGATAAGTATCGCCACTAATATCGCACATATTTTTGGCGATATTTGCGATAATATCGTATCGCAGTATCGCACTTGCCAACACTAGATACACTGTATACAGTCACTCGGTCACGTCCGAAAAGCTGAAACAAAATATTTTAATTAATCTTAGTTACTATACAAGTATCTACGTGCAAATGCATGTATGTACATATGTTAATATACGGTTACAAATAGAAGTATGAAATATATAGCTGTTCCAATTATTATTCAAGAATTTTTTTGTATTAAAAGAACAAGTTTTCACGAAGGCCACATTTTTCTTACAAACACTAAATACTAGCAAAATGTTATGGATTTCAAATGGAGATATGAAAAAATCATTTTGCACTGATTGCAAACTAGTTCTGGTAATGGTTACTTCCCTTGCGTACAGTTAATGTATGATAAATTCCGTTAATCCTAACACCAACCAAATTAAATACCAATTATAATTATTACTATCTCGTAAAAATTGCGACTCCCTCTGCTGCCCACATAAGACCTAACACACATCCACAATTTGATTCACCCTCAGTTTGTCAATATTGGACATCTCATAGGCAGTGGTTGTGTGTTTTTTCACATAAAGCTACTACGGCATGAATAATATTTTGACGGGGATCCCTTCGTTGACGCAGAAAACTTAGGAAGAAAATATCATTGAGCTCAGTTGGGAAAAGGAGTAAAAAAATTTATAAACGCTAAAGTTCATATTAATATAACCGGAATTCGATCCTTATACCGAATTGCGTAGTACCCACTACGCCATGAATTGTAATTATTATGAAATTAATTTGAATGAAAATTATTTCGGAAACCATGAATATTATACTTATAACGAATCACTACTGATCTTTTGATCATATCCATAGTAACTGGTAACTAACATATTATTTAGACAATCGGTGGAAAAATGCACGGTACAACTTGATAGATTCTTGTATTCCATCAATGTTGTGAAAATCAAATGATATGAACAAATATTCATTTTAAAATATAGAATTTTAAATAATAATAGATTCAAGTATTTATTTGTGCAATCTCCAAGTACGCTTGGGATTTGGTTTCTGTTTCGTAATCTTGGAACAGTTACCGCACATCGGAACATTATGAATTGCTGATTCCGACAGAGAGGAATGAGTAAACTTCGTTTAAATCAACGTCTGTGACAAAGTGTCTAATACTTTTTAATTCACATTTTTGAGCTCAATGGCAAACTTTAAAAAATCACACGTTACGTTTAAAGCTCTTTTCTCGGGTATAGGTTCACAGTAGCCAGAATATTCTCTTCAGGAATATCTGCGTCGCCCCATCCCCAAGCACCATTTTGAAGGTGAAGATGGTTTCCTGTTCTTTTCACTCGATTCGCTACGGTTTCCTTTGTAACAGATTTCAAGTCGTATGCCCAGCCAATCCACGTAAAAACGTCTATAAAAGCTGCAGTGAAGTTCCATCGATACAGACCCAACTCCGATGCCTTGTAATCCCAGGGGAAAACATGATGGTAATTATGCCAACCCTCACCTCCACATAGGTGACCAAGGATCTTGTTTTCTGTGGCACTAATTGAACTGCAAGAGAGAACAATTTTGTAAAAACTAAAAATGCCTGTGACGCAAGTCTTTGTCATGGAACCAGGGACTCACGTGTCATAAGGTTTGTATCCCCAGAGGTGTGCAACACTGTTTACTAGGAAGGTTCTGTTAGAGCACCAACAGTAGCTGAGGCAAGCCCCCACACAGAAAGAAATAAAAAGTGATTCCCCAAAGACGTACCAAGGTATCAAGGTCGGTATGATATACACACAAATCAAGTGGATGATATCGTAGTACCTGTTTCAAAGAGAACATATTAATTACTTCAATTACTCCAACTATATTTTTAATTGTCTTGTCCAGCTGGCTCGATATGATCAAATACACAAAATATTTTACACTAACTTTTCATGAAACATGACGATAGGATCCTTCTCCATATCCGACATGTCAACTTTATCATAATGCTCCATGAACTTAGCGTGATCGTGGGTGAATAGCCAACCAATATGGGAATAAAAAAAGCCTCTGGTTGAGTTGTGTGGATCAGCGTCAGTGTCTGTGAATTTGTGATGGACACGGTGCAATGCAGTCCAAAACCACAGCGAATGCTAGTCCCAAAATTAAATAGCATTAACTAGAGTTACAGTCCGGCACAAATGTTTTATCATTTTTGTAAATAATTGTGTTCATACCTGACCAGCAAAGGCAAATAAAGTTGCCAGTAGTACTCTCAATGGAGTTTTGGCTTTATAACTTCGATGAGCAAATAACCTGTGTGCACCTCCTGTCACTCCAACTCCAGCTAAATTTGTGGCAACCTCGACTATAGCACAAATTCAATGAAACATTGAGATCCCATTTGAAATTATTTGAACAATTATATTTCAACTGCAATTAAGCTTCTATTAATGTACTGCCTATTTAATAGCGTCATCCCTTCGTGGCAGTCAGTATTCTTTCAATTGATATATCGTATCTTTGGTATACTTTCTGTTTTAATAATTCCACAATCCAAACAAGAAAAAAGGCCAAAAAGAGTAAGTTTATAATCCAGTGCTAGGAGTTCTAACTGACAGAATAATTTCTTGGGGCAATGTGAAGCAAAGTTATGTACCTTACTGCGAACATTGTAATATTTAGTTGCCCGCCATCTCATAAATGCCGAACCAATGCAATCAGATATTTCAAATTTTGTTTTTACAGTGACATGTCTATTCGGTCACTCCTTTGGATCTACTCACTTGAAAGCAGATCCGATCATCTGTTTGACCACACAGGTTAAATATAACAGAATAAAGTTATATGTTAGGACTCTCTCTACCTAGTGCGGGCTTTGATAATTAATTTAGTTTTCAGCTGTAAGTAAGTAGGATCGACTAAAAATTGTAAGATACATTTGAACTTGCGGTTTCAAAAAAGTTTCTTGAAATTTAAGTAATTTACTTAAAAACCTGGGCGTGGGTACATTCCCCCTTATAATAATAACCTCCAAAGTATCACTTTGCCCTTACGTGACTTTGCAATATAGTACCAGCAATTATAACTAATAACTATGGAATTTACCGAATATGAGCGTTGAGAGCATCACACGACCCTGGAAAGCCATTATCAGCCCAATAATTCCGAATATATGGGCTACGACCAAATTTAAGCAAAAAAGTTGTATTCTATACACGTAGTCTTTTCCTTTTTGAAAACTTTGGGCTTTAATATCCTCGTCCCTGGCCGGACTTGTAATGCATGATATTGGAGATAACTGCCGTTCTTTTAATTTTGATCCCATGTTAAAATCAACAGTTTCAAAACTGTGTAGTTCGTATATTATTTGGAACTGGTTTAAAAAACTCTTCAAAAGTAATTTTGTATATTATTATGCACAAACGAATCGCACAAGCTAATTGAGTAGTTCTTGCCGAAATGTTATAAAGTTCTACTCCAGTGGGGATTGATTTTTAAAATATTGAAATTTAATTATTTTGGGGGGAAGAGAAGAACTTCCGTATTGTAGAACAATTTGTGAGCTCTTAATGGTTTCAGCTCTGAAAGTGCAGTCTCGTCTATTTAAATTAACTGAATATATTGGCACAACTTGTAGGCGATTTCCGCCCAAACGAAACAAGGGAATTATGATCATTAGCTGTTGTTACAACATATTTTGTTACTGTCCCCCAATGACGTTGCCCTTTTCTGCTTGTCTTTGATGATATTTTCTACCACGTATCTTTCTATAATTTAAGTTCTATCCCAGTCCAACCTTCCCAGAATATAATGAAGAGTCATCGTATTGTGAATGCTTGGAGAAAAAACTTTCTGCTTCACATTCGTAAGAATATCCGTAAGAATACCGAATGCTGAAAATCATTTATTGCTGACATATTGGTACAAAAAGCAGATTAGTTTCAGCTGGTTTCTTTCCCATCATTAATTGTCAGATTCAAGTACATCGAAAATAATATACAAAACAGGGGATAGAACTCATTTGTTTGTGTAATCAAGATCGGTACAAAAAGTAGGTTGCTTCAAGTTTTTTAAATAGAATTCAAAGCAATTTGCACGTGTTGTTGAAAACAAGTTGAAGCTTTATTGCAGTTTTGATAGTAAAAATTCAGGTAAAGGCTAACTTGATTTTTGAAAAGTGGTGGGTGTAATTGTGTAGCCTGCCCCCCCCCCTGACTTTCTTATGTTTATTTATGTTTCTAATATGAAATCCATTCACTATAAGTAGTCCCATCCACCACGCGTTAAGTGATTTCTAACCTTCAGGAAAGTAAATTATTATGAAACTATTATTAACAATTGACCCGTGACAATTAATTGCCAAAAATAAGTAGAAACAAAATTAAAATTACACATGAGTTTTTCGAACTTCGTCTTGCTCGTTAAATTCACCTAAAAATTGCCTTACGCAGCAAAATTGCGCCGAAATTAGTTTCAAAATGCCTTATTTGCCTACTAAAAGAATGATCTAATGTTCAGAGGTGTGGAATATTTTGAAATACCGTATTTGAAATAGTATTTGAAATGCATTTCGTATTTTGTATTTGGTATTTTATTGGCACCAAACCTTCGATTGTATTTCGTATTTTGAATATCAGTGGACGTGATGGCATTTTGTATTTATTTATCTTGTAACGTTTGCACACCCCGTATTTCGAATACAAAATATAATTATTTCAAAATACTTAGCTCTGGAAACTGTCAAGGTTGTCAGTAAAACATTTCCAAATTATTATTTTAAATGTAAAAGCACTAATTTGAAACAAATTGAAGCCAATTCTTTAACGGTTTTCCCTGGTTTGAAGTACTAACTTAGTACAAAAATATAAAAAAGTTCAATGCACATGTGTTACAGTTAGTTAAATTACATAGTTCACAAAATGCCGATGGAATAAAAACAAATAGAAAAATGTTATTATTGTGATGATTCGCATTCAATATTATTTTTAGTGGGATGTAAAGGTGCCACTAATTACGCAATGCTTACATTACTTTTCAGTGACAAAAAACCAAGTTATACTCAAGTTTTATTCAAGTACTCCCATTCAGTGTACTTGAACTTGACTTGATTTTGCTATCAAGTAATAAATTATTAACTTGAACTTGATTGAACTTGAACTTGAAAATTCAAGTTAAAATTACAATTTCACTTAAACTTGATGTTCAAGTTTCGAGGTACCAAATTGCCTGCACTTGACTTGACTTGAACTTGATACGCACTTGAACTTTTCAAGTTATACTTGAACTTGAACGCAGCTCTTTATAAGGCAATTCGTTTTAAGAAAACATATTGTATTTTGTATCTAGGGTCACGTTAATCTACTTTGATCTATCCAAATGCACAACACTAATCACGTAGCTGTTACCTTAAGTTTGCTGAATAAGTTTTGAATATCCAATTATTTGGCCAAATTCCCCAAGTTACTTTGAGAGAATAAACTTGAGATACTGATAAATTTCAGATATACTTCGAGATAAGTTTGAGTGTATTTTCAATCATGTATTTTTCATTTCAAATACTGTATTTTCATTTCGTATTTTCAGTTTTAGCTGGAGGAAAAGTATTTTATTTTGTATTTTAACAAAGTTTCTCCTCGTATTTGTATTTTAGATTTATATTTTAATGCTTCTGGAAATGTATTTTGTATTTTAATAATAAATGTCATGTGTTTTCCACACCTCTGCTAATGTTATTGATTGTTTGTTTAGTATGATTTACATTTAAATATAGTTGTGATTGAAGTGATGCATTAGTTTAGGTTAGTGGAACAATCAAAATTATAACCCGGCTATAAAAGGACCAGAAATTATTTGGGGGAGTTAGCCTCTCTTGAGAGTTACAGACGTCTCCTACTCGATTGAGAGCTAAGATCCAAGACTTGTAAAAATTATAATATATTAAAAGAATAACGCGTTGTTGAATAAATGTTTGAAGTAAAAGAAAAGATTTGAGACGCGCAATTATTTCACAGTACACACGATGCGGCGGTTACAAAATATGGAAAATCTTGTGTCGACTTTGGAAATTGCATGTCATCATACAATTTCCAGAGTACCAAATACAGTAATATAGTGTATTTCAAGGAGTCAAAAATGTTACGATAAATACATTTATAGATGATGACGAGCTATGAAGCTCACAAAAAAATTGTTTTTAATCTACTATCAACTATTTAATCTTTTTGTGTTGCATACTTGTACTAATATGTTTTCACACGTAGTCTAAATCATACTTGCAACTTCGTGGTAAAATTCAATTCAAGTTCAACTCCATATTCCATTAATTAAAAACGCGTTCATTCCAACTCAGTTCGCTGTACAGCTACAAATATGACGCTCACTCAAGTTCACCGTAATTTTGTTTACCGCCCATTCAGTTCAGCTCAAATTAATTTTGCAATTATTATATAAGTTCAGTTCAGGTTCAGTTAAATCAGTTAGTCGTTCAATTCAGCCCATTTAAATAAATTATGTATTTAATTCTGCATTTAATAATATATGATAATAATTTATTTGGTGTTAAAAATCGAGTATTTACGAATAATTAAGGTGGACAAATCTCAGTTTCGGCATTTCAGAAACGTTCAATTCATTCTCTGGTTTATTTTTAGTTTCTATTCTTAAGTAAACTTAATACAGAAAATAAGTTACTGCCCAATTCTCTCTCCCCACCAGAGCTGCGCTCAAGTTCAAGTAGTACTTGACAAGTATCAAGTCAGGTCAAGTTCGGAGCAAGTTCGGGATCATCAGCGTTTCTACTTGGTTGAATCGGGTCAAGTTCAAGTATTTGCTGGATCCTAACTTGGAATTTCAAGTCGGTTCTGTTCCAAGTGCAAGTCCACAGAATTGACTTGAACTAAGGATCAAGTTCAAGTTCGGGTCTGGGCATGGATTTTACTTGAACCCGAACTTGATCTTTCAAGTACCAATTCAAGTATCCTAGTTCCAACTTTTGCTTCCTTTGTGCATTCTTCTCACTCGGTTTTTCGCACTTCTGCAACACGCATTCTAGAAACTAGTGATGCCAATGGTCTGGTTTGATCCAGATGTTATGAAACTGGTCTGATCCAGTCGTTCGGACCAGACCAAGGACCATGCTCCGGATTAAGGTCCAGAAAACCATTGAGAGCAATTAACTAATCACATTTTATCCCATCAAATTCTTCTTTTATCTCCGGAAATGTCAGTTTTAATTTGTTCCATGGGATTTCGTTAACAATTTTTATTTTGCGTACGTTTGAGACCATGGTCCTGTGGTCAGGTCTGGTCTGGTCCTGAAACTGGACCAATTGTATCTGGTGTGGTCCAAGTGTTGAATCAGAGCGGTACGGTCTGATTAGACCATACAAATCTGGGACCAGACCGGACCAGACCAATAGCGGACCATTATAAATGGTCCGGACCAGAACATTGACATCCCCACTAGAAACGTTGGCTGCAGAGATATGCACAGAAGCTGGAGCTTACTTTCGTTTGGAGTTACTCTTGTGTATTCTGTAAATCGTCGTGCTTAAAACTATTCTTCTAATTTTTCATTATTTTTGAAAAACTATTGAAGTACATAAATTGTCCGGTGAGACTGTAACATGAGGAAAAACCATGAGTGAACCCGAATCTGAATTTAATAAAGACGACGGAAATTGAAAATCTTAGCTCCAACCGTTGGAATGTTTTTGCTACTTCATACTACAAAGTTGCAAGGTTCAAGTACTTGAAATCCAAGTTCGGGTTCAAGTCAATTCCAAGTTCGGTTCGCAAGATTTATGGACCCGAAATTCAAGTATCAGATCAAGTTCGGGTTTTGGAAAGATTACTTGCAAGAAATGACTTGGTATGACAAGTGATTCCCGGGACCCGAAACGCCAAGTTCGGGTACTGACAAATATCTACTTGAAAGTTCAAGTGCAGGTCAAGTTCAAGTTCGGATCCTCAAAATACTTGACCCGAACGCAGCTCTGCTCCCCACTGATAAAATTCGGATTTTATCAAAAATTACTTTGGGGTGGGATTTTCTTGGGCATTAAATCAAACTTAACAAATACATTACACAATGAACAAAAAGTCGAAGTACACTTTAGCATGCAACAATTATGCCTGTGTTGTTCTTGTACTCTGGATTTCCGAGATGAATCGCTCAGTAAAAATGATAAAAGCACATCATAAACAACAAACCTGATGAGCTCGTGGTATCTGCAGGTGAGAAGGTGGAGACAATGTGTCAAATAAAATATCTGTTACTACACGTTCTATTATTTCCTGAAGTTCAGCTAATTGTAAGTTCAGTTCAGCAGTTTGCTATACTTGTCGTTAATATTTCAAGTTCATTCAAAGCGAAAAATAATTGGGTTCACGTTCAGGCATTTATTCTTTTAATTTATTTTACGTTCGTTCATGTTCACTAAAAATGTTGAATATTTTTGAAAAGTTCAGCTCAGGAACTAGTTCACTGAACGAACTTGTTGCAAGCATTGTCTAAATAATTAGAAGCACCGCAAACAGATTCTTTCCACGATATAAATAAAATATAATAATAATTATTTTTTCATAAAGTTCTGTATATCAACTTTCAACATACTGCTATGTGATTTACAGTAGCATGCAAAATTAGTAGGCAGAATAAGCCACATATCGAAAACATTTAAGCGAATATGCCAAAAATGCCTGCCCTCGGCTATATATGTATGTATGCTCAAAATGCCCAGTGACCTGAAATTAAAATGCCATGACATTTGTAGTTGTACAATCCTGGTTACTAAGACCTGAATTTGTTTGCTAAAGTTTCACAAGTTTATCGTAAGGAACAATGGGGGAAGAACTGGGTGTCCGGGGGTCTAAAACAATCGAAATATTCATTTTGCTCCAGACATGGGAAAATTTCGCTAATGAGGTTTCAAATGCAAGCCATAAATTATTAGTTAATTATATAATAAATTTTCCTCATGGACTGTTAGGAAGCGGTGCTTTCTTCAATCTCCAGTACGTTACAACGTTACTACATACTACGTCATTCGATCATACATCAGTTTTAGCTACAAGTTAACAGCAAGCTACGCTAGCAAATATTTGCACACAATCAATTTTCCCAGAATCCTACAAACTTAAAGAAAAAACAAGAAGCCTCGTGGACGTCCCAGCTGAGTTAGATTGAGTTAAAACGGAAAATAGTTATGGATATGTAGCAATTTGCTGGTCATTAAAATTAATCACTTGGATCAGGTACATTAATTCCTTAGATAGCTGGAAATTTTATTTAGGGAGCGCACACATATTATCTTTCATTGATAGGGTGGGTGAGGGGGTCTTGAAGCCGAGGAGTTTGCGTATACCATGGGAATTGTGCAGGCTACCTTGCTGATGATGTTTTGCCGATGATTACTAAAACGTAAGGAATAACCCGTGTTGTTTTGTTAGACGAAAACTTAACTCTTTCGCTGATGTGAACACAAAATCATTTCCGCCAATCTGATTATGTTTTTTGCATAATTCTTTGCCATTACCTCATTTGCTGTCGTTCATTTGGAAGCAACTTGGAAAAAATTTAAATATCGTAGTTTCTCCCGACTCCTGTGATCTTTAAGTAGGAGTTCTTGTAGAAAATCGACGGAATTGCATCATTGGTTTTTCCAAAAATTTAAACGATACTTGACTGGAATTAATTGTTGCATATCCCTCATATTTACGAATAAATTTAAGTAATGGTTTGTACTGTGGATGCCAAAAAGAATAAAGTATAGGAATTCATATTTTCAAAAGTCATGTCCCAATACTTTACTCATTACTGCAATTTTTAGTAATTGCATATAAATATAATCGTTCGTTCAAATGTATGTTTCTGTCTAACGTACGTGTTTATATCACACATTTGCCTTTCTGGGTGCTACCTCTGCTATTTGTATGATGACATTCCAGCAGAACTTAAATCAATTATACTAACTTATCCTATCTCATCTTAAATGCTTCCTGCAAACCAGCATAATACGTGGTTAATTATATACGTAAATTCTAGAATGCAGGATTGCCTACTATTTATGCAGTGCAAAAGCAATAACCATTTGCATTGTATATACAGTTTGTTCCGTAGAGACTAAGGTTCTCAACGGATAGGATAATTCCCTTATCCTATCCGTATCCTATCCGATCCGAATTTTTACCGATAAAACTGAAGCGTATCCGATCCTATCCGCTTCCATCGGATTAAAGATAATCTTATCCGAAGCTTATCCGTAAGCTTTCGGATGGCGTATTTATCCTATCCGAAGCGATCGGATAAGAAAAAGGAGCTATCTGATCCTATCCGCGGATATCCGAACCTATCCGCGGATATCCGATCCTATCTGCGGATACACGAATCAATTATTGCAGAAGTTGAAATTGATCCTAGAGTGTGGCTTTTAGTTTTAAATACAATATACTGTTAACTTATAACGTATTGTAATGACAGAAGAAACCGTGCATATATGTTTGCTTGACAAATTATTTAATATAAATAATTTAAGAATTGAGAGATTTGTTTTAAATATCAGATGTTCTCAAAAATTAAATTACTGCAAACCTTTAACAATTTGAAGCCTATAAGAACAGGTAACTAGAACAAGCAGCTGAAATTCAAAATATGACTGAATTTCTGGTCATAACATAAATACTCGAATGCTTATATTCGTGAAGTTCGGTCTTAGGTTTATATAAAAGTTACACCAACTGAAAAATGTACGGAAATTTTGAGAAATTACCGAACAAATGTCCTGTAGGTGATTGCAGCAGATAGTAATTATTACAGTGGTTGTCATGTTTTCAAAAATTCGTTTATCCGCGGATATCCTCGGATATCCGTCGGATTATCCGTAAAACAAAAAGTAGCCATCCGATCCGTTCGGATATTTTATGTAGTAGTATCCGATCCTATCCGGGATTTTTTTCGGATGGGAATGACATAACCGATCCGTTCGGATAAATATCGGATCGGATAATCTTCAGTTTTATCCTATCTGTATCCGATCCGTATCCGTTCGGATATATCCGATCCGTTGAGAACCTTAGTAGAGACTGTAAGCCTAGTAATGCAGATAAACTGCTTTCCGATCATTCCTATACATATGTACGTGTCGTATTTTGATTCCGACAGCAATAAATTATTGCAGCTGGTTAACATGCATAGGTGAGTACTGCACCTTAGCGGGATACATATTGCTTCATATCCTTCTTGTTTATCCTTTACTTACAGCTGGTACATACTTATACTGTGGATTTTATTTACTCCAATACATTCCACGCATTTCCCATTTCACGTGTGATTTTATGAGTATCTACATTAGTGACACTACATTGGCCCATGCTCATATGTTAACATTCTTTATGTTCAGCTTGTGAAATACGATTTGAACCCCACCATCGAATTATACTGCACAATTGATAATTGTATATATTGTTCATATGCAGTTTTAAATGTCATCATTGGATCTGGAACTTATGAGTATCAATGCTTAATGCAATAATAAATCATGGTACAGTCAAATCTTGACTCCACAAACTGAAAGCGTTTGCACTGAAATGTACGCTCGTATTTAATTAATCGAATTAAATATAGAAAACTGCTGGGGTGTGATTAGTTTCTGTACATATTGTAAACAACACAAGCAGCTTAGGAATCAAATGAAAAATAGAATCCATCCTAATTCTATCCAGAAAAAATTTGTCTGAAAGACCATCAATAATATTTACATGTATTGTCCCCTACGCATCTGTCCAGGACGTTATCTATTGTTTTAAAGATATTTTCTAGAATAATTTAAATACGTTTGAACATTAACACAACATCTACAGCTGTTTCACAAATTTTAAAGTCGAATAGATAGATAGATAGATTTATTAAAGGTCGATTTGGCCTCAGCACTTACAACCCGCTTATTATCGCATTAATTACAGAAAATCTTATAGTTTTAATAAGAGCAAATGAATTGTAAATTGTTTAAGTAGAATATATTGAAAAACATTGCTAAGTGTTGTGGTTAAAGTCGAATATGAGCTACGGCGTGCATGTGCATTGTATATCTAGTGGTATGTATATGTTATAGCAGTTACTAAAAGCAGTAAATATATAATACACCTCTCTTCAACCTCGACCAATATCACTAATTTTGAACACATCAACATTGATAAGTGATGATTTTAAAATTTTAACAATTAAAATTACCACACCTTAATCCTCTTATCAATATCTAATGCTTTGACTTTAGGTAACTAAAACCATTACTGATAAGTAATAAAAATAATCGCCAAGGAATTTCGGCGCCATGATTTTGCTCCCAACTTATTACGATATTTTCGAATCGACTGTCAAAATCGAAAAATAGTTTATTTATATCGCTTTTTTATAGCTATCTGATCTACGATTCTGCCAGAAACGTCCAGTTTGCTCTCAATGAAAATGCCAGCCATGTCCCTGCCCAATATGCCCAATTGTGCCGTTCTTACTTTGAAACGAAAATGCCTGTGCATTTTCCGCGGCCGATATGCACAAAAAGCCGTACATTTTTAAATCGACTTACCCTAGTTTACAGTAAGCCGGAAACTATGCTCTGTCTAAAACTGTCCCTGCATTATTTACACAATTATTTACAATCACTATTTTGTTAGCAAAACTGCATATTCGAATCCCACAAAAGAGCTGCCCAAGGAAGTACCATGCACCTCAAAAAGCCTTGACTCTGTTATTGAAAATTATCTAATGAAGTTTCCCATTGTTTGTAGCCGAGAATTCGACAGATTCACCAATGAAAGTAATTTCTAATATGACACTGAAGTCAGAGCGAATTAACGACATTACTGACGTTTACTGTAATGCTCATTTTTTAATATTAATAAAAATGCAACGTTGTAAATTTGATTTTTTGTCTATATTTTTGCTTTGATGGCGTATGCAAGGGAGGGCGGCCCAGCAATAATGACAATATGATGACGATCGGTGGTGGGGTACAAAAATGGTGAAAAAATGAAAAATAATATACGTGCACACACCCAAACGCAAAGACGAATGAGTAGTGACTTAGGTTTAATTAATTGCCAACACCAAAGTGTCCAATACTTTATAATTAATATTTATCGAGTTAAAAATGACAAACTTACAAAACAACTAAAAAAAACAATCCATACATTTAAAGTTCTTTGGTCGGGTATAGAGTCTCAGTAGCCAGAATATTCTCTTCAGGAATATCTGCGTCGCCCCATCCCCAAGCACCATTTTGGAGGTGATAATGATTTCCGGTTCTTTTCACTCGGTTCGCTACGGTTTCCTTTGTAACAGATTTCAAGTCGTACGCCCATCCAATCCACGCAAAAACGTCTATAAAAGCTGCAGTGAAGTTCCATCGATACAGACCCAACTCCGATGCCTTGTAATCCCAGGGGAAAACATGATGGTAATTATGCCAACCCTCACCTCCACAAAGGTGACCAAGGATCTTATTTTCTGTGGCACTAATTGAGCTGCAAGAGACAACAATTTTGTAAAAACTAAAAATGCCTGTGACGCAAGTCTTTGTAATGGAACCAGGGACTCACGTGTCATAAGGTTTGTATCCCCAGAGGTGTGCAACACTGTTTACTAGGGCGGTTCTGTTGGTACACCAGCAGTAGCTGAGGCAAGCCCCAACACAAAAAGAAACAAAAAGGGATTCTCCAAAGACGTACCAAGGTATCAACGTCGGTGTCGGTATGATATACACACAAATCAATTGGATGATATCATAGTACCTGTTTCAAAGACAGTAATAATTGTTCCTTCTACATATATTTTTAATTGTCTTGTCCAACTGGCTGAACGTGATCAAATTCGCAAGATATTTCCCACTAACCTTTCATGAAACATGACGATGGGGTCGTTCTCCATATCCGACATGTCAACTTTATCATAATATTCCATGAACTTAGCATGATCATAGGTGAATACCCAACCCACATGAGAATAAAAAAAGCCTCTGGTTGAGTTGTGAGGATCGGCGTCAGTGTCTGTGAATTTGTGATGGACACGGTGCCAGGCAGTCCAAATCCACAGAGATTGCTAGTCCCAAAATTAAATAGCATTAGGTAGAGCTTCAATTCGGCGCAAAAGTTCTTCTTTGATCTTTGTAAATAGCGAAGTTCATACCTGACCAGCAAAGGAAAATAAAACTGCCAGTAATACTCTCAATGGAGTTTTCGCTTTGAAACTTCGATGAGTAAATAACCTGTGTGCTCCTCCTGTAACTCCAACTCCAGCTAAATTTGTGGCAACCTCGACTATAGCACGAATTCAATGAAACATTGAGATCCCATTTGAAATTATTGTAACAACTATTTAAACTGCATTTAACTTTATGTAGTGCCTATTTAATAGGGTCATCCCCTGCTCGTTGTAGTCTATAATCTTTCAATTGGCATATCGTATATTTTGGTATTTTTCCGTTTTTAATAATTTTATTCCATAATTCAAAAAAGAAAAAGGGCAAAAAGAGTAAAACATTTATAATCCAATGCTAGGAGTTGTTAAATATTAAAAAAGAAGTTAAAAAAATGTAAACTTATTAGGAATGAATTGCAAAAGATAGAATATGAAAAATGGAGTAAGCTTCCAAGTAAAGGACAAGGTGTCGCACAATTTTCCGAATGTCCCACTGCTAACAAATGGATAACAAATAAATTTGGGTTATCAACATCTGAATGGATAAATGCAATCAAAATGAACGGAAACGTATTGCCTAATAAGTCAAATCCGGGTTACAGCCAAGGTAATAGCCATTGTAGATATTGCAATGAGTTTGAAACCTTAGGACATATCCTTGGTAAATGCCCCAAAGGTGAATTATTACGTAATAATCGTCATCATAGCATTCGCTCATTGTTAGCTACAAAATTTAAAGAAAATAAATATATAGTCCAAGAAGTATATTGTGAAGATAAAAATGGGACAAGTAGAAGAGTTGACATTCTTGCTATTGAACCAAACTCTAAAAAAGGATACATTTTAGATCCAACAATAAGAATGGAACAAGATATTCACCAGCCTGAAAAAGTGAATCAAGAAAAGAAATCAATTTATGATCCATGCATTCCCTACTTTCAATCAAAATTCAATCTAAAAGAAGTGGAAACAATTGGATTGTACATTGGGGCACGAGGAACAATTTCAAATTTTTTTGTATCATTCCTAAAACGATTTAGGATACCAATGAAAGTTATTGAAGAAAAAGTATCTTTAGTTCTTAGTGCATTAATTTGTAATAATTATCTTTATAAGTCATAAATTATACTAATTAGTTACGTAATTGAAAATTGTTAATAGTATACTGAGTCCATAAGGGCTACTTCTATTGAGAAGCAGTGTCAATAAAGTCTTTCTCTCTTTGAGCAAACTTTCTTCTTGATAAGTAAAACAAATTTTTATTACTGCAAAGGCGTACATTATAATATTTACAATTAGTTGTCCTCTATCAAGATAACTTTTAATCTAATTCAGCCATACATTTCAAATCTTTTTAACGGTGGTATGCCTAGTCGGTTGGATCTTACTCATTTAAGATTTGATCCGATTATGCGTTTGACCAAATGTTAAGTATAAAAAATGCATATACTTGAACTCTTACTGCACTGCCTATTTTGGGCTATGATAATTAATTAATTTCTTTGGCCAGATGTAAGTAAATAGGATCGAATAAATATTGCAAGATTAAATTGAACTTTTGATTTCAAGTAAATTTCTTGAAGTTCAAGTAATTTGCTTTTAACCCTGATACTCTACTTAACCTGTTCCCTGTTATAATAACCTCCAATCTATCACTTCGCCCCCATGCGACTTTACAATTTAGTGCTAGCTACAATAACATAATAAACTAACAAGTTGTTTACCAAATATGATTGTTGAGAGCATCACGCGTCCCTGGAAAGCCATTATTAGCCCAATCATTCCAAATATATGGGCAATGACCAAATTTAAGCGTAAAAGTAGTAGTCTATAAACATAGTCTTTTCCTTTTAGATAACTTTGGGCTTTACAATCCTCGTCCCCGGCCGGACTTGTAATGCATGATATTGGAGATAACTGCCGTTCTTCTAATTCTGATTCCATGTTAAACTCAATAATGTTGGGTGAAAGAGAAGAACTTCCTTAATGTAGAACAATTCAGAGATGCGCAGCCTTCGAAGGCTAGCCTTCCAAGAAGGCTTCTTTGAAGGCGGAAAGGTAACGTTGCAGAAGGAATGGAAGGATGGTGATACTTTTTTCTGAAGGCTGAAGGAAGCCTTCACAAAAACTAGCAGTGAAGGACTGTAAAGGAAGGGTTCCTAAATATTAGCCCTCCAAGGCCGTGAAGGCTTCCAGGTACACGAAATATATATAACGTGAAAGCATAGCATATGCAACGACGTTTTACTCCTAGCGCAACAATACAGCACAATACGTGACCTTACAACTGACAATGTGCGCCCGCTCTCTTCACTGCACTGAATCCTGCTGGTGCAAAACGTTTTTACGCGGGATGTAGT
The DNA here is from genome assembly GCA_947179485.1 of Allacma fusca. NCBI lineage: Eukaryota > Metazoa > Arthropoda > Collembola > Symphypleona > Sminthuridae > Allacma > Allacma fusca. The sequence goes on along the minus strand of OX359246.1, from coordinate 74,850,786 downwards.
TTAAAATTGAAGGAAGGATATTTTTAGAAGAAGGCTGAAGGCAAAAATGTATTTTGGAAGGAAGGGTGAAGGAAGGCAGATTTTTTAGAAGGCTTCATTCTGCGACATGTTGAAGGGGAAATTTTTACTGAAATTTCGCCTTCGAAGGCTTGAAGGAAGGCTATTTCATTTGCGCATCTCTGGAACAATTTACTAGCTCTTAATATCTTCAGCTCGGAAAGTGCAGACTGTCTAAAAACATTAACTGAAGATATCGACACAGTTTGTAGACTTTTAATAGCGGACGGTACCTATTATGGATGTATGTATGTCGTTCCTGTTAGATTATTAATTATTGTTAAAACACATTATTTGCTTCCCCTCAATGACTTTTCCAAGTCCAACCTTCCCAGAATATAATGAAGAGTACTCGTATTGTGAATGCATTGTGTAAACACTCTCTACTTCACATTCGTAAGAATATCCTATATACATGAATATGCTTAAAAGCTTTTATTGCTGACATATTGGTACCAGTGGTCGTCACGGGAGCGGGTAAAACCCGGGAACATGGGAACGGGAACGAGTACAGGAACGGGTACGGGAACAAATAATTTGTTCCCAACCTGTTTGGGTACAGGGGATGTGCCACAAATGATGTCATGCAAAATGTGGGTGCATGGATATAGCAACGAATGACGCCAATGACACAGTCGATGGATCCCTGCGTTGAGTCCTGACGTCATGCGTTGAAAGTGGAGAAAATAAAGTATATTTCTTAAAATTCCTTGGAGCACGGAACGAAGTTTAAATGTCGACTGCAAAAAACCACTATATTTTATAATGTGTGACGATACTCTGGACATGAGAAGGAAATTCAATGTTTCACTCCATGAGTTTGAGAATGGGAGATTCCGATTCGGTAAAGACTCTTCCTTTCTGAGGGATTTCTTTTTAGCGCGTTTGCTTTTGAATACAGTGAATGTAATACATGACGACACCCTCAAGGGTGAGTCCATCGTATACGTAAATGATGACAAGGAATGACAAGCAGTGGATGGGTGACAAAAAGACTAAAAAAACATGATATCATTTGTGGCACACCCCCAGGAACAGGAACACGTTCAGGTGGACCCGACCACTGGGAACAGGAACCGGGAACGGGTACGGTCTACACATGATCCCGTTTCCATACCTGTTGTTCCCGGGATCAAGTGGGTACTTTTACCATTTTCTAGAAAAACACTCAAAATTTGTTTTTAGAGCCTTGATAGTACTTTATTTATGTATAAAATTCAATTTGCATATTCCATTCCGTTCTTTTTTTGTGCAATTTCTACACGCATATCCTTGTCTTAAAGATAATAATGTTAGAACTCCTGTTTCAATACAGTTGCGGTATTTTCTAGAATTGTTCTACAAGTTAATATAGGAAATATTAAAATAATTATTATTAGTTTATACTTTTGCTCTGCGTTTTACCCTTGAAAAATTGATTGAACGAGTTAATATTCAAAAAAATTAAACTAACAAAGGGAAACTAACCCGTGCTGGAATATATTTTTCAGATATATTTTATATGCAGAATAATTATCTTTGGGCCAGCAATTGATCTTAAATAATAAGTTCCATTTTGAAACCCTCACCAGTATTCAATTTTATTATTGGAAGAGCAATATCAATGTTTCATTCATTCTTGCATCATTTCCCAGTATGTCATTATAAAGTTGTCAGGCTTGACTTTCTTAAATCTAAGTTCCTAACTAAAATATAACTAATGGTCCCTAAAATTATGAAACCTAGACTTTGGGACTACGATTCTCGTAATTATGAGAGGGTCCTATTTTAATAATGTTGAGAGGAGGCTCAAATGTGGAGCCGTTGAGTTCTTGTGAGAGACTGCCTTTATTACATATAATAGCGGTCCAAGAGGACCACGAGGAGGAGAGTTGGAACCAGCCGTTCCAACTCACCTTCATCTAAATATACAAATACATGTAAGGGTCTTGTGGACCCGCATATCAATTAATGATAAGATCTCCATAGTTTGGGGCCCCATATAAGACTGTGAGAGTCACTCTCACATTTTCCCCCCACCAGGGGAATGAGTCGTCCCCGACTCATGGCGGTGGAAATACATACATGTACCAATATACATATAATTTTGAAATAATTATTAGAATTACATTAATGGGTCAAGGGACCAACAAAAATCCCCAAAAATGTGGGAACACATCAAAAAGGGACCCAAAGGTCAACAAAAAGTAATAACGCACATAAAACAAAAACAAATAGAGGGTATAAACCCCAAAAAAAGAATGATTAATCAAGTCAGTTAATACATTAAAGTAATTAATACAATGCGTATTAATTACTTAAAACATACCGTCGTAAACAGAAACAAAAGCATACATACATACCATATGAGTCATTATTTCGTCATGTAATTATCAATTAAACGTAATTAAATTGTACGATTGATGAGATGTCTTGATTGCATGGAACCGAAGGTTAAGAATCCCATTCCCGGGCCCTGTGTAAAACCCATTCCCACACATTCATGTGCATCATGCGATATTGGGCCCTCTGTATTATAGAGTTCTCATATAGCAAAGGTTCTAATATCCACAATAGTGAACCGATAATTACAAAATGTAACCCCATAAATCAAGGAAGGCAAAGTGAGAGCCGTCATACTTAAAGGGTATTTTTTTACAGCGCTAGACCTTACCCACGAGTGATATAGGGTTTACACGTACGGAAGCAAAGGTTAAGTATATTTAAAGGGGCAAAGAATTTAGAGAAATTTAGCACTTCCCCTTCTCATAACCTGGCCAGCACGCCCTCAATATCCAAACATTGTATGGATCACGCTAAAGGCCACGCAACCTTAATATGGTGCGGCTCACACATAAATTGGCCATAATTGAGTTAATAAGGTTAACAGCTAAAAATAATATTACATATACTACAAGATACTCAATACTGAGAAGACCCCATCGCAGAGGACCATAAACGTGAACGGGATAAAGTCAACATGATCCCAAAATTAGATCCTACATTCAGTCACATTACAAAAGTGCTCATACAAATCTCAATGAAGTAGATAATAAACCATAAATAAACAAAATAACAATGATGAGGTATATATATATTCATAGACACGACGCATTATTAACGAAATTGATTAAGTATTACTGCCTTGATTAAATCTTTCAAAATTCGGGGGGTCTACTTTCCTCCAGCGGTATACTGCATCTGTAACGAAGATGTGTCCTTGTCTTGACTTTTAATTTCTTATTTGAGATTAGATGACAAGACTTCTTTTTGGGACCCATTCGTGATTCCCTTGATGAGTATCCGGAGTCTGATCCATCCGAAACATTCTGCGAGGTCATGGTTTTTCCCATCCTTCTCCCCGGTCCACAGCATTGTTGGACCCCAACAATGGAAGGGTCATTAGGACCATCCGTAGGAAGTCCCTGCAATGATGAAAGAGTAATATTAGTATTCCCTTTCACATCAAAATTAGCAGATTTATCGGGACTAAGTAAGTTATAAAATAGGCCAGGTGCACATAACAGAGCCGGGACACTGGTTTCAAAATCAGTAGTCATTTCAGGTTGCAATGGTATCGATGAGAATAAAGGCACATCATCAACATCCTCACGGGGCCTTTTTATATACTGGGACTGAACCGGCTTTGGATCCTGTTGGACTCGCTTCAGCAGCGATGAAGGTTTGTTATCCCTAGAATCTATTGATGGAACATTATCCACACCTAAATTGGCATCACATCTAGCATAATTATTATCACATTTATTTATAACATATTTAATTCTATTCCTTTGCTCTTCATTTATGTTTGGACCTAATTTTATTTCATCCTTACAAGAACAGTGTCTTGGTTTATTTACCTGAAGTACATCAGCTGTAGGACAAAATTTATTATTAGGTTCCTTATATGAGGCAAATTGAGAATCATTTATATTTTCATAAATATTATTAAAGCTTATTGCAGGAGACGTAACGTCATTAAGTATAGTCATATCAGTGTGATTGGATAAATGCTTATTATAGATCTGTGGGGACTCTGTATTGGAGCCTTCAGATACGGTGGTTGAGAGGGAAGGATAGACTAATTTGGTCTCATCCCTAGAACCTAAAAGTACTAAAGGTAAAGCATCAGCACCCAGTACTGCATTATTACGAACAAAGTATTTACAAGGAGTATAAAACGTCTCTGAGACTTGCTCCTCTTGGGAATCTATAATATTAGGACCCAACTTTATTTCATTTTTATTCAAGGAGTGCTTCGGATTCATTGCCGGAAGAGCTTCGACTTGGGAATGAAATTGTTGTTGAGGAATAACGGGTGATTTCTCAAGGGGCATATCTAGAGGTTTGTTCTCCTTGTCAATATGGATGGATCGTATCAAAGTTGCACTGCGTGATGATTGAGTAGATTTGAGAGGAAAAGCTCGGGGAATCTTTTCCATGAATTGTGCGATTTCGTCCACCCTAGTAGATGAGAGAGGTGACTGTAGCTCCGAAATGTCCTCGGGCATATCTATCACTACATCCCTAGATACTTTGGGGCATGAAGAAATTAAAGGCACATATTTGTTAGGATCATAAATGCCATGACATTGAGGCCTATACGAAATATGCCTAACAATTAGAGGAGGCGCATGTTGTTGAGCCTTAGTAACCTGTAATGGAGGCTGATTAATTTTACGTGATAACTTACTTACTAAAGGAGGAATTAAATGTGGTTGAGGCAGAATAGTCTGAACACCCCCGTGCAAATGACGAGCATTAGGAGCAAATAGTACATGTGTATTAATATAAATAAGGACTATGTAAACATAAAGACATAAGAGAGCAATATCAATGTTTCATTCATTCTTGCATCATTTCCCAGTATGTCATTATAAAGTGTAGATATTCGGTCTACTCGGTACATAATCTCTGAAGAATTCAACACTCAGTAATTATACTGATACGTTTCGCTTTGGGAGAGCGTTTAGCCGCCCTGCATATTGATTGTTTTTTATCTGGAAACGAAGGGTTTGATGGTTAGTGAAATCCTGATAATCATTTTTACCACATTTAATTACAATACGACTTGGACCTGGGAACGGGACCGGGAACACCAGCTGTGGGAACGGCTACGGGTCCAAAAAATTTTTAATTTCTGGGTACGGGAACAGGAACGGGTCCGGGTACACATTTTTATTACGTTCATGAGAATGGGTACCTAAAATACTGTTCCCATCATAACGGGAACGGGTCCGGGTACGGGAACACTTAAGGGGAGTACCCATTGAGAGGAAACAGGAACGGGAACAAACTTTTTGTACCCATGTCGACCACTGATTGGTACAAAAAGTTGATTAGTTTCAGCTGGTTTCTTTCCCATCATTAATTACCAGATTCAAGTGCATTGAAAACAGGGGTTAGAACGCATTTGTGATGTAATCCAACATGGATTGCGTTAAGATCCTTAAGTACAGTTCAAGTTCAAAGCAATCTGCAAACGATGTTCAAAAAGAATTTGAAGCTTTAAATTCTTGAAAAGTTAGAGCTTGAAACTCCTATTAACAATTGACCCGTGACAATTAGTTACAAAACTTACGTAGAAACAATTTACTATTACATTTAAACTTTTGGAACTTCTCCTTGCTCGTCATATTTACTTAGAAATTTCCTTGGGCAGAAAAAGTGTACCAAAACTAGTTTCAAAATTTAAAATGGATTGGATTCACAAGTGAACTTTGTGATGCCGGTGGATCTGTATGTACGTATTTAATTTAAATGCTTCACGGCCCGTCGAATTTTTAGAAATCCCTAGCTTCGTGTCTGTGAATTGGTCGGAGTCTAGAGTCCTGAACCAACAATTGGGCTAATGCGGACGAACTGAGCTTCAGTTTCTTTGTTCATTTATGCTGTTCTTAAACTTGATTTGGTAACTTGGTGACCAGGTAGAACAGTATTGTCCTCTAGTATTAAAATAATAAATTCTTCCGCAATGTCCTTTAAAGGTTGAGACTACTGGTATGAAATTAATAATTAACGGCATAATTGGATGCCTACAACTGGAAGTTTTGCGCTTAGAGTATTTGGGTATAATTTTGTCTTTAGAATTGAATTTAAAATGGCGAAGACGAATTAATAGACCACATGTTTAACAATTACCTGAGTTTCCTTTCAGTATTTTCAATCTAGGGTCGCAAGAATGACTAAGGAATTACTACCAGGGTTGTGCAAATGAAAATGTCCTAGGTTTTATGCTTGCCCACCTGAAGATGTCTGGAAATGCTCAAAATGTCGAAAATGCCCAGAAATAGCCTTACTCTGTAAATGCGAGTTAAAGAAAATACAAAAAGCCTGGTGGACATCCGAGCTGAGTTAGATTGAGTTAAAACTGAAAATAGCTACGTATATTAGCAACTTGTTGGCCAATAAAAATTATCACTTGGATCAGGTGCATCGTGCAGTCTCGGGAATTAATTCCTTCGATTGCCGGAAACATTAATTAGTGAGCATGCGCATATGTAGATGACGATGATTGGCAATTTTTTTCACGCGATGTGCAACGGTTTCCTTTGGAACAGACTTCAAGTCGGACGCCCATCCAATCAACACAAAAGCGTCTATAAAAGCTGTAGTGAAGTTCCAACTAGAGCTTCCAATGTGTTCAACAATTTTGTTCCGTAGGAAATTCCGTTCCGTTCCGAAACCTACAGAAAATATTGTTCCCGGTTCCGTTGCGATTTTCGGGACATCGGAACATTTTAATTGAAATCGTTCGGAACAAAGAAGTAAAGTTTTGTTTCCGTCACAGTTTGTGTTCCGTTCCGGATTATGCTAGTTTTTCTGTTCCGAATCCAATCCGTTCCGAAACATCCCGGAATTTTTGACTACATATGTACATGAAATGCAATTATACTACCTCCAATATTTCTACAACTATAATTACATATGTGCAAGTTTGGTATTTGATTATAAATAATTTATATTCTGTATTTTAAAATACGGATTTTAGGATAATTAGGATTTTATTATAATTATGGAACGACAATCAATAATTGAAATAACGAGCTGTACTATTTAGAACTGCACATTTTCTTCGCAATAGATTGCATTTTTTTCAATAGTAAAAGTCTTCGATTTTGCGCTAAACCAAGCCTTAAAAAAATTCGCCATGCTTCCGTTAATTTTTATTGAAATCGATAATCACATTGTATATCTGCAGTTTTGCGGGCTTCGCGAAGATGCAAATGAAATTCATCCAACACCGTTATTTTGCCAAATAAAGCATTCTTACAAGCCAGAGCGATAAGAAACATGTTTCCATTTTTGTTGAACGATGGGGCAACACTTCTTAAACAGTACCGTTATCGGATCGGAACGGAACAGAGCAATTCCGCTTTCCAATGACATAAACTATATGTGACATTTTTCGTTCCGATGCTCTGAACCGTGCCGATCCCAATATCATCGGAACAAGTGATCATGTGCCGGTTTTGTCCCGATTCAATGACGGAACCAAAAATAATGTCCCGAAATTGTTCCGTTCCGTTTCCGAACACGGAACTTCGGGATTTCGGAAACCTGAAGGAAGCTCTAGTTCCAACCATACTGACCTAACTCAGATGCCTCATGCTTATATCTAGCGATGGCAATGGTCTGGTCTGACCCAGATTTTCGGACCAGACCAGACCAAAGACCATGGTCCAGAAAACCATTGTGAGCCATTAAATAATCATTTTATCCAGTCAAATTCTTCTTGTATCCCCAGAAATGCCATTTTTAATTTGTTGCATAGGATTTATTTTACTCATAAATTTTTAGTTTGCACACTTTTTAAACCATGGTCCTGTGGTCTGGTCTGGTCCTGAAGTTGGACCAATTGTATGTGGTCTGGTCCAAGTGTTGGATCAGACCGGACCTGACCATACAAATCTGGGACCAGACCGGACCAATAACGGACCATTAATAATGATCCTGACTAGACCATTGGCATCCCTACTTATATCACACATTTACATTTTTGGTCTACAACTGTTGTTTGTATGACAACAATCCAGCAGCAATTATATCTAACTAGCATTCAAGCCATCCACCAAGGTGGATGGGAAAACTGGGATTGCATTGATTTGTAATTTATAAAAAACATTAAACTTAACATTATAATTTAGGCCGTTCTTACATAGGCTGTTGTTCGTTTTAATAAATGCAACGGATCCTTTAAACCTCCAATCCGCTTCGATTGGGTATAATCTGTAACAGAAACCAACTTTATCGGTTATTAACGGCTTTATGTATTAATTTTTGTCATTACTTTCCTTGCAAAAAGCTAAATTTTAAAGACATGTGAATTTAAGGGGGGGGTCAACTCTGGACCGGTCAGGGTAAAAAATAATAATAAAGGCCCTCAGATTCCATGCAGAAAGGCCTTTCTACTTATTTGGCTATATGTATAATTATATGTTATTCAAAGTCAAAGTGCTCCGTCACTGACCTACATAAGCAATGGCTTAATATTTACTGTTTTACCTACATTTCGTAGACTTTTGAAGTAACTTCACTGTTGTATTTATCTGTAGTCGCAAATAAATATCGAATGGAACTGGCATCGTAGCTAGATATAAAACACGCACTTAAGAAAACTAAACGCATCCTACTTATCTTAGCAACATTGCCACAGACTTTAATCAAAATAGGATTAGCTGTTTTTTTAAAACTGAAGTCCTTTTACTACATGAAGTCGGTACACAAAGAATAAGTTTTAGAATTGTTCTCAAACTTTTCCGGGGCATAAATGTTTTTTTTTAATATTTAAATGTTATTTAGTAAATAGATGCTGTACAGGGGGTTCATAAAATTGTAGTTAAATTATTCAAGCTGAGCGCATGTTTGCAATTTTAAATTTTCCTTGTTTATGTTCATTTTGCTGGAACCCATTATTAAAATTATAAGAATTGTCCATAAAATATTATCTATGAAAGACCCTAATTTTCGACCACGAAAGTATCAAATGTTTTGAATCATCCAGAACGATATCATATCGGATAGCTACATCACTGTATGTCTTGAAAGTGTCGACGGCACGGGTGGATTAATAAAATAATTTTTACCCTTGCACAAACCCTCCAAATAGGTTTGTGTGCCTTTACACTTGCAATCTGAGGGCCTCATATAGTCAGCGTTTTTTTCCCTAGCCCTCAATTTTTTACCGTAGCCGGGCCAGGGTGGGCCACCCCGTAAATCCATCCCTGGTTGACGCCGTTGACGGATCCCAAAGTTTTACTCTTTTTAACTTTATTATACTCTTATACTCTGCTTACGCTCTTACCCACGGTTAGAATTTAATCGTGGTGGTTGAAAGATGAAGCCTGATCACGTTAGTCACACTGTACTAAATGTTGAAAGGGGTACTCAATAAGCAAAAGTAGTAGTAGATTCAAATTAACCATACTAATTCCAAGATGCAAGGTAGTAACTTTGTTGGCAACTTCTGTTTAGCATTGCGGTATTTTTAAATTTCCCATTTATTATACTTTTTTTTAATCTAAAATGGAATTATTTTTTATTGACTTGGACAGTATGTAGTAGCACTTGGTTACTATAACTTAAGCCTTTCCAAGTAAACAAAACAAAATTAAAAAAGAATACAAAATTGTCCATCTTTTCTTTAAAAAAAGTTTTGAAATAAAAATCAAAGCATTATTTTCATGAAAGAAAGAAAAAAATGAACCGCTATGCTTCAACATGTCATGTACATAAGTGACGACTGGCACCATCACGACAATCACTTTCAAATTAGTATAAAGGATATAAATTATCCAACGTCTTCTTAAATGCTTTCTGCAAACCAGCACAATATTCTGTTGCAGTGAAATGTGCAAGTAAGAAAATTCTAGAATACTGGAGTTCCTACCATTTATACACTGCAAAAGCAATAATAATTTGTATTGTTTACAGTTTACTCCATAGAGACTGTAAGATTCTTAATACAGATAAACTGCCTCATTCCCATACACGTGTGCGTATTTTTATTCCGACTGCAATAATTAATTGCAGCTGCTTGACGTGAATAGTTAAAGACTGCATCTTTGCGGGATGCATATTGCATTTTATCCTTCTTGTTTATAATTACAGCAGTGCACATATGTACTTATACTGTGGATTTTTGGGGACTCGAAAGTGATACCAGCAAACATTCCCACACAACTTCCCTGTAATAAAGATCCGGCACCGGTGAAAATTGCAGAAACAAAACAGCCCTTTCCTACAATACAGGTTTGGTGGAGGAATGGTTCCCTTCAAATTAATTACATGATGGAAATACCACAAGTATACCCCCGTAGGTTCTCCAGTTTTGAATTATTCTGCACCAATGTAGAAGATAATTGTATAGTTCATAGTTTTAAATGTCATCATTGGATCTGGACCATATGAGTATGTTCAATGAAATAATGAATTACGGTTCAATGGAATATTGGCTCAACAAACTGAAAGCATATGCGCTGAAATGTGCACTATTTCGTAGAATCAAATATCTAATTAATTCGTATCCTACAAAATCCATTCCTGCCATTTCAATAAAAAAAAGATCTCAAATCTAATTACTGATAAAAGTAATTACTCACACAACGTCCCTGTAATGAAGATCCGGCACTGGTGAAAATTGCAGAAACAAAGCAGAACTTTCCCACAATACAGGTTTTGAGGAGAACTGCTTTCCTATAATTCAAATTAATTTACTGGTGGGAATACACGGCATATTCCACCCCTGGGTACTCCATCATCAAATTAGGCTGCAAAATTGTGGAGGATATTTGTATTGCTAATATGCAGTTTTAAATATCATCATTGGATCTGCACATTAATAGTATGCTCAATACGACAATGAAACAGAGTAAAGTAGAATCTTGGCTCCACAAACTGAAAGAATGTTGAGATGTACGCGCTTGTATAATTAATCGAATTGAATACAGAAAACTGATGGGGTGTGAAGTTTCTGTAAATATTTTAAATATCATAACCAGGGTAGAAATCAACGATTGTTGTCAACCCCAACAATAAAGGGAATTGCAGCATGAAGGAAGAAACAATCATGTGATCAGAGAAATGTGTTGACAGGAGGTAGAGCAAGAGGGGGAAGAAGATGACGCAATGTCAGCTACAGCATGGATCCAGCTCAGAAGATAGATTCCACACTGGAAAGCAGATACTACGATGAAGACTCGAACAGAGGGACAGAAGAAATTCCCAGGTTCTCTTCAACTGAAATTTTTCTTAGCTCAGTTGGAAAAAGCAGTATAGCAATCATAATTCCTGAAGTTTAACGTAATAACCGGAGTTCGATCATTGTACCGAATGGCGTAATACCCACTACCAATAAACAATGGATTCGAAATATGAAATAAATTTGAATACAAACAAATAAAAACAATACCGAAATCCTAATTGGAATGCTAATAACGAATAATTACTGCTCTAGTGTTAGTAATTCCAGAAAAACAGTAACAGGCAACTATCATTTTATTTAGATAATATTTTGGCAAAATATAAGAATGCACGGTTCATTTTGATAAGTTGTTGTCTTTCATCAATGCGGTAGAATTTTAAGTTTTTAAATAGTTGTAAAACATTAATTCATGCCAACTGGGAGTCAAAATTTTGAAAAATGAATTTTAGGGTCCTGTTAAAATGTGTGTGTGTGTTCAGTTTAAGTGTGGTTAGTTAAGAACCCATTTTCGAGGAATTTAATTGCAAAGCAACAAAAATTTAAAACATCAAACTAACTAACTACTTCAATTTTGGTTTTCCATTCAAAAACAGGGACGTCACGGAAAATATTCCCACAATATGAACGTTCCCCAAGGTTGGGATTTGGTTTTATATAATACAATTTTTAAATAAATTTAAGTAAAAAGTCCCCCGTTTGCTCCGTTAATTTGTCTGCCGTGAGTTCATGTGTTGACATGGGTCAATTTTGTTATCCTGAAACATGAAGAAAAATATCCTTAACATTTGCATGTGATTTGTATTTGTACAGGCAGTCGGGAATATCCAAAAAGGTGAGCGGGACAATTATTTTAAAATAATTTACTTTTTGAATCAACTTTCAGAATGAATAATATTCTGCCGGGGTCTTTTGGTTAACGTAGAAAGCATAGGAGGCAAAGGTTATTGACCAACCTGTATTTACTGCAGGCTCTGCTCTTACAATTGAGGATATGGACGCTAAATGTGCCTGCGATAAAATCATTATTATATGTTTTTCATATCTTAGGCAACATCGTGATATGTCTGCATAATGTTTTGATAAAAAGTGAATCAAATGTTTTGCATAAATTGCAACTTACTGTTCCTTACAAGAAAAAATAATGTTGAGTGAATAGCAAATAAAAAAATAAACAACGTTTTCTTTCAGTAAGCATTAAGCAGTCGTCATATGAGCAAATCATTTCGTTAATAGTAAGAATAGAAGGATAGGATACTAATAGCAGTAAATTCCAGGAAGGGAAAGGTTGGGGTTAGGGTGGCCGGGATGCTGGAGGTTTCGCAAGTACACACGGTAGCCATCCTTGTCAAACGCGTAAACAGTATCATAGAATACCACCTTGAATCAAAAATATTATCGTTATTAATCAACGTATGAAAAACAGTTTCCAAACGTATTACAGGGTACCGCGAAAAATCATCTGTGATTAGCAATAACGTGCAATGTCATTAACGGTTATTTATTTGCAGTGACCACTAAGTTTTGCGAAATTTAAAATACTTGGTTTTGGCTGTGGTTTAAGATGTCTTCCGATTAGGGGTGTCAAATTATGTTTTGAAGTTCTTACAGTCTAGTCAAGTGCATTACAATGTCTGGAATTATTTCCAGCAATTTGAATACGCTTGAGGCATTTATTCAACAATATCGTTTGTAGTAAACATTTCCCTTAAAACTGGTGGTGTAATCAGCACAGATAACCTTCCGAAGCATTTTCTCTCCAACTGATGCATGACAATCAAAACATCGATTTTGCTCCAGAGATTTCAGAAATTTCACTAAAAAGGGTTCAAATGAAAGCAATAATTTACAAATTTTCCTCGTAGACTGCTAGGAAGCAGTGCTTAGTATGTATATAATATATACAATTACTTATAATGTCCCGACAAAATTGTGAATCCCTCTGCAGCCCACATGAGGAGTCACGCATTTACAATTTGAATCATCCTCAGTTTGTCATCTCATAGTCAGTGGTCGTGGATGCGTGATGCAAGGTTGGATTTAAACAGGCAATTTTTGTACTCCATCTCCAGGTTTCACATTTGAAACTACTTGACGGGATGAATGTTATTTTGCCGGGGATCCCTTGGTTGGCGTAGAAAAGACACGAGGCAAAGGTTATTGCCCGAAGTGTATTTACAGCAGGTCCTACCCTAAAACTAATAGTTCATGCACCCATGGGAGGATGAGCTAAAAAATGAGAATATTATAATTGTAACTGCAACAGCTCTATTTTGCAGGGAAAAGTCACAGGACGGTCGGTTAGGAATGCATGTTCTTATATAATTAATCGAATTAAATATAAAAAACTGCTGGGATGTGTTCAGGTTCTGTATATACTGTATTAAGGTTCCTCAACGGATAGGATATATCCGCATATCCACGGATAGGATAAATTTCGGATAGGATAATTAATGATTTTATCCTATCCGCATTTATCCGCTCGGATCAGATAGTCACATTCTATCCGTTCAAGTAATGCGGATAGGATAGGATACATATTCAAAATTATCCGCAACGGATACGATAACAGAATCTTCAGTTTCGGATAATCCGTCGGATAACTGCGGTTATCCGCGGATACTTCCATCTGCTATCTGTTGCTTACCGGCCCAAACAATTTTGAATGTAAACTTAAAATTAGAATGAAGTTAATGAGGAGAAAACGATAAAAATCCGTTTTTCTATTTAAACAAGTACAAACAATTGCAATGTATTCCTACTTAAAGTTACCCGTCTAAATCATTTCCAGTAAACCCAACTAAGGAAATTAACTGTCAAACAATATTATCAAATCCAAACTTGAGTGTCAAAATGTCGACCAACAATTCAGCGACCGCGGAAATAATCTGAATTAGAATAAGAATTACGATTCGCAGTTGGTGTTCCTCCTATTAATGATAATTGTACATTTCATGTTACTAAGGGAAGAATGGATATTTTAGTCAAGTAAGTGGTAGCTAATTGTTCTATGTAATTCTTTATTGAATCTCCATATAAACTGGAGTTTTTATGAGTTTGCATTTAAAAATATTTTTTTATGAATTTTAGTATGCAAGAATCATTTCAGAATTAGAACTGTATATCCGCGGATGACTTCGGATATCTGCGGATAGGATCGGATATGGTGGCGCAATTATCCTTCGGATACGGATACAAATTATATCCGATCCGAAATTTTCGGATAGGATTCGGATAACAAGAAATTTATATCCGAAATTAGCGGATAGGATAGGATTAGATTTTAATTTATCCGAGAATATCCGGATAGGATAGGATACGGCTAGGATAAGTCATTTATCCTATCCGTGAGGAACCTTATACTGTAAATATCAAGCCAGGGCAGGAATCAACCCTCGTGGAAATAAAAATAGCGGGAATTGAAGAAAGAAGGAGGAAACAGGTGTGGGTTGTACTACGATAAGTGGCCCAAAGGTGAACTTTCCGAACTACGATATGTGGCCCCGAACTACGATAAGTGGCCCAAATTTCCGAACTACGATATGTGACCCAGCTTTCCGAAATCCGTCCCCAACAAAGCAATTCGGTGTACTTGGCACGTAGTGCCAAGTTAATACATAATGTGACTTACTCGCATCCTTCTATCCGCTATTTACATTATACATTATTATTACAATTAGGCACACAACTACGAACTCATTCTTTCTGGCTTTTGCACCTTCACTTGCATCTTGTCCGACCAGGTGTGGATTCTCTTGTGTGATCTCTCTCACATTGGCACACCTGTATTTGAGAATGTCATAATTCCTGGTTTAATTATTTTAAAAATACTGGCACAATCAAATAACCATTTGGTCGTGCTATTTATTTGCAGTGACCACCAAAATTTGCGAAATTTAAAATACTCGGTTTTTGCCAGGCCAGGATGTAAGATGTCTTCCAAATAGGAGTGTCAAATTCTGTTTTGAAGGCCTGGCAGTCTGAAAATTCCTGGTTAAATCAAGGTTATTACAATGGCTGAAAATATTTTCAGCAATTTGAAAACTCTTAGGCTTTAATTAAACAATTTCGTTTGTAGTAAATATTTCGCCTAACACTGCGGGGGTGTAATCACAGATAGCCTTCCCAGCATTCTCTCTCCCACTGTTCCTAAACAATCAAAGCATTGATTTTGCTCCAGAGGTGGGAAAATTTCACTAATGAGTGTTCAAATGCAAGCAATAATTTATAATTATGTAATAAATTATCCTCATAGACTGCTAGGAAGCAGTGCTTAATTCAAACTATATTATGTTACTACCATGTGGTTCGATCATGAATCAATTTTATCTACAAGTTGACACAGTTGTATTTACACGCAATCAATTTTCCCAGGAAAAAACAGGAAGCTTCATGGATGCCCAAGTGGGTTAGGTAAGTTAGAATGAGTTAAATTTAACAAGGAAAATGGTGACGGATATTTGCGAATTGTTTGGCCATTAAAACTACTAATAACTTGGATCAGGTGCTTCCTCGTTAACTTTTTATAACCCTACTATTAAATGGACGAATTGCTTAACTAAGAAACGTGTACTTTTTCGACCACGAAAATATCTGATTAGTTTCCATCATACAAAATCCATTCCTGCAAATGCAACATAGAATGGTCTAAAATCTAATTAAAAGTAATTACTCTACAAGTAATTTTACAAGCTATCTTTTCCTTGTAGCTAGGGACTCAGATATTGCTTGCTTCCAGAATATAGTTTGGCTGTGTTACCACACAGTATTCGGGTACAGAACATGTTTGTGATGATCAGTTTTATTGGCAATGAAATTCTTGATGTTTGTGTGTTCTAAAAACTTAGTGATACAAGCAAATATTCTCACACAACTCCCTGTAATTAGGATCCAGCACTGTTCAAAATTGCAGAAACAAAGCAGAACTTTCCTACAATTCAGGTTTTGTGGAGGACTGATTTCTTTTAAATTAATTAATTGGTGGGAATATCACAAGTTTAATATTTGGACGGAAGCATGGCTACAGGATGTACATAATTACCAATGGAATTGAAACAAAGACCATTCTTGTGTATGAATTGTTTCTGGTTTTTTCTTTGCCTTTTGATACTGCGGATTTGGCTTCTACGCTATTGATCACAGATTGATGTTTGCCGTCCATAATTAGTATTCCTATAAACGCTTCATTTCACATGATACAATCAGTTTCGCGTGCACGCGGGTCAAGCGGCATCAGTGTCCATAAATGCTTTCTAATTAAATTATGTACTATATGCATATGGTCGCTGAAGAGGAAAACGTATGCTTTTGTATTGCACTTTGAAAATTGAATTTTATTCGTCCAAGTAAAACCATGTAATCCTAGGAGTCAAATGTGAAAATGCAAAAATTACATTTAGATCATGGATAGTTTTGAAGATCATAAATCACAGTGATCTTACAATTAGTAGTTGTTTAATCTTTTTGTTTTGCAATTATTGCACCGCGAAGTCTGAATGATCATAGATTGTGTGCTTGCAAACGAATTATTGCAACAAAATAATTAAAAAACAATTATTAGTTTTTTATAATAGTTGTTTACTTCAACTTGCAACTATAGTGCCCCGCATGGGTGCAAAAATGTTGTACCTGGACCTATACCTGTACCTGAATCATTGGTACATGGATTTTTTTACCTGAATACCTGGGTTCAATTTTCCTGAACCTGTACCTGTATTCAAACTAAATCAGGAGTACCTGTACCTGAAAAGTACCTGTACCCAAAAAATACCCAAAAAAGTAACTGTACCCGGGTATATTTTAAAAGTACCTGAACCTACCCGGGTATTTTCCATTTATAATTTAATGTTATATGTAATAATTTTTGTAATAATGTTTATGTTTTATGTAATAATTTAAAGGATTACCAAATATATTACACGACATAATTAAAATATCTGCGACCAAGACACTTTGACTTCATAAATTTATTTACCAGATTTCATTTATTTTGATTATTTATTCTTCGAGCATGACTAAGTACTGGAATTATCAGTAGCTATAAATGATTACATAAAGGTTGAAAAGGAAAATAGATAGCAAAATCTACGATATGAATAAGTTCAATCCAACAATACAAATGCAGTGTAATATTTTCTAAATGTTCAATAATGACGAGAAATTAAACGATTAAAAATTTGTTTTGCCCCCTGCAAGTGGTTTCGCAATGGAAAACATTTTTTAGATTCAAACTCCTCAGATTTTAAATAACTTCAGCCAAGCTTTGAGACAAAAACATTTCTTACCGTAACTCCACTCTTATATAAGCGTTTATGCGTCAGAAGATCTGGGCCATAGGTGAAGGCTCGCTCAATCTTAGATCTCTGTTCTTTAGCAGTTCCAGGAACTGCTACAAAATCTCTGGTCATTCCAGCTAATGCTGGGTAACTAGTCACGTGTTCCTATACGGTAGAATTAGTTTTCCTGACTGAGCTTATACGTATAAATTTTAATGTAAAATGTTTCAAGGTTAAAAATTCGGAGGAGTTTTTAAAGCTCAACAACACCTTTACAGGTGTTATTTGGAAATTATTATTGACTGTGAAGTACCTGAAAGTTCAGGTATGTTACATTCAGGTTCAGGTATTTACCCAGTGCGTACCCGTACCTGATGGGTTTATACCCAAAAGATTGGTTTTTGAACCCGTACCCATGCCTAAACCTGAATTTTAAGGTATCTAACGACTGAACCTGAAACTGTACCCAAATTGGATGGGTACAAGAAGTATGTACCTGATACGTACCTGTACCTGAACCTGTACCCAAATACCCGGGTAAAACCTGTACCCATGAGGGGCACTACTTGCAACGTACTGCTTTGGAATTTAGTATGCAGAATTAGTAGGTAGCTAGTACATATCGAAAGTATTAGAGCCAATACCCCGAAAATTCCTGCCTTAGGCTGAATACGCCATAAAGTGCTATAAAATGAAAATGCCTAAAATGTCATCTTCAATTGTTCGACCTTGGTCATATCCCTAGAAGGAATATTTTTGGTTTTAGTTTTTGAGTCTTGAATATTGACATTCAAGTTCTGAAAATATTTCTACCAGACTTTAAATGCTGAGGTAGAAATACGTCAGCAGTCGGTGACCAGTACTCGGCACGGGTATGGTTACTACTCGAGTAAACGGGTATGGGTACTACCCGGGTACCGATTTAGTGTACAAAACAAATTTTTGGTACTACCCGGGTACCATTTGGTCGGTAAATTTCGAGTACCGGCATGGGTACGGGTACAAGGATTTGAAAATGGGTATATACCCGCCGGGTATGGGTATACCAGGGTCAGTTACTCGTACCCGCAACCATTGTACCCGAGTATTTAGTTACGATGAGAATTCAGACATTTCGTTGAATTGCATACTAGTATGACCGTACGTTGGAAACTTCTGTCGGTTTTTTAGTGGTTTAGAATATACTTAAAATATAATATAATTTTGATGAAACTAATAATCAGTTGTCTATCTGTATATACCAAAATATTGTAAGCACGTAGATATGCACTAGGCGCCATAAAACGCTCCGCACATCATCCTAAAAGCAATAAAAGGGGGGGGGGGAATATTTGGGTTCCCTGCTTTTCAGCACTTTCGTCCAGATTTTTTAAAGCTAATTCCTTACTCACTCATACAGCGGTCAAGAAATCAAAAACATTGCTGTACTATTTTGCTTACAGGTTTGCTGCTTTTGTTTGCCAGAATTTATTGAAATAATTTAGATTTGGAAAGCTTTTTATTTCCTCATTTGTCTTAACATTTATATGATTATTAGCCTAGGGACCTGTTTTGTAGCTTGCTGAAAGGTCGTAAAATTGTACAAATATAGGGGTATTCATATATAGGGTATTTTACTTTTGAAATGTCAAACCTTGGGAAATGCAATATTTATTTTATCTCTGCTCCTTCTATGCTGAGGGAAGTGCTCTCGGAAATACTTATTGCTTGTGTGGTGTACTAAAAGATATGATACTATGTAGTAATTCAATTTACTGTAAATATGTTTACCTAGACCACTGTACTTTTGATTTTTAATGCACTTCTGTGGGTAATGTTTCGATGGATCTGCAATTATGCAAGCTAATTTCATTTCTTTACAAAAACGCTCCCAGGTTTTTCTACTCGTCAATGGAAGTATGCAATATCAAATACGGCTCTAGCTAGTAAAAATTACTCTATAAAACGTCATACATTATTACCCACATGTAACGTACTACTGCATTTAAAATTCATAAATGATCTTCCAGGGAGATTTACAAAAATCCGACCCCTGCTTTTCGGGTACGAGTACAATGCGGGTACAAGTACATGGTTTCAGATTACATTGTGGGTACGGGTATGAAAAATGTGTACCCGGTTACTCGGGTACGGATACAGATACCAGATATTGTAATACCCGTACTTCGGGTACGGATACGGGTACCGATTTTTTGTACCCGTGCCGAGCACTGTCAGTGACACATGTGAAATACTGCTAAAATCTATGGCAACAGAATAGCACGTTTTGAACAGATAAAAATTCTATAAATAATCAATTAATTAATAGGCGGCTGATCAATATTCACTGGCAGAGCTTCCACTGCCTTATTCTTTAATAAAAATATTATATGTAACATGAACATGTACACACGTGAACACAAAACACTAACTCCGACACTCTAATTTTGTTGTAATCCCAAAGAACGCAAAGACAGCTGGGAAGAATAAGTTCATGTTTTTAAAATATTCATTAGAAAATACACACGTTTATAAAAGTAATTTCACTGTAATTTTTTCTGCTCATAAATTGCGCACGAACGTTTATCAAAATTCTTGCAAACTAATTTTTTGGAAGCCCAAACGGCTAGC
This sequence comes from Allacma fusca, assembly GCA_947179485.1. Lineage (NCBI taxonomy): Eukaryota > Metazoa > Arthropoda > Collembola > Symphypleona > Sminthuridae > Allacma > Allacma fusca. The sequence continues at coordinate 74,830,665 of OX359246.1, read as the reverse complement.
ACCAAAATTCCAAGGAATATAACCATCAAGAAAATCATTACATCCAAGCAGTGAAACTGAATAAAATTGAGCTTCCTAGCAATGGAACGAAGTTGAGGAGCCCCTTTATGTCGCATCACGTACTCTGACCAGAACACAGCGGTGTCAATGCCGGATTGTGGCTGATCACGAAATATCGTTGACAACGTTTTTATATTGACTCCGTACCTAAGTTCACCAAATAGTATATGTTACTGTCACACCTATACACATCCTTACTACAAATTTAACAAAACGTTCGAAGGACTCACTCTGGATTATTTAGCACGATGTTTATAGCATCGGACAAATCTGTTTCCTTCAAGTTGAGTACTTCCACAAAGACAGCTACGCCCAACTCCACATACCGGTTGATGTTAATGTCTTGATCAAAAAATAAAGGAATGCCCACCATTGGCACGCCATGGTACAGGGCCTCCTGGGTGCTCAGCATACCTCCGTGCGTAATAAACAACTTTGTGTTGGAATGAGCTAAAGATAACGACAACATCCATTCAAAATTAAATGTTAGCAAAACCAGATATAAAAGAATCTCAAAGAAGTTCATGGAAAAGATCCCAGAGCATAAATTACAAGAAATTACCTAAAACATCCTGAAGGGGGAGCCATTTGGATAGTTTTACATTAGGCGGCAAATCTTTCATATCCTCGTGCTCCCATTTCCACAAGACGCGTTGTTTTAAACGGGAAAAAACATTCAAAATTGCTTTCCTCGTTTCATCCGGCATATCCTTATTTCTGAAAACGGAACCCAGACTGAACAAAATGAGACCCTCATTCGACTCGGAAACAAATTCTTCCAAATCCTGTCAATTATTTTAAGCATTAGCGTAGTTATTCAAAACGCATCTCAAGCTTGCTGCTTTTGTAAATAGATGTCTTACCTTGGGTAACGGCCTCCCTTTGCGGCAATGAATGCAAACAACTTCAATATAATCCGGCATGGTTGGTCGTGGGTAATTAAGTAAAAAGTGGGTATTCTGAAAAGTCATGCTAATGTCCAACTCTAGTTCAATCAAACTAGGAGAGTCCTCGCCTAAATACTGCTTGGCAATAGTCTCGTATTTACTGAACCATGAGACATAGTACACATAGTATAATAGCTTCGGCACTATGAAATTTACTGTTCTCTGAAAAAAGTTCATTTGTTCACCAAAGCCTAGTAAGGGATCAGGGATAATTGACGGGGGGAAATAATTACCAGTTTGCATTGCCATGGCAGCTGGTGCTGGAAGTGGCATTGACCGAATAACAGGGGCTTTAAGCTTGTGAGCAAACGGTTGGAGGCAGTGGTTTGCAAATGCATCAATTAAGATCAAATCAAAGGTGGAATTGAGTAAATTAATAAACTCTGGATTTTTGTATGTGGCGTGACATCCCTCTATAATAGCACTGTAGGGATTAAATTCATAGAAGCTTATGAAACCACGTGCTCTCAATTGTATGAGGCTATTACTAGTGTCGTAGTCAAACCCGTCCATGACTACGATGTCACGGATATTTGGACTCTCAATTGGGGTTTTGTAGCTTGACACGATTGTGATGGAATGATTTCGCTGAGCTAAGCCTCCGATCGTGGCTTCAATAACATTCTTGTGACTTCGTGGACACATGGGGCAAAGAACGAGGACATTTCCACTCCAAACTTGGGACACAGTAATCAACAATATTTCTACAAGCAACAATGTTCCACACTGCATGTTGAATTCTTAAGTAATTTTGAAAGTAGCTGATAAGAGCTTTACACTTAGCTGTGGATTGTATTGAGGAGCTTGTATGGAGGTAGTGATGCTGATTAAAGTTGCAATCACAGGTGAATAACTAACACGCGCAATGGATTTTCAAAATAAACTACAATAGAAATGTATCGTCCAGGATAATGACAAGTTTAAGGAAAGTGTTGAGAGGAATTATTGAGGAGTACCTTTTATCCTTAGATATCAATGTGCATATGTCATTTATTAGTAGCCCGTGGTGGGAATGACGGATACTTGGAACTCAGTTTGAATCAAATTTTTTTTTTAAATCCTGAGAACTCACAGTAGAGAATACCAAAATAGGAATGCAAGGAATCCAAGTCACCTTCGGCAAAGATGGCACGTGTAGTTATTATTAAGCCCTGAATAAGGTAATTGTTTGATATCGAAATCGAAAGCTTGACAAATAGTCGATTTGAAAATTAAGCATTGCTCACGTCTTTCTTGTTTTGATTCTAGCCAGTAGTATAACTAGATGTATGTATGTGTATGCGATAATAACTTTGTTAACCTGTAAAGTTGAGCAAAACGATCACTGCCCATATTCACATATTTATGTACTCATTGATTGTGAGGCATCGACTTGTGGGAAGATCCGTTCATTTAGTATACATACGCATGCAAGGTTGATGCATTCTTGCTACACAAGCCCTTTTTTGCTTTATTCAGGAGCGAGGTCAGTGTTAATTTCTACGTCAAACAACTTTTTCCAGTTACCAATTTCCACGTGGACGCTTCTCAATAAATTCTTGGAAATCAGTGAATGTACGAAATCACACTGTAGATATTAAGCAATTATTGCAGTCTTCCGTTATTTCTTGAAGTGAAAAAGCTCACAATAACTTGTTTTTAAAACAATATGTATTTGATTATCTGTACTTCATTAGCACAGGCAGTTAACTGGCCTAAGTAAGTAATTTATTTAATTTTAAAGTAATTTTGTACCTAATCTTGTACCTGTTAGGCATATAATTTAATCGGGAAGTCTTTAGTAACCGTAATAAAGAGTCCTCTTTGCTTGAAATAAATATAAATTTTAGGCAATCTTCATGGTGGCACTAGTTTCGGAAACATTGACAAAATTATGCTCCATTTTGTACACAACGTTCAAAGGGAATGACAAACTAATGTGACAAAAATCCGCTTTGATGATGAAATTTTCCACGTTTTGCAGTATGCCTACACTACAAATGGGAAGACAATTTATTGTTATGTAAACTAATAGGGGAATATTGTGATAGGAATATTTATCGCTTGTACATTTTTTGAAAAACGAAATGAACAGGAATAAATATTTACAACTCGTGTTGTTCCAAAGTTCCAAAATAGCGATATTAATACGTAATAATATAATTGATATAAAACCTATAGCTGAGATAACAGGTTTGATTGGAACTGAAAGGTTTTAATAGCTGGGCCATTTTATCCACCGGAATAAATAATAATTTAGTATTAATTTCAAACGAATTTATAACTTGGAGTAAAATTATCTACTTATTTTCAGAAGCTTCATTGTTTTAGTATTTGGTGCAACAAATTTTGACCACGTTTTATTTATTGATTTAAGGAAGTACGCGACGGTAAGCAAAGGTTTTCTGTCAGGTCTAACGCGTTGGATACTACAAATACATATGTGAACCACAAAGTACCTTCATATATAAAGTATTTCATCCCCCTTGTTCCTTTATATCATTTTTCATATCTTTGACTCTGACAATTAATAATTGAAACGAACCCGATTGAAATTGCTGTAATTATTTTTTCGAACAAATATGTCAGCAATAAAAGCTTATTTAAATATGTTCTGGTCTAAATGGTTTATACTCGAGACTGTGAAGTCGAAAAATTAAATTGTACAATTTCACAATATGAATGCTCTTCAGTCATTTCTGGCGAGGTTGACCTCCGATAGAACTTCAAGATATCATCAAAGTCTATCGTCTAAGTGCAAATTAACTACTGAAACCACCATGACTTGTCAAAGATCTAAAACTATCTATTAACATATATACATAAATATATAGACATTCAGAGTTGAAAGTCTGCAAGATGGGAGGTTTTTACCAGTTAATTTAAATAGACTAGTCTGCACTTTCAGAGCTGAAGACATTCAAAGCTGGTGATTGTTCTACAATACAGATACAGAAGCTCTCATCAGAACCATTGTATTCAGTTTTAAAAACCAACTCTCTCACTCACATAAAACTTGATAAGATTTTAGCCAGAACTACCAAATTAGCTAGTACGACTCATAGATGCATAAAAATTAAAAACATTTGAGGAGTTTTGCAGCACAGTTCCACAAATACTACGCACTACACTGCTTTAAAACTTTTTATTTTAACATGGAATCAAAATTAAAAGAACGGCAGTTGTCTCCAAAGTCAGGCATTACAAACCCGGTCGGGGACGAGGAGTGTAAAGCGCCAAGTTTTCAAAAAGGAAATGGCTTTGTCAAACGAAAAGAAATTTTACGGTTGCATTTTGCCATAGCCCATATATTTGGAATTATTGGGCTAATAATGGCTTTCCAGGGACGTGTGATGCTCTCAACGCTCATATTTGGTAAACTCCAGAGTTATTTGTTATTTTTGCAGGCACTAAATTGCAAAGTCACGTATGGGCGACGTGATACATTGGAGGTTATTATTTTAGGGGGCAATGTAACTACTTGAAGAAATTTTTTTGAAATAGAAAGTTCAATTAAATCTTGCAATACTTAGTCGATCCTTTTAATTTACAGTTGCCCAGGACAACTAAAGTAATTTTAAAATCCCACACTAGGCAGTGATACTAACTTTGTCTTAGGTCGCCCCACGAAATTATTCTCCGTCAGGACTCCTAACACTGGGTTATACACGTGTTGCACTCTTTCTGCCCTTTTTCTAGTTTGAATTATGGAATTATTAAAATAAAAATGTACCAAATATACGATATATCAATTGAAATAATCCAGACTACCACGAACGAATGACACTATTAAATACATTACATCAATATAATTTAAATTGTAGCTGAAATTTTATTGTAGTTAAATAAATTTCATATACGATTTCTATATTTAATTGTATTTCTATTATAGTCGAGGTTACCACAAGCTTATCTGGAATTGGAGTTACAGCAGGAGCGCACAGGTTATTGGCTCATCGAAGTTATAAAGCAAAACTCCATTGAAAGTACTACTGGCAATTTTATTTGCCTTTGCGGGTCAGGTACGAACTAAGTTATTTACAAAAATCTGAAAACATTTTTACTCAATTGTAGCTCTAGTTGTTAACGCTTTTTATTTTTGAGACTAGCAATCTCTGTGGCTTTGGACTGCATGGCACCGTGTCCATCACAAATTCACGGACACTCACGCTGATCCTCACAACTCAACAAGAGGCTTTTTTTATTCCCATATTGGTTGGCTACTCACCTACGATCACGATAAGTTTCTGAAAAGTTACAAGAAAGTTGACATGTCGGATTTGGAGAATGATCCCATCGTCATGTTTCATGAAAGGTTAGTCTGAAATATTTTGCGGATTTGGCCAAGTCGAACAAGCTGAACAAGGGAGGTCAAATTACAGAAAGAATAATTGAAATGTTGTCTTTGAAACAGATACTACGACATATTCCACGTGGCTTGTGTGTTTATCCTACCGACGTTAATACCTTGGTACTTCTTTGGGGACTCACTTTTTATTTCTTTCTGTATGGGAGCTTGCCTCCGAGACTGCTGGTGTTCTCATAGAACGTTCCTTGTAAACAGTGCTGCACACCTCTGGGGATACAGACCTTATGACACGTGAGTCACTGGCTATACATAAGGAATCATTACGTCGCATACATTTTCAGTTTTTACAAAATTAATGTCTCTTGCAGTTCAATGAGTTCGGCAGAAAACAAACTCGTTGCTTTCCTAGCTGTAGGTGAGGGTTGGCATAATTACCATCATGTTTTCCCCTGGGATTATAAGGCAGCAGAGTTGGGTCTGTATCGATGGAACACCACAACAGCTTTTATAGACTTTTTTGCCTGGATTGGTTGGGCTTACGATTTGAAATCTGTTGCAAAAGAAGCCGTTGGGAAGCGAGTGGGAAGAACCGGAAGTCATCTTCACCTTCAAAATGGTGCTTGGGGGTGGGGCGACTCAGATATTCCTGAAGAGAATATTCTGGTTACTGAGACTTTATACCCGACAAAAGATTTTTCAACGTAACGATTGATTGTGTCAAGTTTATTGTTTACTTCAATAATAATTATGAATTATAGTATTAGACAGTCTAAGTTAAAATTTTCCGAAATAATTGTTCCCCTTTCGTATACTGTAACTTCTGTAAGGCATACTTGACAGAAGCTACAACATTAATTTGTTCAGGTCACCAAGGGGTTACCACATTAAGGGTTGATAATTTTTTTACATTTTAATATGGTGCGTCGCTTTCGTGGGGTTCAAATTTGGCGGGAGTATTATTATTATTGTTTTTGCACAGAAATGCATTGGTAGGACTATAACATACAATTAAGGACATTTGTCGATCTTCTCTGGCGCATGGGAAAGGAGTTCCTCACATTTGAAAGCAGAATGTGCCATAGGTGGATAAATATAATTGCTGTGCTCAATGTATAAATTAAAGGTAAACAAAATATCGGCAATCTTACTTTATTAAGTTGCTTGTATTTATGTTGAATGTAATTAATATATAACTCGTCATTTTAGCTAGAATGGGCTTATGATAAATGTATACATGTATAGTTCCTGCATACTAAAAAGTTGGTTTAAGTCATCTATGGTTTCAACCCTTGACGAGTCTTTTGATATACTGCTCTAAATAAATTACAATACATTAGAACGACGAATTTGCATTGATGGACTTGTCTTGAAACAAATGCGGTGAAAAATTGGTTTTGCAGTCCCAACATAAACCACGACAAATACATATATTTATTTAGTAGCGGTAGAATCCTCTAAACACATGTTGTTATCTAATAGTAATAGTGGCAGCTATTATGCAGATAATGAAATAAAATAATTATATTTAAACAACTATGGAAACATAATTAGGTGCCATTTTCTTTCTCAGGATTTTCTTCATTATGATCTTTAAATGCTTTCCCAGGCTCCTTCAACGTTCCGTCGAACAAACGGAATTTTTTGTCAACAAAATCGACAACAAATTGTTGTTGATTTTGTTGACATAAAATTCCGTTTGTTCGACAGATTCTCCAAAAGTCCGGATGTCCATTACTCCAATCTCCACAGAATTTGCATTTGTTACTCCAAGAATCCCTTGTCGCAATTGTTGTCTTCAGTTGATGAGAAATTTAATCCGTTCGACCAACCGGGTTACAAGACGAAGAAGAATGTCCCTGTCAAGTTCAAAATTATGGACTTTGTTCAAACAAATTGTATCTTCAATTTTACATGAAATGAATATTATTTTTAAAACATTGCTTACATTTTGATAGGATTGAAGAAGAATTTTGTAAAAATTGGAGATCAAGTGTCTGTTCAAATCAACATGTGAATAAATGGTCGGAGGAACAGTTCTGAAAATTACAATTGATTCTCCTCTGGAACCCGTTTACGTTCACTTAAAGTTTTGTACTTTCGAAACCTAATGGCGAAGAAAATGAATCTTACCTCTGACAGTGAGTCAAGTCTTAAATGCCTTGACCTCAACAACAATACTGACTCAGGTCAAGACAATAATAATTATTGTAATAGTTACAGAAAGTTTAAACTTGCATGTTCCTTACTGGGAAGTGGAGTGAGTATCATTCAAATCTGAATTCTAATAGACGTATGAAACGAATAAGCTTTGGAAAATTACAGTTGATTCAGACCTACTGATAACACACCGTAAAGCAATATGTATTTTCAACCAAATTAAAACTGATTACATTTGTAATGGGGACACGAAATATAGTGTGAAGAATAAATCACAGGCAGTTCACATCGTATTAAAATAATTACCGATAAGGAACACGAGTGTAGTCTGCCTTCGCTGAAGATAAACTGAAGAGGATTAAAAGCTTTGAATGCTGAGTAAATGATAGAATTTCCTTGATATAATATTTGGTGATATCTGACAGTGAGTATTTTATCATTTCAACTCCATCCTGCCAATTCGATTGTTTTCAAAATAGACGGGCAAGGCTGGCACGCATTGACGATTGAAATCGGCTGCCAAGGGATTACAAATAAATACTTTCCAGATAAATTGGACTGTGATAATTGTGCCCTCAAAAGATGATGAATGACAAAGTGGGACACGCATGCATTCCCAACTTGAAAAATAATTGTTTGCATAAATTTGAAGCGGTACAAATGAGGTAATTAGATAAGAGTAGGAATTGTAGAAAGGAAAAATGATCGGCATATATATGTACATGCAGTTCAGTAATAATTATTATTATTGAACAACAAAAAAGTATTAATTACAAGTTAGGACATTACAAACTAGGACGGTTACTATACGGGCTTTCCAGGGAGGTATTGATACGTTGAGTGTGTCTACGTTGAGAATTGTGAGCCCGACTCAAAAATGTCCGGATCGAGATTAGAAAACTTCACCTTCAAGAGCAAACATTAGAAAGAGATGACATTTCCGATCTTGCCATTTCCTCAAGGACGAACCCATGTTCATAAAATTTTGATAATTGCTATATTCTAGCAAATTTCATGGGGATTCATTTGTGTCAAAAATCATTTTTCTAAGCAACAATAAAACAACACAGAATTTGAAAGCATTCCAAAAGCATAAATGTAAGTCGACTTTGCAACCACGCTGTAATTTACATGCATGTATACAGGGGGTTATATCTACTGTATATAACTATTCTAATCACATACCCCGCTATAGAGAGAGCATTTTAATGTCAGTCCAACATATCCACTGGAGATACGTAGGGCGTAATCTGCACTTGAACTATAATATGTACCATCATTGCTGTTCAACCTCAGAACCAGAGCTGCGTTCAAGTTCAAGTATAACTTGAATAGTTCAAGTGCGTATCAAGTTCAAGTCAAGTCAAGTGCAGACAATTTTGTAACTTGACACTTGAACATCAAGTTCAAGTGAAATTATAATTTTAACTTGAATTTTCAAGTTCAAGTTCGATCAAGTTCAAGTTAACAATTTATTACTTGATTGTAAAATCAAGTCAAGTTCAAGTACAATGAATGGAAGTACTTGAATAAAACTTGAGTATAACTTGAACTGAAAAGCAATGTAAGCAATGCCGAATTGCATCCCACTAAAAATAATATTGGGCGTCAATCATCATAATAATGTCATCTTTGCATTTGTTTTCATTCCATCGACATTAAAGTCGCCTCCACGATGGCCAGTGGTCGAGAATAATTCTTGTGTCCTGTTTCCATGCTTTGAATTTTGAATAATTACAATTTCCGTCTTATTGTTTTGTAAAAATGTTCTTGATACTCGGGGTTCTTGTTCCATTATAAAAATGAAGTGATTGTTCACTTCACCTGTTCTCAAGCTAAGAAGTTTAAGAATAATTTATTATTTCATGTAAAAATATTTTTTGCTGATACTAAACATGATGGCGCAGACGGACAACCAACAATCTTATAAATCAAGATTGGTTAAACAAAATTAACGACGACAAATATTTATGAATATAACTGCTGGTTACACTCACCAGATGAGTGCAACACTAATGTCAACCTTCCAGTATTGTGATTTCTAAACTCTTAATAGTGCAAATTAGTAAATTAGATTGGACTACAATGTTTACAGTTATTTGATCAAGTATTTTAAATTTTTAAGCAATTTTAAAGCAAAGAATATCACCTGCATGCCGTTTAGTTCATCCTAATCACGACCTAGCCATTATTAGCTATAATAGTTGTGGACGAAATTTTTAGTATTGTTTATTCATTTACGAAAAAATTACTTGAATAATCAAGTTCAAGTACAAGTTCAAGTTCACGTTCAAGTCAAGTTATGTGCCCAACTTGAACGTCAAGTTATGATCAAGTTCAAGTTCAATAAAATGAACTTGAAAATCGAGTACTTGAATACTCAAGTTGCTTGAGAAACTTGATTCATCAAGTACAAGTGCGGATACCTCGCTTAGACAATTTTTTCAAGTTCAAGTCAAGTTCAAGTCAAGTTGTCTAAAATAACTTGACTTGAACGCAGCTCTGCTCAGAACAAGCCAGCAATTGCTCATATCTATCAGAAATAGCATTTACAATAATTACATTAAGGACATAGCCAATGAGTGTCTTTACAAAATAGAATCCATTCCAGTCCTGATTGAAATAGGAATTTGTGAGCGTAGGACTCTGGCCCAAGGTCCCTAAAATGTTCGGTATGTCTCACGCTGGTTTGCGCTGGGTAAAAAGTTAAAACTTCCTGATCGCAGGTTATGATACAAAAAAATAACTCTCTTGATTAAAATTTAGTATGATATATGCCCTAAATTATTTTCATTTAGAAAGTAGATCAAGTCATATGAATAAAGACAAGAAGAAGGGGAACTTTACATAATTATATGTTGTCGAAATAATCAAGTACAAAATTATTCAGAAACCCTTTTGATACTCTTAACTCTATAACATAATTTGACGATGATGAAAATCAAATCTTTGAAATCCTCACACCTAAACGCACTCTTATTGGCTTGCGAGCACCATTTACCGCAAAGGCTAACCATATCAAGTTTATTTGCGGTATGTGTGTATTTTACATTGGCGAAGCGGATAGTTGTTTTTGCTCGTAATTATTACGGAAAGCTCAAAGTTAATTATCGTCTCTAAAAAGATTATCTTACATTTTGTCCAACTAAAAAAACCCGAAGTCTATAGGAAGAATTTCCATGTGCAAAAAAACTATTACATTCAGAATTGCATAACCAATTGTTCCGGATACTGAAAGAAACGCTAGTACCTAGTTCAGCCTTCCGAACTTCGTTCAGTCGTCGCAGCATTTATCAATCAGTTTTAATTTTCAACTATTCCAGTTTCCAGTTACGGTGCCCAGAAGTCCTGATTTGACCCAGGGTCACCTGATAACCTGATGAGCTTTAATTCAGTCCTGATTTCACAGTTGGTGACAAAAATAACAATTTGTTGCATTTCGGGACAAACTGACCTTAATTTGTCGTAACTTATCATAGCCTTGAACTTATCATAAATTCACTTTGCCCCAATATTACTATAGTGGCAAATAGTAACTATACATACATGAAATTAAATGTTGCCCTGCGAGTAAAATGCTTTTAATAGTTCAATTTTGAAAATGTTTAGGGTGGCGTCAACGTCAACCCTCTAGTACAATAGCCTTGTCCGTACCTCCCTGTGTCCTTCCGCATGATATCTCAAAAACTAATTAACCAATTTCAATGAAATATTTGATGTACATAATTTGTGTCAATCGTAAGCCTGAGTTCGTATTTGATTGGTATTATTTATTATATTTGACCTGATAGTTTTTGAGACAATAATTATTGAACTTTTGAACTTCAGGTTAAATGACAGTTATCTCCAAAACTACTGAATCGCTTTCAATGATTTTTCTTGAATATTGCTTATATAGTTGAATTTGCCCCGATAAATGTTTCGAAAACGAATCTGAAATTTCGAAAAATCGCATCCTACTTTGAGAGCGGTAACTGACGCCACTCTATGCTAAGCTTCAAATTATCATGTAGCGAGGATTTTTACTTCGTAATCATCTAAACTGGAATATAATCTAACGTAGGAGTCCTGATTTGAGAATGGAATTATCTGGGCATCCTAAATCCAGTACCTGGATTACCCCTTTGTGTCAGTCACTTATTTTGTTGTCCTTGCTGGAGAATTTCTGAATCAAAAGATGCTCGGAGTTGCATTTCAAGTTCTGGCGCGGGTTTAAGTCACGAGAGTTTCCTGGCCATTCTGATTTCTCCAACAAAAATATATTTTAATGTCAAGTAGAGATTTTGGGTTGTTTTTTGATTTCATGGAAGGAGCACAGCCATGGATAAAGTTGACTTCTTCAGGGTCAATGCACTTATCGGGATTTCTCAGAAATTGAAGCACACGTTGCCCCAGGATGACATTCCCAAAATAATCATCATATCATTTTGTTCCTGTGGTTTAGTCAACAAAATGATTTTCTTCACGGAAAAGCAAAGAAAAACTTGGATTCATTGGAATCCATTACTGCTCCTGCAGATTTATTCCTTCTCCGGAATTTCTTCAAGACAATTGGTTGAAATTAAATCATTTCAATGATTGAGGGGGCCCTGAAACAAACAAGCGAAAAATTTATCCAATTATGTATCACATGTACGGGATATATTCTTCTGTTCATAATTCCACAAAATTCACAAATCAAATCCTATCCTGCTGGTTCGAACAAGTTACACAGGTCTTTGGACTCCGTGAGTACTGAGACCTGCCTTCTTCTAGGTTAAATTCGCCTGCTATTTCTGAATTCTTCTGGTAGATCGGTAGATCCGCAGATATTAAAGAGCTTAGTACGGTGGCAAAATTTATTGCACACCCTGTGTGTTTACGATTCATGTTGCTGGAAAAAATGTGTAAATTTCTAAAACTGAGCAATCTTAACAATGCAAGAATGTCTCAACACACTTTTTTTGGCATAGGCGATAAATCAAGGATCATTGGACATCTCTCCAATTATTTTACGTTGGTTACGAAAAGCTCTATTTGTGTTAGGTCAACGTTCCACTCTTTCTGCATGAAGATCAAGTCATGGAATTCTCTATTAAAATAATAATTGCGACATTTCCCGTTACATGTATTATTACCTGTTCGGGGTCTAATAATTCGGCTAATTTTAGGTACATGCCTAAAGTGCGAGTCATCCGTTTATTCATTTATTAATAGAGGAAAAAAACGATATGAAAAACCAACAATATGCGTCCCAGACCGGGCTTGTAGGTTCATAATAAGCAAACATCCGCTAACCATCCATTACAGCGATGTCTTTAGTGTACAGTCAAATGGCTCATTAATTCATTCATATTGACAATTCAATTAAAGAATTTCGTTCCAAAACGTTTTCTTTATTATAGAAATTAATGCGAATAAGATAAATATTTAATGGTAGGATTGAAACATCTGAATGCAAAGTTGGTAAAACAATCACTGAAATCGAGTAACCGGTTAAACCGCGTATATACGGATTTTCAAAACTGATTTCTCCCCTTCCGTCCTTAGAATTTCCGCTCGAATATTTCGATCCCCAACTACTTGCATGGTTTTGCTTGCCTGAAAAATTCATACTCTTGATCAAAGTGAAAATCACATCTAAAACAATTATTTGGATAAAAAACACGTACATTTGAATATTTCTTGTAATCGTGGATTTTCCATTGATTTGGGTTCATCAACTCTTCCAGTTCTGTTTTCCCAGTGACAGCTGGAACCTGAGAAAATGCAGCAGCAAATGAATTAGTTCCAGGACCAACTTTCAAAGCAATCGCCAAAGCGAGATCCGTGGAAAGAATTTCGTAGGAAAAAATTGCTTCAAAATTCCTGCGAAAATTAAAAGGCCCGAATTTTAAATTAATACAGCCAATTTGTCTTCATCCGATAACACTTTTAGAAGATAGTCTTACGTTTCTCCTGACCCAAAAAAACTTTCGCGATTAAAAGAGGGAATTTCCAGAGTTAAAAAATCATTATCGTCGGAACTGCAATACCATTCATTCCTGTTTCTTAAAGGAGCGCTCAAGCAGTTTACTGAAATAAGCGAATCATATAAAACTACATGTATATTTGTGTGATGTTATTTACTGTGAATGAATGCAAAAGTTTAAGTAAAGCAAGAAAATCTCCCTCTCTTCGCAGCCGATTTGGAAATTGCAGTGTCTTTCCTTGTGGAATGATTGAATTCCAAACTTTTTCTACTAGTGAAGTGTTTTTTCCATCCAATCACAGAAACTGGCCAAAAAAGCAGTTCTAATATTTCGATATGAACGATGGTGAAACGAATTGTTTTATGACTCTATATTAATTAAGCTGGGAATCTCCTTTCTATGATAATTATCTTTAACGGTTGAACTTAGATTAAAGATGGGGCTGTGAGCACTTCACTTGGCCTGTGAGAGATTGACTCCGAAGAGTCCTACGAAGGGAGTTCACTTCTTTCCCAAATAATAATAACTTCAATTAGCTCTTTCCTTAATATTCACTTTATATTAATGAAGATTTTATTCGGATATTTTTAATCAACTCTCTTTACAACAATGTCTTCCCTAACTCACACCACCTTCCACGATGCTTACACTCACGCTCCGGGCTCCGACTCTGACTCTCACTCTCATGCCGACTGACTGTCGTTCGCTCTCGCTCCCTCCAGCAGTCCTCACCATTCTAACGGACAATTCTTTCTTATCAGCATCTTACTCTTTCTATTGTTACATTCTTTCCTATGCATACTTCCTTCTTTACCTTACATTCGACCCAAAGTTGATTAAATTTTGTCCGCATTTAAGTTTAAAAAAAAACAGTTTAAAAAATTAGTATATATATAATGAACACTTCTTTCTGATTAAAAAAAATTACAGGTTGCTCCGTAGATGCTTTATCGTATTATTTAACATAAAAGACATATTTCTATTTAAAACTGACTTTTTATAAAAACATTCTCACAAATTAATCACTCCAAGCACTTTAACACAAGTGTTGCTTCTACAATTACATATTTCACTAACTCTACTGAACCAAATTATTTCACTTTTATGAATTCCTTTCCAATTCCGGAAATTCACTCATGGATTCCAACGACGGAACTCCAGTATTTTTCATAGGCTGATTCTCAAAAATTCATTGTCTTCTTTCCAGTCTTTCGCTTCTTCTCAAATTTCCCCTGCCGCTGGTGGTATTTCGGACTCTGCGAGTAGAATTAATATTTCTTGTTTCACTCGGGCCAGACACGGTAGGGCATTCTGAATCAACAACATACATTGGGCTTTCCTGGATTTCATCACTAATCTCTCTACTATGATCAACAATTATAGTAGACACACCTGAAAGGTTTAAATTGTCTCCACTTTCATTAATTATTTCCATCTGACTGTTTTCTGTATCTTGAACATTTTCATTATATTCCATCGATGGGGTTCTTTCTACAGGTCTATCTGTTCGATGCGGCATTCCCATCATTTCATCTCGCCACTGCTCTAGCACTCTGTCATGTGCTTCAATGTCACGATTTCTCTGGGCATAAATATCTACAACATTTTCGAAACCACTAGTTTCATTTACATCAACATTTTGATTTTCTTGTTTATCATTTTCCAAATGTACATTATTACATTCTTTTCTAAATCTTTCCAAAATGACATTGCCCTTATGATTATTATATCTTCTATGATTATCATTTAAATTAGTATTAAAATCATTAAAATTATTCTGACAATTATGATTAATTACACTTGTATCACTGGCATTCTCTCTAAAATTATTACATTCCCTCTGCAAACGTCTTTCGTTTAAAAATTGTCTTAAATCAGTAACTTCCACAGGCGAATTTCTCACAGGATTATTAAAATTTGTTCCTGCCGAAAGTACTTCCAAAATTTTATGGAAATTATATCCTGGATTCTCCGGAATTCTTCCGCTTCTTTCATCCACTGCTTCAGTCTGTGTGGGTTGAATATTACGGCGTTTATTATTTCTGAACCGTGGAGGGGTTTCATTCTTCCTTTTATTTCTTCTCATATCTACTCCGTGGGCGCTAGCTTCCCTTGGTGCAAATCTTGATCGAAATCTTGTATTATAGTTGTGTGTTGGAATGGCCACTGGTTGTACAGGAATAATTATCGGCTGCTGCTGAATAATTTGTGGTTGTTGTTGTACCTGTGGCGGCCTTTGATTTATTTCTGGATTGATAGAAATTCTTTCTTGGGTGGTGGATAAACTCGAACTTCCAATTTCAGACCTCGAAGAAATATTCATAGACGAATCAGGTTCAGGTTGATCACTCCTTCTCATGATAGTTCTTCTTTCTTGAACTCTTTCTTGAGGTTTTGGTTGTGAATTGGGTAATACACACACCTTTTTACACTGCTTATTAACGTCCAAATATCCATAATCACGACACCACGGATCGGCTGGATGCCAACGTTTAACATTATGGATGGGTGCTCTCTTGACCTTCTCTCTAGCTCTGGGATTTGTGTCCTTAAACTTGAGCTCCATTTGTCCAACTAATTCGACGATTTTCATGGGATTACTCCACCGTGGCTGTAGACCGTGCTGATTGGTTTTGATGACTATGTACTCCCCAACCTGGTATGAATGGCCAATTCTTCCCTGGTTAGCAATTACATTTCTTTCTTGCTGTTGTTTAACCATGTTATTCACAGCTTTGTCCACTGCCTTCTGGTGATTTATTTCCTGTTCCTCCGGATCTTCTGGAGTATCTCTCTGGATAACTGGAGTTTTGAGATCTGCTCTCAAAACGACTTCTCTATTCATGAACAAATAGAATGGTGATGTCATTAATGATTGATGGTACTGCACATTATGACTGAATGCAACCTGATTACACAATAAATCCCAATCGGATCTTCTTTCTTCCAAATATTTTCGAATAGTATATTTCAAATCCCTATTGACTCTTTCTACTACACCATTAGACTGAGGTGAATAAGGCGGCACTACTATGTGCTTGATGTTGTTGATCCGCAAGAATTGTTCAAAAATTGCTCCCGTGAAGTGAGTTCCTCCATCTGAGACGACTTCTGGAGCCATACCGGCAAAGTAAAACAACTGCCATAGGATTCTAACCGAATCTACAGCTCTTGCGTTAGAAGTTGGAACGATGAACAGATATCTTGAGGTATAGTCTATCACTACGAGCGCATAATGATTGCCTCGTGATGTTCTTTCTAATGGTCCTACATAGTCAATCGCAATCCGCTGCCAAACCCTCGATGGTGGCGGGTAAGTGACTCGGACTCCGTCTGCCTTCTGGTTCCTGGGATTTTCTCTCTGACATTCTTCGCACTGTTGAACATACTTAAAAATATCTTTTACCATCTTCTCCCAAAAGTATCTTCTTCGGGTTAGTATGTACGTCCTAAGGAATCTTCCGTGACCGGCTGTTGGGTCGTCGTGTGTCAATCTGAGGACGTCTGCACGAAGTTTCATCGGAACTACTAATTTCCATGGACTTCCACTAATCTTCTTACTTATACGGTACAATATGCCATGAATGAGAGCATAATTCTTTCCGATGATTTGTTCTTTCGTCTCTTGCGCTGCCTTACTATTGAATAAAGCAATGAATTAATAATTTTCTTCAATTTCGGATCTTCCCTCTGCTTTGCGGCAAAAATATCCGCATTTCCTCCAGCTGTAGACTGAATTAGCTGCTCCTCCAATTCAAATTCTTTCTTTGACGTTCTAATTAATGGGATATTTAACCTTCTGACTGGGTAACGGCTTAAGCAGTCCACGTGCTGCATTCTAGTTCCCTTTCTGTGTAAAATTTCCAAATCGTGGTTAGCTAATTCCAAAGCCCATCTAGCTAATTTACCGTGAGGGTCCTTCGTATTCTTGATGTACTTCAGTGAATCGTGATCCGTTCGGACAACAAACTTTCTTCCAAAAATATATTGCCTAAATTTTCTCAAACAATGTAAAACAGCAAGTGCTTCTTTTTGGGTAGTGTCAAGTTCTTTTTCTTTCTGTGACAGCATCCGGGATGTATATTCAACAACAAAGTAATTCTTCCCGTCAGTTGATTGCATAATCATGCCTCCCATACCAATGTTACTGCAATCACAATCAATCAAAATATTAGCCAAAGGATTATAATATTGCAAAACCGGACTTGTTGTTAAAGCTTCCTTCAAATCGTGAAATGCCTTCTCCTGCTCTTCATTCCATTCAAACTTTCCCTTAAATTCTTTCCGTTTCATACGATTCAATGGTTCTACAATATCGGCATAATTCTTTATATATTTTCTGAAAAAGTCCGTCATTCCGACAAATGATCGAATGTCTTTCAACTTCTGGGGTCTGGGAAATTTAGTGATGGCTTGAATTTTCTTAGGATCAATCTTTCTTCCTTCTTTCCCAATGACATCTCCAAGATATACAAGCTCATTGAAAGCGAATTTACACTTTTTTATATTAAATTTTAAATTGTACTTTTCACATCTCTTCATGACAATAAGAAATCTTCTAATGAGTTCTTCAAAAGTGCCAGCAAAAATTAGTATATCATCAACATATACTAAAACTAGCTTATATTTTAAATTCCCCAAGATGTCATCCATCATAGCTTGAAATTCCGCTGGGCTGTTGATGTACCCGTATGGAAGTCGGGTATATTGAAATTTTCCACCTGTTGGGATTGTAAAACTAGTCTTCTTTTTGGAATCTTCGTCTAATTCTCTCTGAAGGAACCCCTGCATGCAATCAAGGGTTATGAACCAACATGCCCCATGAAGGTTCATTGCCAAATCATTAATTTTCGGCAAGAAATAGGTATTTTGAACTACTTGCTTATTTAATTCGCGAAGATCCAGGCAAAAACGGTAAGTTCCATTTGCTTTCTTGACCAGTAGCACCGGTGAATTATAAGGTGATGTACTGGGTTCGATAATTCCAAGCGCTTGCATCTTATCTGCTTGTCGTTTTAATTCCTCTCTTTCCATATGGGATGCTGGCCATTGTGGTCGGTAAACTGGCGGTGCATTCCCAGTATTAATGTTCACAGGTCGATAATTTAATTTCTCTAATTCATCTTCTGTGACTGCGTAAAGATGTCGGTATGAATTTACAGCTTCCAACAGGATGTCCTTTTCCTTCTGAGTTAAATTATTTTCTGTGATTAGTTCCTCATATTTAAATGGCTTTCTTTCTACATGAATCTTTGGTAATCGATTTTCCAATTCATCTGCTTAGGCTTCAATGGCCTCTGATTTTATCTTTTCATATGTACCTAAATATCTGACTTTGGGTAAATGTAATGTTCTTTTTGTTGGATTGAAAATCCAGGTGCAAGCTTTCCCTTCTTTCACATTAACGAGGGGCTTTCCCATTAGAAAACCTGGCGGCACTTTCGTTTTGTCAAAACTAATGTAGGTAATATTTTGGTCTTGAATATTAGCGCAGGTAAAATCAATTAATTCAAAAGACCGTGGCAATATTTCATATGGGATTTGAGTTGAAACATAATCAGCTGTCCTTATAATTGGTTTTTGAGACTTCTTTCTGATGCTAAAATTAGTGATGCTTTCAGCTTCTTCCAGATCAATTGTGCTATCTGAACTATTATTAAAAATCACCTTATCCTCAATTACTATTGGTCTTACAAAACTCTGCACCTGAGGCTTGCTTATTTTTCCTCCATCATTTTCAGGTGTTAATAAAATTAGTCTCTTTTTCATATACAGTTCCATTTCATGTTTATAACAGAAATTAATTCCACAAATCATTATAGTGTTCATATTGGGAATAATAGCAAAGTCAAAAAATTGTTTTCTTTCACTTATGTAATAAAATAACCTCGCCGTGTTTCTGTAATATGCACTATGACCTTTTACAAACTGTCCGTATGGTCTTGCACTGTGCTCTCTAATTTGAATTGATTCTGGACTTTTCTGTTGAATGTGAAAAGCTCAATACTTCCTCAAATTCATCTTCTTCAGAGTCTTCACTGTCATAATCACTTTCGGGTTCTTGCTGATCAGGACTGACTCCCTCTTTCTTCCAATCATCTTCCACATCTTGTAGATCATCCTGACTGCAAATTACTACGGGCTGTACTTTACAATCTGAGCCTGTACCTTCTTTAATTATTTTTGGAGTTGGCTGCTGACAGAATAAATTAAATTGGTTCTGTTGAGGCTGATTAGTCTTCCTTTCCCGTAAAGAAAGACTATTTAGTTTCCCTGATTTTGATTGGGATATGCAATTGCTGGAAATTGCATAGGCGCTCCGGCTGTAGGTAATTGTGGGTAGGTAACAAACATGGGTTGATTTTGTTGTGCTGGTGGCTTCTGCCTTTCCAATACTTCTGAAATCTCTTCAATCATTGATCGTACTGATTTCTGACCTTCATTTCCATTTCCATCTTTCCAATTCCAATTTCCTCTTCCTCGTCCATTGCCTCTAAAATTTCCTCTTCCTTGACCTCGGAAATTTCCACGTCCACCAAATCCATTTCCTCTCTGGTTGTATTTATTTATTCCACCTCTGATCTTTCCTCTAAATGATGGTGGATTTTCTTTCTTCTGTTTTGACCAACATTCCTTCTCCTTGTGGCCAAATTTCTGACAAAAATTACAATTACCTTGGAATTGTACTCTACGGACGGATTCAGTCTCTATCTTTTCAGTAGATTCCTTCAAGATCTCTACATTCAAGGCTGATGGTAATTTTTCTTTCTCTACCAAAGAATTAGTTACTTCTGATTTATCTTTTTCTTGAACTGCATCTTCTTTCTTTCTTTTCTCTCTTTCGGCAGTTAATACAGCTTCCAATCGATGTTGAAATACTGGAACCGATTCTAATTGATCTCCCATTATCTGGACTCTAATAGGCATTGCCAAACGTCGGTGTATTTTCTTCACCATTTCTCCTGGGCGCATATTTGGATTCATTTCTAGTAAAATGTCTTGTAATTGAGTGGCAAACTGCTCTGCCTTCATATCTTCTCCAAGCTCAAATTTTTCGTATTTATCCTCTGCTTGTTCCGCACTGACTTTTGGATCGTATTGGGCAATAAATTGACCTCGGAAATTCTTCCAAATAATTTCTCTCTGCTCATCAGTTTGAGTGTCTTCCAATGCTCCGACCAATAGAACTTCCTTCCTGGTAAACCACATGCGGACATTTGCATCTCTTGAATCCGCAAAGAAACACCTCATGACTCCCAAAAAATACTTCCATGAAATTCCTTGAGCCTGTCTGCCTGCTTCTAAACGTTTGACCCAAGTTTCGGAATTAATACTGGACATGTAAGGACCGATGTTCTTCTTCAAATTGTCGAATTTACGAGCTTCAAATTCCGACCGAGTTTTGTCAATCTTCGCTTGACGAAGCCATTCGTCATCTTCTTTACGTTGTTTTAATGCCAAATTAAAATCAGAAAGATCTCGTACCTGATTTTGAAGTCTGCGTAACTCTCTCTCCATTTCTTTCTCTCGAGCCGTCAAAGTCTCCGAGTTATTCTCTTTTCCATGATTATGAGTATCCCGATTTCGTCCCCAATTATGTGGTGGTGGTCCCTCAAAATTAAATTCATCTTGGTTCCGTTCATCATTCCTCCAGGACTCATCTGCTCCTTCCAGATTCTCATTTGCATATCGTCATAAAAATCAGCGTATTCCTCATTATTCCAATTATCACGTTCTTTCCTCAAATTCTCTATTTCACTTCTCATATTTTCATTCTCCTGCTGAACCGTTTCAAATCGTCTTTCCATTTGTAATAGCTTATCCGCTAACTGTTCCATTGTAAGTGCCATTTTAATTTAGCTAATAATTTCTCACTAGATCAATTAATTATTGAATGTCTGGAGAGAATAGTTCACTTCACTGAGTTGTATTGACTTTCAAGTAAAACGTTACGATATTTCAGCACTATAAGTATACTGGTCTTAAATCATGACACCAAAGAGAACCACGAGAGTGAGTGAAATTATAAAATACTTCCCTTCTTTCTTATGATACGTCCGCTGGTAATTTAGCTCCTCCTTCCGCATCTCAAAATGTCTGCGTGTGCTGGATTCCTTTCTCAACGGTCTTCGTCCCGCACTCCTCGCTGTCGCTCGAAAATTCTTCAACGTTCGTCATTTGTTGTAACGGTCAACACTTTCAAGAATGTTCTTTCATGTATGTATATGGCAGAAAATAATAATGTCCGAATTTTCACACCAATGATGTCTTTTCCAACAGTTAAATAATTAACAATAAAATGATCATGTAAAATTCACCCCTTTAAAATAATCCATTAAGTTGATCTGTTGCCTACTATTCTTCAGTATTGACCCCTTCATCCCCATCCGAGCTTTTGATGATACTTAGCAATGGTACCTTATTCAGATATGCCATCCCCTTTTTCATCTTGCTCTTCAGAATTAATGGGCACAATAACGATCGACAATAGTTGTAAGCACTTTTATTTAATGAGTTCTTCTTTCTTGATGTTAAAAAAATTGACTCCCACAAGATCAACCAGCAACTTCCACCATGAAACGAATTGTTTTATGACTCTATATTAATTAAGCTGGGAATCTCCTTTCTATGATAATTATCTTTAACTGTTGAACTTAGATTAAAGATGGGGCTGTGAGCACTTCACTTGGCCTGTGAGAGATTGACTCCGAAGAGTCCTACGAAGGGAGTTCACTTCTTTCCCAAATAATAATAACTTCAATTAGCTCTTTCCTTAATATTCACTTTATATTAATGAAGATTTTATTCGGATATTTTTAATCAACTCTCTTTACAACAATGTCTTCCCTAACTCACACCACCTTCCACGATGCTTACACTCACGCTCCGGGCTCCGACTCTGACTCTCACTCTCATGCCGACTGACTGTCGTTCGCTCTCGCTCCCTCCAGCAGTCCTCACCATTCTAACGGACAATTCTTTCTTATCAGCATCTTACTCTTTCTATTGTTACATTCTTTCCTATGCATACTTCCTTCTTTACCTTACATTCGACCCAAAGTTGATTAAATTTTGTCCGCATTTAAGTTTAAAAAAAAACAGTTTAAAAAATTAGTATATATATAATGAACACTTCTTTCTGATTAAAAAAAATTACAGGTTGCTCCGTAGATGCTTTATCGTATTATTTAACATAAAAGACATATTTCTATTTAAAACTGACTTTTTATAAAAACATTCTCACAAATTAATCACTCCAAGCACTTTAACACAAGTGTTGCTTCTACAATTACATATTTCACTAACTCTACTGAACCAAATTATTTCACTTTTATGAATTCCTTTCCAATTCCGGAAATTCACTCATGGATTCCAACGATGCTTACACTCACGCTCCGGGCTCCGACTCTGACTCTCACTCTCATGCCGACTGACTGTCGTTCGCTCTCGCTCCCTCCAGCAGTCCTCACCATTCTAACGGACAATTCTTTCTTATCAGCATCTTACTCTTTCTATTGTTACATTCTTTCCTATGCATACTTCCTTCTTTACCTTACAATGGATCGTGAACCATCGGTCATGTGCCTTCTCACAAGTAAATTTCCTTGGGTCACAGTAAGCTCCAGGGGGGTTTTGCTCCATTCTTTCTGCGGAAAATAAATTCATTGAATTATTTCATTGTATTCAATCTGTTATTTTTAAAATAGTTAAAATAGCTATCTATTACAGTCATCATCCAAACATCCGGTGCAGGTGACATTTCATCGAATGTGGTCCACAATGATTGATTTGTTGAAACGTCCGCTGGAGTGAATCCAATACCGAAAACAATACTACGGTTGGAATCACTACCGCAATAAATAGCTAACCGCAGGACTTTAGAAATTGCGAACGAGCACAACACGCTGCAAAATTTCCTAGAACAAATTCAATGGTGAAACAACAACAAACAAGGTTAGTTAGGATAGTTGGTATAATGCTTTAAATAGTAATAATACATCATGGACTGGTTGAGCCTTAATTAATTGCCAGCTTATTTTGCTGTCTCCATTGGAAAACCGAAGTAGTGGAGTTGAAAAGTAATTGTTTAAAACAGTGTTGCAAATTTGTCAACTTACTCATTTCCTTTGACAGAAAAAACTTCGCTGTAATTTCCAACAACCCTTGTAGGTCCACTGTTTTCTGAGCCTTCCCAAAAATGATATTGGAGATCTGTGAGAGCGGAATCTAAATAGTTCGCTGAAAAATCGTTTACCATTCCAGCTGTAAATTTGTTACATCGACTACATTAAGAATTTGCAATTTAATTAATTTAAAAATCTTACACAATTTGATTGTACACGACGATACCACCACATTTGAAAAAGGAATTGAGTTGGAAATAATTTGGGCAGAAGTTCCTTGAAGACTTTCACCATCTTTGACTCGTTTCTCTTTTATCAATTTACTAAAAGTATCCTTCATGAATTCTCTCTCCTCCGCCAAAGTTTTGGATCGAATTTCAACAACTGGAAATTCGTTCGCTATTTCCTCCACACTTTCGCCGTAAAATTTTTCTTTCCAACTTGTGTTTAAGTCGATTTTCGATTCAATTTTTTTTACAAAAAGTTCTGTTCCTTCGTCAATTTCTCTCAATGTTCTGGTTTCCATTAATCCCTTTGATTCAGAATTTTCGGAAGATGAAACTCCAAGGATCTCTTTCCGCAGGATTTCATTTTCAGTTTTGAGTTGATGAAAGACTTTTGTCAAATCATCCAATCGGGACTCGATACGAAGGAGGATATCTGTCCTGTTCATTCAAAGACTTGAATTAAGCAAAATATTTATTATACAATATTATGCGACCTGGTATGTAATAATTTTAAAAAATTGTAGTCACACATTTTAACTGGGACGAAGAATAGTTGGATGAGATGTGAACAATTTTTAAAGTGTTATTTCAGCCCTTCAACTTCCCTCCCAAAGTGGAGTCAGGTCACAGCAATGATTATGTTTTTCTAATGAAGTTACAGAAAAAATGGGCTTACGTTTCCATGACTCGGAAGAAGAACCGGAAAACTGTTTTCAGGAACTAGCGTGAAAATAGTAAAATAATAATTGAGACTTTAAATTCTAATTCCACTTTCAAACCGTCGGAAAAATGTATAGAAATAAATGGAAGAGTAGTCTGCAAATTTCCCGCTTTAAATGCAAATCGTAATTCGTCCAGACTAATTTGCAAAATGCTTGAAAATAATATGCAAATTCAGCAAACACCCTAAACTGATTACAAGAGGAGAACTTTTCCTCGACGAATAGTTTGAATACATTTTGTGACTTAAGTAGTTTAATATAGACCAAAGGTGTCCAATTTAATTGGTCTACCTACATTCCCACATATTTTTACATGCTCGGTGCACCCCACATGGAAACCTTACTACATTTAAAAAAAACAACCTTATCGTTTTTCCTGCTTATATGAAAATATAATCTATGTGCCTTTATTTTAACATGGAAAGGCCTATTTTTGCCTATATAATTAACCTGGCCTTGGATAAAAAACAAGTGGATTAGATTTATTTGATTTCCAGCCGACGTGAAGACTAGTAAAACCTCCTTTAAATCCAGTGTATGGATATTCGAGGAATTGGAATTACTTCTTTAGTTTTTTTAACACCTACAGATTCATTTTTATGAAATATAGGGAACATTTTGAATTTACAAGCTATTTTTAGATTTTGATAAACATAAGTATGCCTGGTAAGTTGAGTGCGTTGAATAATAATCTGCAAGATCTGCCCGGTAAACGCTTTAGTTCAGAAGATATTTCAAGTCGAAGTGACATGTAATTAATGAAGCACGGGAACAAATGTGGTGTCTACCGTGGGAAAACTCGTCATGGAGTCAAAAATATGTATGTACATACATTCGAATATTTCTTGTAATCATGGATTTTCCATTGACTTGGATTCAACGTTTCCAGTCCATATTTTCCACTGTAGGCCGGTATTCTAGAAAACGCAGCTGCAATTGAATTGGTTCCAGGGGCCAACTATCAGGGAAATTACCAAAACGCGATCTGCGGAAGTAATTTCGAAAGAATTGAAGACATTTTCTGCGAAAATTAGAATTCGAAATCATTTCATGTAAAGCTCATTAACTTTCATCTCCAAAATTCTACATAAGATGGCCTTACAGTTCTCCTGCCCCATAAAAACTGCCTCAATGAAAAGGGGAAAGGACACCGCACAATCCTTACGAGAATATGCCCCCTGTTTGATCTCGATAAGAAAATTACTGGAGGGTGCACCTTAAAGAGTAGATCATTTTTGATAATTGGCCCAAAGAAATCGTAATGCAGGATTCGGAAATATCCCGGGTTAAAGTTACCGAAAAATGAGGGGGGGCTCAAGGGGTCCCAAAAATTTCAAACCGTGAAAATTAGCGATTAGAACATTTAGAACTTCAAAAATGACAAGAATAAAAATTAAATAACGTGTAAAACAAATTTCAGCCAGATATGACCTCAACTTTCCAAGATACTGACCTCAAGAGGTCAAAGAACGTCGATACCGGTTTCATATTCTAAACGCTGATGAAACTGGCCCAGATTAGAACTAGGGCTTTCATTAGACATATATTCAACGTGTGCCGAGTTTGGTTCCATTTAGTGACACGATGACCACGCTGTGACCTCCGAGGTCAATATCTTGTCCATACCGGATTTGGTGCCTTAAAATCATTCGAATTGCCCGCAAATAGACTAGAACTTTTAGTTTAAGCCCACATAAGCTGCCTGTCAAGTTTGGTTCCATTTAGTGACACGATGACCAAGCTGTGACCTCCGAGGTCAATATCTTGTCCGTACCGGATTTAGTGTCTACAAATCATTTGAATTGCCCGCAAATAGACTAGAACTTTTCGTTTAAGCCCACATAAGCTGCTTGTCAAGTTTGGTTCCATTTAGTGACACGATGACCAAGCTGTGACCTCCGAAGTCAATACCTTATCCGTACCGGATTTAGTGTCTACAAATCATTTGAATTGCCCGAAAATAGACTAGAACTTTTAGTTTAAGCCCAGATACGTTTCCTGGCAAGTTTGGTTCCATTTGGTGCCACGATGACCCAGATGTGACCTGCGAGGTCAATACCTTATCCATACCGGATTCGGTTCCTAAAAATTATTCGAGTTACCAGCAAATAGACTAGAACGTTTAGTTCAAGTCCAGATAAGTTTCCTGTCATGATTGGTTCCATTTGGTGACACGATTACCCAGATGTGACCTCCGAGGGCAATATCACACACATACCGGTGTTATTGCCTAAACATCATTCTAATTTCCAGCAAATATGCTAGAAGATTCGGTTTAAGCCCAGATGAGCTGCCTGTCACGTTTGGTTCCAGTTAGTGACCTTGTGAAGCATCAGTGACATTGTATACAAACAGCGCATCTATACCGGTTTCCCGCCCCTAACCTTAATGAAATCGGCCCGGAATAGATCTTTCTCATGTTGTACCAGTAAGTCGCCTGCCAAGTTTGGTTCCAGTTGGTGACCTCTGGGCGTTGCAGAGAACTGATGGGTTCATAAATATATTACTTATACTTAGATAAAACGTGTTTGAGTGGTCTCAAAATTACCTCAATCCTTTTGAATATGTACAATTTTTGCAGTTTCTGAGTTTGGTTCCTTTTTGAATTTGGTCAGTGACCACGTGGGTAGCTTTAAAGTATCGTTTTTCTACATCGTAGTCGACGACTTCGAGATTATACTATACGTTTCTCATATGCTCCATTCACAATGATGGTGTTTATGTTTACACTGTTGACGTAATATCCCGGCAATGACATCGTATGTCAGCATAATCTCATACCTGTTGTAGTAAGAACAAGTATAGCAATTGTTCCAAAATTGCTTAAAACTTTGCCATTATGTTTATTTTAGTTTCCCGCAACGTTTTGTTGGACTTCATATACGTGCTTGTTGACTCAGTAATAGCTTTGCCCCAACGGTTATCTTCATGAACGGTCGGCGGCATTCTGGTTGATTAGTTTGACCGATCTGTTTTTATGCCTACAAATTATTGAAATTGCCGTGAATTAACCTATACGTTGGAAACAGATAGAACGCATCCAAACATAGGTTTCACTTGGGGACTCATAACTCATCAGTTAACGTGTTTCACATTCATACCCATTTGCTGACCAAAGTTTCGACCTGCATTCGTTCAAAAATTATTGTGGATGTACAACGCAACAAGGACTCATCGGATTAGTCAATTGCTGAAATAGTCCCCATACTTGCTTTTTTACACAAATGTTTTTGAAAAATGCCAAATAAACGCAGTTATAGTTTTTCGTGAGGTCTAGTTTTGCAGAAACTACTAACGTTATGGACTTTCTTAACTCCACATAAATATCAATTACGATTAATTCCCTTTCTATTTTCCGACAAAGTAAATAAACATTCCTTGTAACATGTGTGTGCTAATAAGCGACCACAGGTTCTTCATTTCCTTGTATCAAACTTGTATGATGATGATTGTATCCTGCCCAATTTCAATTATAACCGATAAAATTTACAAATGTAAAAGCATTTTTGAGGCTTGAACGACAAAGCGTCTCGCCCCCGCCTTCTCTTGATTCGCGGTGTCGGCACGGGGTTTCGGCTTGCGCCTAAAGAGGGCGGCCTTCTTCCCGTGCCACAGCAAATCAGTCATTGAAGGAATTGCATTAGCAAAACATCTTCTATTATACTTGGCATGTTGCGACCTCCGGCGTCCTGAATGTGTTCAAGTAACGAATCAGCTGGAGTTGGAATCACAGACAAATGCCTAGCGTACCCAAGATACCACATGATGCTTGAAACGTGCGCGCAACAACCAAGTATTCTTGCTCCGGCTTTACATGTACAGTACCATCCTTTAATTTTATCGTCGCCTTGATCTGGGTAATCTCGTTCAGCATACCAAACCCAAGTGTCATACTTTTTGGTTTTTGTGTGACGGGAATATATACGACCGCGCAGTATTCCTTCTGTATTTAACTGTACTTGAATATTGTACTCCGTTTCACGCTTCATTTTATCGTGAACATAGCTTTTTGCTAGCTTTATTTGGTAAACTCCGAATGTTAAGTCTCTTAATTCGTCAATTTCTAATTTCGGAAACCCCGGCAGAAATTCCATTGCATTCAGTTCCAACCAAGGATTGTCTTTATTTTTGTCACCAAGTTTCTCAGTATTTATTTTTTCGAGAAGTTTATTAGGCTCCGCTAGTTTCTGCAACATTTTTTCCGCCTGTTCTGGTGTAGCTGATACCATATTTATTGTTTCGTGATATGCATTTATTAGTGCACATGCTATGCGGAAATAATCCGATACATGAATGATCTGACTTGCAGGGACTACATCACGAAACAATTTAAAAATAGACTTTATATGACCGTTACGCGATTCAACGACCCATCGAGATTTTGTTACTAGTCTAGATTTATTCGCTTCCTCAACGGTGTGCTGCTTTAATGTCTTGGTTAAGTAATCTGGCATTTTGGTTTTTAAACCGATGCCGTGAAGGTAATCCAGACAGTCTCGGTAGCCGCGATCGAGAAGTAACACATCGTTATTTTGCAACCAAATCATTAATTTGCTCCCATCTTGCTGTAATTGATCCCGTAATAATGCAGCATCGTTATTTTTGCCATCAGCAAAATACGGGCCATGTACATCTAGTATGTAACTATCTGGTGCTACAACCATTACAAGTTTTATCAAATGACTGGACTTGTGTACACTGAAGGACTGTCTTGCAACAGTATAGTTGTTAAGTTTGGGAATATATATATAAGTTCCGTCGACTATTAGAATTGCTCCTTTAATTTGAATGTCTTCGTAATCATCAATGTAAAGCTTGCATGCAAACTCCGACACATGTTCAGCAACAAATTGATCTCGGGTAATGTGGCCCGGCCCCAAATGCTTTGGAACAAAGTTCTCCATTAAAATTTTACAAACTGTTGAAATTTTCATACTGACGTTTTGTCGGGATGATATGCCAAACATAACTTTAAGGAACTCATCTGATAGTCCCTGACGAAGTTTAACGAGATATAATATCAAGTCCTGTTTGGTTACATGTCGAGGCACACCTTCAATCTGATGGCAAATGCCGAATAAATCTAAGAAATTTTCCTTGTTGAGGCTCGTTAATACTTTGAAATCGTCATCATTAAATACAGACTCCTCATCAAATCTCGTCGTGGCATACTCCCGTATCAAAGTTGGAATTCTATCAAACCATTGTTGTAGTTCGATGCTATCCAAGAACACTTTTCGTTCAACTGAAATTATTGAATTATAAAAAGCAGGGAGAATAAACCCATCGTCTCGCAAATGGACGCTGCAAACACATGCGCTTTTTATAATAAATTTTCCGCTATCTCCATAAACTTTCACCCTGGCATCGAAAGACATTTTAACCGCACCTTTCCTATTTCCGCATATAAAACAAGCCCTTTGACCTCTAGTGCATACTACTTTAAATTTCAGCATTCTTTTGTCACTGTCAGCCTGAATCATAGACATTGCTTGGTGATGACAATTTGCACATAATTTGTCTGCTTCAGTTATTCCAATATCTAACTCCCCCTGTCACCCTTCCCGAATCGCTTCCGCTGCAGCTCGCAAATCTTCACGTTCTTGACCTTCAACAGGTCGTAGTAATTGAGGCATGAACTTAGTCCCACAGACATAACAACTCAATTTGATTTTCCGGCGTTCCCAGAGGTTGCCTGATCCAGACGTTGAGGCGGCTTTCGGGTTTTCTGTGGAGCCAGAGAGAGGGCACCGCTGACCCCCTCTCCCCTCTAGCTCAGCCTCCGCCGGCCGAGGCACCGACGGATTGCCCCCAGAAGGGTGGGCTAGACCCTCCTGAGGCAAAGACACATGAGACTTGTACGACCTCATGGTCTCGCCCCCACCTTCTCATGATTTACTGTTTGGGCATAGGGTTTCAGCTTACGCCTAACGAGGGTGGTCTCCTTCCCATGCCACAGTCAATCAATCATTGAAGAAACAGGTGGCATTTTTATGATTTCGACAAGCATGTTGTCATACTGTTGTACAGTTCTGGGGCCTCTTTTCTTCTGAAAACAGAGATAGTGGTAGAAATAGAGTATGGTCGTTAAACTCAACAAAAAATTAGTAGAGGTATGCAAATATATTAGCATAATCGAGGTAGAGGAACATAGTATGTTCGCATAAAATTAAGTGAGAAGAGGAGCTTTGTTTAGGATCCCAATTTCGATACCTGTAGTACGAGTAGAGGTAGAACCAGTGCTCTAAATTTTATTCACTTCTTGATTTTTCATAAAGTGAGTAAGTGGGTATTGCACTCCCTTCCGCGAGTATGATCTTTAAAAAAATCTTTATTTTAGATTCTGACGAAAGCTTTAAATTTCACTTTTGATTTTTGCGTATAGCCGTTATTTATAACAGTTCTTTAATAACTGCTAAATGTATAATAATGTAATACTAATAGATATGTATATAATTACTATTCATACGATTTCCAAAGAACCGGGTGTCCGGAGCTTTAAATAACGATGTTATGCGTTTTAGGATGCTCGGAAATGTACACAGCTATTAGAGGTTCCAATAATAATAACTGCGAAGATATATATGTATATATACACATATTGTTTCATTCCCTTTATATTCGGGTAATTTTTTAGCTGTACTGATGGGGTACCGATCTTATTGTATTCAATAATACCTCAAAAGCTCTTAACGTGAAATTAGCAGAAATGGAATTATAATTCAGATTCTTAATGACCATTTATAGCCACGAGTGACGACTATTGGATCTAACTTCATTACTGTTTGTATTACATTCTACTACTTTATTCTAAAACACCATGAATTTCTCTTTAAACATTGTATTTTTGGGTAGAGGCAGTAGTAGCTAGCAGAGTTAACACAAATTTAGAGAGTAAAATAGAGTTAGTGTAGCGCCAATAACTTTAACTTATAATTGAATAAAATAATTGCTAGCAAGTCAGCAAATCATAATAGCGGTAGAGCTCGTCTATTCTATCCAAACCCGCTGGTGGAGTAGTTTGATAGTGGCGGCACCCGTGGAAAATATATAAATAAATATAAGTATAATAGAATAGAGCTTGCTAAAATGCCCATCACTGCTGTTGTGAGGAAATAAATTGATTTCACAAATTTTGTATATATATTTATATGAATATTTACGGGCAAATAGAATGATTTTTAGGCACCAAATCCGGTATGGATGTAATATTGACCTCCGACGTCACAGCTGGGTCATCGTGTCACCAAATGGAACCAAACTTGACAGGAAACTTATCTGGGCTTCAACTAAAAGTTCTAGTCTATTTGCGGGCAATTCGAATGATTTTCAGGCACCAAATTCGGTATGGATAAGGTATTGACTTCGGAGGTCACAGTTTGGTCATTGTGTCACTAAATGGAACCAAACTTGACAAGCAGCTTATTTGGGCTTAAACGAAAAGTTCTAGTCTATTTGCGGGCAATTCGAATGATTTTTAGGCACCAAATTCGGTATGGATAAGGTATTGACTTCGGAGGTCACAGCTTGGTCATCGTGTCACTAAATGGGACCAAACTTGACAGGCAACTTATGTGGGCATCATTGGTATTGCCATTGGATTTGTTCAAGTGTAGAAACGCTACACACATTTTATGCAATGATTGACGATCACTTTCAGTTTCAAGGATTCTTAATTTTTATTGGTGTATTAAATTAATTGATCTTTTTAGTGATCTTAAAAATGTGAAAATATCAGCTTCTGTACGTAATTAAGAGTGAATATGGACTATCCAAGCATTCGAAATTTAAAACATAATTTCGAAAAAAGATTTATTCATTATTATTAACGGTAAGTAGAATATTAGAATGACCAATTCCAGTAAAAATATCAAAACAATTCCCACTCCGGGGTCCCAGTAGTTTAACCCGTGTCCCGATTTTTGGGACGGGACCAGAGTACCTTCCAAAAACGCATCAGGACTAGATCATGACGGAAACTTAGTCCTCATTAGAAGTTCTAACTAGAACCCCTGATTAGAGGTTCGCAGCTTCTTCTCTTTAATTGGAACACAATGGAAAACTTCACTCGGATCTTTCGACTTCCTTCACGAAGTAGATCCAAATCAAAACACGCTGAATGTTAGTGCATGCGTTAAAAAGTGGGCTGGTTATATGAGTTCCAGTCGTTCGTTCATTATTTACTACAGGGAGGCACAAAACATACCCCTTAAGCTCTCACATGAGGTACTAATCCCTAAAATATTGCAACGTTCCACTTTGTAGCAAATCCCCCCGCCCAGATTTTCTAAAAGTTCTATTAACATGAGTTCTGGCTATTGTAAAAATATTTCAATGCTCCGAGCTTGTAGCAAATTTTGAATAAGTTTATTTGCATACTTTTCTAATGAAATCTGCTAGAAACACTTGTAACTTCATGAGTTATTCCCACACTAGCACAAGTGTGGGATAATTCATTCTGGACAATTTTCGCGTCCCAATTAGGTAATTTCACTTTAAATGATAACTGCGCGTAAATAATTTAGCCTTCAAGCAAAAATGCATCTAGACCGCTAAGGTTTCACGCACTAAATTGTCTTTAAAGCATGAAAACATTGTCGATACTTTATTTGTTAAATAAAGTTGATAAATTAGCACTAATATATTGGCGAAGATGTAAAATCATTTACATACATTCTCACATTACCCGAAATCTGTCCACTTTCAAAAAAGGCAAATGAACTGCTTACACAAAAAGTAAAAGCAAAATAATAGATTCCATATCTTTGGTTTACTTGGTTCACTTTATTAAACATGCTAAATTAAATGCAAGCTTTCGACATCTAACAGACTGTCATCCTCAGGCACTTAAGTATTTAAAAGCAAAATAGTTAGAATTCAGCTTTCAAATAAAAGCACAATATGCAACATATGTACAAGTACTTTACTCTGTATACACCTATAGTACATTTTAAATTTAATGACAACTGCAAGTACATTATTGCTCTTTTACTTTTCTAGAAAATGAATCTAGACCATTCTACCTCTTCAGAGACGAATACGGTTGCAAAATCTTGAACAAATATAAGCTTATTTCATCTTTACAACATTGGTATTAATTCAGATGGTTGTATCTGAAACATTGACTCTACACAATGATAATAATTACGGAACGGACTGTATTTAAAGTTTATAGCATTGACTTTATTATTATTTACAACAATGGCTATAGCATTAAATGGGTACATCAGCAACCTGCTTCTATTCATTATGCAAAAGCATATATCAGGGCCACGCATAAACTGCACGTTAAAATTATGTGTCATATTTATTTACATTTTTCATATATCGTCCGCTAAACTTGCTAACCGGCTATAATTTAAAATGTTTATAATGACGACCGGCTACTGCGCTCCCGCTACAAACTCTAAAGTGAAAACCGGCCATAGTTCCGGTAGATTATATGATATTTAAGATTTTAAGTTACCCTAACTGCCTCTTACAATTCCCGGGGATTATCCACTGTGACCCGGGTAGTACAGAAAATGTCAGATCACCATGACCCAACACCATCCAGATCTCCTCAAAAAGCATGTATGGGACATCAGTCTCAACTCAAGGTTTCTACGCTTCCTGAATACTAATTTGCAGTAATTTTTACATTAACAGCGACTATTTTTATGGAAACAAACACCAGGCCTAACAGTAGCGCCGACCTCCCCTTACGTTGTCATAAACCTTTCTCTGGCATTGATCAATGGACATGGGAATAATAATTATTTTCATATGCATTAAAGATCCTGCGCTGTCAACTAAGATCTACGATCCAGACGAATGTCTCTGAAGATTACCAGAAACTGGGACTAAATACATAACCGTAAAGTATCACTTGGTGTGCTTAAGGGAATTTGTATTGAATACTTACTATGTTGTATTGCTGCCGCTTATGTGTGTTTGGTGGACAGAAATAGAAGATGGGACTTACCCTGTACATAGAAACGTCCAAAAAATAAACTTCAGGATTGTATGTAGGTTTTGACATGATCTTTCGAAGAATGTTTAAGTTTTTCTAAAACATAATCAGAAGATCTAAAGATGAACTGAAAATGAATTCCACCATACTTGACACCATCTCGATGTCAACGAAGTAAAAATTACCAACAAATATTTTCAATGGTTTGTTACTCCGAACAAACTTTTTTACAAGAAGAGACTTGCAGCCCCGATCCCAGCTCTTCAATACCTTCTCAGATGAACTGTGAACTTTTGCCATGAACGTGAAAATAACGATTAAGAAGACGAATATCGAGCCTGCTCCTACGAACGAGTATGTTTTGTTAACGTTGTCAAGCCTACAAACGAAGTACGTACCGGAGACACAAAACATCACAGTGAGATACCTCATCAAGGGAATGAGGATCGGAGACATCACGTAGTTAAAGGTTTTAATAAGGATTTGTTGCTGTCTCCAGATTCTGAAGAATTCCTCCGGATCCCTCAGTTTGCCTCTTGTTACATAGGATGGTCTCCCAAGTCTAAAAATTTCGCAACGTTAAGTAAGTAGATATATCAGACAGGTTATAAAGGATTAAAATTATTACAAATTAAAAACATTGCACTGGCGATAATTATTATGGTAACAACATTTCATTCAAAAGCCATTGGACAGATTTTTGACAGAACGTTTCAAAATTGTTATAACGATTTTACAAAGAACAAATGTTGTGAAAATTTTGTTAATGTGGGTTGGTGTTGCCTATACAGCATGTCTCAGCGGTTACGTAAGCCAAAATTAATGATTATTTCAACCGCATTTAAAACTAGTTTTTAGAAATTTACAATTCCATTGAAAAAACATTTTTAAAAAGAGAGATTGCGTATTAACAGGAAGTCTGTTAATCAAAATTAAATCCCGCATATTGGAACATAACGCTAAACAACAATTGTTTTAAAACCATTTGAAAAAACTAACAATCAGGGACATATTTATGAGACTGAATCTTTTGCAAAACCATTATGAAACTTTCAGCTGACACCATTGGTTAATTTAAATGAACTACTTAAAAATTATTCAAATCCATATCAACGCTTACTCCAATTCTCCCATGACGTCAATAAATGTGAGGATGATTTCTATTGTAGGAAATGAAAACAATATTAT
Organism: Allacma fusca; assembly: GCA_947179485.1. NCBI lineage: Eukaryota > Metazoa > Arthropoda > Collembola > Symphypleona > Sminthuridae > Allacma > Allacma fusca. The sequence goes on along the minus strand of OX359246.1, from coordinate 74,795,049 downwards.
TGAGGAAGCCATTCCATAATAAGAATACAGGACGACACTGTTTTGCACGATAACGGCTGGTATGTACAAATACATCGGTAAATCCAGATAACTTGTGGGAAGGAATGGCATTTTCGTATGGACGGTTATCAATGTCAAAAAAAGTCCAAGGAAAATCCCGCCGCTCCAGTAAATGCACGCGCAAATTGGTCCTGCTTTGTCTTCAAATGCTTTTCGACCGCCATTTTGGCTACTGGGTGCGAAAAATTTCTCTAAAAATAATCATTAGTGTACAATTATCTTTTGCATTCCCTTGGAAATACTTTGCTGATATAATTTAGAAGACTAGAAATCTAAATTCTTGATTTAAGTCTAAATATTTGTAATAAACATCGTCAGGTATCAATACAGTGTTTCAATACCATAAATATTTCTTGCATTGCTAGAAACTGACAGTAACATAAACAATTTCGTTCTTAAAATTTGTTTGATAATGTGGAGTGCTATTAAAATTATAACATTGTTAAAAAACGCCTGGCCAGAGAATCTGAATAAATTATGTAGTGTGTTCACAATTTCAGTTGAGAACATACGTCTGGATGTAGTACCTCCAAAGCCATATAAGTATAATTAGATATATAAAGAAACCACGGTATACAATGAGTGACATTTATTTGGAGCTTTAAAAGAATGTCATTTTAAAATGAATTTATAATGTAATAAATATATCCCTGAATCGCAGAGTCTCTGGACGAGATTGACTGTTGCAAGAAACAGATAAAGAATGACTTACGGAACCCCCTGCAGAATCTTATAAACTGGACATGTAGCTGGGGCACTTCGAAGCGAGAACGAAGGTAATTGATATTGAAAACGAATGGATTAATTGACTGTAGCATTGCTGAAGTCATAAATATGGCATTCTGAATATCCAGGTGGGACTTGTTCTTGACTGCATATAACCTTAGGCTGTGAAGAATACACCAAAGCATTCCGACAAAACTGCCGATGAAATTTGACAGACACATACTGTACCGTATTTTGTTCAAAGTTGTGTGAATTATTTTGGTTTTACGATCAAACCAATACGGTATATGCATTAAGCGTGTTCCCCAAATGTAACCCTTGAAAAAATACTGCATGGATAGTTGCCCTAACATTTTGAGAAGATTGCAATAGCAAGCAGATACAAACTGTAAATTTACTCAGATCGAAAATTTAACGAATTTACCAAGAGTTCGGCGGGAGATAGAGAGTTTACCGGAGTTAAGGTGGGTTCAGATGAACCTGCGTTTGCGTTAAAAAATGCGATGCGTTGCGAGCATGCGATGGGGGAAAATTGTCTTCATGCGATTCACGGGGCAAATCGCAACGCGGGACCATTCACATGAAGGCGCGAATTGTTTATGCGATTTTGCTTTTTGATGAAAGGAGAAATGGCTCCTTGTCGTGTTAGTTGTAAAGAGAAAAGTTTCAGAAAAGTTAAGACAATTGTATTAGCAGCACTGTATTTACATAGAAAGTACAAACATAAATCTGTTCGAAGACGGTACTGGGTGAGACCATTTTTACAAAAACGAAAAATACGTGGAGAATTTTTTCTGGGGGTGAGTAACATAATAAAGAATATTTTAATAAATAACTTCAGGTTATAAAATATGATATATACATATGTGTTTAAGGTGGTTGTTTTTCACATCTGGTTTCGTATTGTACAGATTCCAGACATGATAAATGATGATCCGGAGTATTATTTTGAGCATTTCCGGATGACTCCGGAGACGTTTGATGAGCTATTGCGTATAGTCGGACCAAAATTAAAAAAACCAGATTTTGTCAGAGAATCAATATCACCTGCTGAGCGACTGCAAATGACTCTTGCATATCTGGTCAGCGGTGACCAGCAAAAATCAATTGCCAAAAATTATAGGGTTGGGAGGAGTACAGTTTGCGAAATAATTAGGGAAACGTGTCAGAAAATATTTGAGGTATTGCAACCAATTCACCTGAAGCCGCCTACAGTGGAAGAGTTTCAAATTATATCAAAGGAATTTGAATTAGCTTGGCAGTTTCCACATTGTGTTGGAGCTATTGACGGGAAACATTTTGCAATCCCGGCACCCCCTAACTCTGGGAGCAGATATTATAACTACAAGGTAGGAAAATGCTAATCGCGAATGTTTAATGTGATTAAATGAGGAAAGTACATTATAATATTGCCACATCATATATACTCGTTTATGATTTGTTGGTTATTTCAGGGTTACTTTTCGGTGGTTTTGCTAGCGGTGTGTGATGCTAACTACAAGTTCGTTCTCACAAATTGTGGAGCATCTGGATCAGAGAGTGATGGGGGTATTTTCAGAAGAAGCGAAATCGGAAAAAGGGTGATAGTTATTAAAATTTGTGCTTACTATGTACTTTCTTGTCTAATTTCTAGTGTTTAATTATTCATATTTATTAAACACCCAACTAGGTACTCAATCATACACTTGACCTTCCAGCGCCGGACCGCATTGATGGAATAAATACCTTAATGCCGTATTGCTTTGTTGGTGACGAAGCATTTCCTCTTCTGAAGAATTTGATGCGCCCCTATCCAGGTGATAAGCTGGATATTTCAAAACGAGTATTTAATTACAGGCTTAGCAGAGCCAGAAGAATTATTGAGAATACCTTCGGTATTCTAGTGGCTCGGTGGCAGCTTCTAAAGGATGTAATAAATTTGCTTCCTAATAATGCTGTCACAGTCATTAATGCATGTCTGGTTTTCCATAATTTTGTGAAATCTCAACAAAAATTGAAGCGGCTATACATACCGGTTGGGTTTGTTGACAGAGAAGACCATTTCACAGGCGAGATTGTTCCAGGAATATGGAGATCTATGGTTAACTGTACCCAAGAGTTGTCAAGGCAAGGCTCGAATAACTATCAAAAGGAAGCTTCAAGTTTGCGGGAAGAATTTAAGGACTTTTTTAATGGACAAGGTTCAGTTCCATGGCAGATGGGGAAAATAATTGACTATTAATGTATGCCCTTTCTGATTTATAATTAGTGGTAACTTTAAATTTCTGATTAAATGTAAGACAAAAATTCATGTTGTCACGCAATGCGTTTATTGGCAAATGCAATATTAATTAACACGATTAAGTATTAACATACTCAAAGCGGTAAGGGAGCTCAGCAGCTTGCTTTCGTTGCTTCCGGCGTTTTTTTATTTCCCTCAGCTTATCCACACATGCATCGATAAAGTCTTCCTCGTCGTCACCAGAGAAAGCATTTATTTCCAGTTCCAAGTACTGGACAAAAGCCGCTGATTTGGTTTGTTTGCCAGGCTCGCATTGCATATCAATCAACTTTACTAATTTTTCCATCACCAAATCTTGTTCAGAATTTCTTTTCTTACTTCTTTTCAACTGAAATGAAGTTAATACTACATAAATATTGTTGCTATAAGTTTAATATAGTTACAAAATTAAAAGTGCTAATTGTTTGAAATACTTACGCTTTCTGAAACTGACGGAACTTGGGGCTTGGCTAGATTAGTATCCATAATTTCTTCCACACTCACGTCATCGGAATTGTCAGATGGGCCATTATTTGAATTGGTGGAAAGATTCAATGTGTCAACTGTTCTAAAAATCAAAATGGGCTGAAAATAATTATGGGTCATACTTTTTCAATATAATTGTTCAATTATTTTTACAGTGGTTACAATTCAGACATAATTTCATTAAAGCGATGGTGTTAAAAATACTTTTCCGGAAGATTGGAGTCTTTTAGGAAAAGAAGTGACTGGAACCATGGCCAAGTTGGCATGTGAACTTCATCACAGCCTTCGCCACTTGGACGACCCTTCCAATCTTCGTACTTTTTGTTGAATGTGTCCTTCAAACTCCGCCAACGGGTGTGACATGAATTCACTAAAAATTAAACGGAAATTATCCGTAGTCAAAAACATTAAGCGTCTTAACAAGAATTGATAAATTATTTGTCACACAGAGAAATAATACTGTAAAATCTTCGCATGAATTACATATTATTACTCACCATCTCGATCAACTTCGTCAGCTATTTCCTCCCAGGCCTTATTAATTAATTTTTTCCTATCATGATTAGGGTCGCTCCGATCAAAGATGAAACTGCGAGCGTTTATGGCAGCAATTAAATTTTCTGTGAAGTTCTTCTCTTTCAGCTTTTCCTCTTCTTTTTGCTTTTTTTCCAAATCTTTACTTTCCTTTCTGGTTAACTTCACTTTTACCGGGGATTTTACTCCCGATTTAACAGTAGAAACCTTTCTCCCTCGTGCCATTTTGATCACAGTCTCTTTGTGGACGTGCGTCAAAGTTCAATTTTCCCAACTCTCAAATCGCGCCTAAAATCGCATGAACACCAACGCAGGGTGAAACGCATGATCCTTAACGCAAACGCATTCACATGGGCGCTATGAAATGAACGCGCGTTGAGCTCAAAACGCATGAATAAACGCATCCATGTGAACCTACCTTTAAAGCCAGGTTTTTGGTTAGTGTAGATCAATCTCTGCTCAGGCGGAAAGTACTTTATGTTCCAGCGCTGTAGGTCATTTTTATACTTTGAAACTAAAACGTTTACGTTCAAGAACGGGTATTAAATCCTAAATTACATAATTAAAACTATTTCTTCAAAATTGCATATGCACATAATAAGAGAATTTGAATATTTTATTACTAATAATATATTCGAAAACTCTGTTTCTCGATGTTCAACGCCATTTAAGTTGCCTATACAAAGTTCAATGCATGCAAGGGTACTACCCGGGTACCGACTTAGTGTACTCGAACAATTTCGAGTACTACCCGGGTACACTTTGGTCGGCTCAAAATATAGGGTACGGGTACAGGTATGGGAACGGGCACAAGGATTTGAAAACGGGTACACACCCAATCGAATCCATATCTTTAACAAGCTAAATTATTTACTCGTACCCGCTACCGCATTGTACCCAAATATTTGGATACTTTGAGAATTGAGATGTTTTAATGAATTTTATACCATCGTGTACAAACATTAGAAACTTCTGTCGGTTGTTTTATTGTTTCTGAATTTACAAAGCTTATACCCTTTTAGCCTCACTACATACAGTACGTGTAGGACTGTGTAGCTAAAATATACGCTTACAGGGAAATATTTGTTAGGAAGTATAAATTTATGCACACGGACGAGGAATTATTATAAAAAAATAGCAGTGGAGAAAAGGGTTCACCGAAATTTTCTACAACATTTCTTCGTCTTGTGACATACGTGCATGATACTTCATTAGCCTTTATGAATGAAATGTACAAAGTAGAGTTTTGGTGAGTTGGATGGCTAAGGTATTTTGTATTATTGGTAGTTGTTAAGGAGAAGGCGGAAATTTGTAAGAAGATATTAATGGGTTATACGTCAATAGAGCTATTGAGATAGGAAAATGAGTGGAGAAGGCCGATTAAATTAATAAATGAAAAGTCGAGTAGCCAAATCCCAAGCAAAATCTGCAAATCACTTACATGGCTATGTATAACAATCTATGTACATATGGACTAGGTATCGATCCGCCCATCAGCATATAAACAATCAAAAGGGAAAAATATTTGGTTTCCCTACTTTTAGCAGTTTCTTATAGATTTTTCAAAATTAGTTCCACATTCGTAGCTCAAAACAATAGAGCGGTCAAGAAAAAAGGAGACTATTATTTTACTTACAGGTTTGCTGTTCTTGCTTTACAGAACTATTTTGAAATAATGCAAATTTGGAAAACGTTTGATTTCCACATCTGTCTTAACATTGACGACCTAGGGACCCGTTTGGTAGCTGAAAGACCCTGCAATTTTACAAATATAGCATAGAGCATTTTACATTTAAAAATTCAATAAAAAACTAAACCTTTACAAGCATTCTTGTAACCATAATACGGTGACAAATTTTAAGAAGCATTGGAGAATACTAGGTAATGCAATATTTATTTTACCTCTACTCCTACGCTGATGAAGGAAATGTTCTACAACTCGCGAATACTTAGTGCATGTAGGACATACTACAAGACGTGACAATATGTAGTAATTCAATTTGCTTTAAAGATCTTCACCTAGTCCATTCTATTTTTGAATTTTAATGCACTTCTGTGTTTAACATTTGATAGATCTGGAAGTATGCAGGCTAATTTTATTTGGTGTCATGCATTGTTACATAGAATGTACTACTATATTTAAACAAATTTTGATCAAGTACCTGGGTACGAGTACGGGTACAACACAGGTACCCGAGTATGGGTACAGTTGAGGTATAGTCGAGTATTTTTCGGGTACGGGTAAAATGTGAGTACAGGTGCATGGTTTCAGGTTACGGGTATGAAAAATGTGTACCATGATACTCGGGTATGGGTAGTGGTATAGTTACCAGATATTGCAGTACCCGTACTTCGGGTACAGATACGGATATGGGTACTGATTTTGCTTACCCGTGCCAAGCAATGGTTGGCATTTCGTCGTTTCAACGATGCTTGTAAATTGCTTTAGATCTAATCTAATTTTATTCTAAAGTAATCCAAGTAGCAATTATGTGTGGTGAAATACACTATTATGGTATGGTTGGGCATAAGTTTTAAGCTCATTTTTATAAACTAGAACGGCAAAAACGCTCCTAATTTAACTACATCACAATAAAAATTTACCGGTAAAAGCAAAGCATCTAGTGGAAGAAATATAATCCATTATATTTATTGGTCACCTTTATTATGTTACTTGTTGCCAATTGGCCATGACGATATCACCTACGTTTTGTAATTGAAACCGAACGGCAAAACAAAGCTATCCTACGCTGATAATTGAGGCTCAATCTGTCGACAACCGATTTACATAATATTGGTACTCCCTTGAACAGGTCATTATGAGAGAGTCATTTTTGAGAGATTTTCATGAGAGTCATTTTTTCCTATAAAATTGCCGGATTTACAAGAAGAAAATTTGACTGGAAAATAGATGTCTTGTCTGTCAAGAGAAATAAAAGTATGCTTAGGCAAATTATGGGCAAAATGGGAGCAAAACCCATTTAAATAATTTAAGTCATTTTAAATTCACAATTTAGGACAATTCACCTACGTTATGGAACTGAAACCGATCGGGAAAACAACGCCATCACGCACTGACAATTGAGGTCTAATCTGTCGACAACCGATGTTCCTAACAAAATTTACATATTATTTGTATTTCGTTCAGAATACTCCTTAAGAAGAAAATTTTAATGGAACACAACTTTCTTGTTCGGTAAGAAGTTAAAAGTAATTAAGAACAAAGAAAAGAACTCTCCTATATAGGTTTCAATGCAATTTCTGTGACAACATTTATTACGATGAGACTCAACGGGCTTTACGCACATTAGTGAAAGAACACATGGGCCATGTTCGACTGACGAACCGTGAAGAAACCGCAGTTGCTCGAAAATTTGTAGCAACAGAAAACATCGACTGGGATAACGCCAAGTCAGTTATAAAAGGACCAAATCATTTAATGAGGAAACTTAAGGAAGCTTTAATAATCCAACAGTCCGACAAGAGTCTGATGAACGTCAATGATGGTTTTTATTAGACACTGCATGGAAGCCTGTGCTTTCAAAAACAAATAACTATAATTATACGTTTTAAGAAAATCATTCATTCGTCGAAAATCCAATTATTAATGTTTATATATTTTTTCATCATTGTGCAATTATCTCTCACTTGCTTGTAAATTCCAGACGATGAAAGCCTGCTAGATGTCGAAAGCCTGCATTTAATTTAGCTTGTTTATCTTTTACCTTTTCTTAAAGTTAACCACCCGTTTATAGTTTTTTGTCAAAACCATATTGATCTAACTCTTAATTTTCGCTTTAGTACACGTACAGTCATAAGCCTGCATTATGCAGAGTGCTTGATATTTAGACTCACGTAAGTAGTGCTATCCATGTGAACAAAAGGCACCCAAGGTTTTGGGAACGCGAACGTTTTGTCCCCAAAACACTTTGGGAACGTTTGGGAACATGGAAATTGTTCCCGAAATATGGGAACAAAAGCGGTTTGGGAACAGGAACAAAACGTGTACTTATTCACATTAAGTTGGTAAAATAAAAATACCTCACACACAAAATAGAATTTTAAACGTACATCACAACATACCATATAAGTCACCCTTTTGTATGCTTTTAGTTCAAATCCATCGAACCACGTGACAAGAATGAAATTCTCTGCAAGTTAGACCCAAAATCAGAGATCAAAAAACTCCAACGTGATGTTTTCATTATTAGCTCTATAAAAGGATAACAAAAGGTGCTACTTGTAGTCACAGCTAATTTAAATACGAAAAAAATAATAATTAAATACATTTGCAATTATGGGAGACCAAAGGTCAACCAATAGCTGTGATGTAGCAATTATTACACTTACACCGAAACTGACAATGAGGAAAATAAAGGGACAACTCAACACAGATCTGAAGTGTACCAACATTTCCAATGGGTTAAAGAAGCAGAGAATTTGATTTTTGGTTCTTGAAAGCAATGCATAAATTCAGTTACCGGGGGCATGTATGTTGTATTTTCATTTCTCTGCTAGTATTTAAGTACTTTTTGGAGTAGGAATGGGTCCAGGTACTTTGGATTGGTACCCATTTTTATGGAGAACGGGAACGGGATAATTGCTTTTGTTCCTGAAAAAATGTGTACAGGTACAGGAATGTGTTCCAAATTTCCGCTCCTATGGATGGCACTAAACGTAAGTATGGCCCGGGGCTTTTATTGATCTCCTGGAATTTAAAAGAGGGAGTCAAAGCAGCGATGTCCAAACGAAATAGCCTTCCTTCAAACCTTCGAAGGGAATTGTTTGAAAAAACGCATTCCTTCTTTTAAATGAAGCCTTTAAAATATGACGCCTTCCCTCAGCCTTATTTCGCTTATTAATTTAATGCCTCCTGCTTTCAACGTCCAGCCTTTAAAAAACATCAGCCTTCCTTCCCACTCACAAGTAACCCTCGCCTCATGCCCACTCGGGATCGGAATGAAATTTTGAGGGAGCTCAGGTGTGTGACCCCACGTCTCAGTGAGACCAAAAGTTTGGGTCATCTCGCCTTGGCGCGGGAAATCGCGTAGAAGGTTTAAATTCGAATTCGGGAGCAAAGGGCCCCCCCTGTCCAACCCAAATTTTCAAATGTTAAATCCCATAAGAAAGTTTCGTTTTCGAAAGTGTTTCTTGTTACCTGCAGAAAATTAAGCAATTTGTGACAAAAGTTTGCATTATGTGCCTACGCACCCTTGTTATCTTCACAAGCCGAGCATTTCCAAATGCTGCACCCACGTTTGTAAAGGTTTCTAAATTAATATATGAAAATACGTTTTGCCAAACTGAAAGTATTTCCTGAGCTCTGAAGTGAATCACATTAAGCAGGAAAAAGTTAAACATTAACATTAAACATAAATTTATTAAATATAATTAATCGTAACCTTGACCAAAACCTACATCATGGAATGTGTGATCCAGTGCTTTTTGTCTTTACGTATTATTTACTACAGATCTCTTTCCGCAGAATTTCGTTTTCAGTTTTGAGTTGATGAAAGGCTTTTGTCAAATCGTTCAATCGGGACTCGATACGAAGGAAGATATTTTTCCTGTGAATTCAGAGACGCGAAATTAACGAAATTTAAAATTCAAAATTATTTAAAAATTCATGAAGGTTCTAAGACCGGGACAAGGTAATGAAGATGGGAAAAAGTTGCCGGAGACTTGTATACTTTTAAATTTGTTCACATTTTAGGAATAGACATAGATTAAAAATCGAACTAAAATAGTAGCATTTGCTAATTTTTATCAATTGAATTGTCTCTCTATTCATTTTTTAAAAAATAACATGGCAAACAATTTGTTCACTCCTGTTGAAGAAAATTAGTTTTGAGGATTAATGACTATTCGTGCATGCGCAAATTCATAACAAGATGTATTTGGCCCATTTGAGAAACATAAATTAGATAAAGTGCAGGGTTGAAAACATTTTACCCCACTCCCCAGCCTTCAGTACTGCAAAAGATAGTCGAATCCACTAGTTTGTAGAAAATATTGTTTTAAATTAATCCAATTGTTTTAAACTCGTAACGCAATAAGATGCTATTTACAAAATTTAAAATTTGAGTAAAAATTCAAAAACTATAAATGTTTTGGTATTTATGAAGACTTCTACTTACAATAATGGCTTTGCCCCTCTAGCACATGTAAGGGAGGGGTGTGGGAAATATCCAGCTCTCCCAGAATTTAGCAATTCTGTTTCCAGATTCTTGAAAAATTTGTTTCATTTCACTAGCTCAAACATTATGGATCCAGGGCTTAAGTAAGTACAGCTACATGCCAAAGTTGTTTTTGGAAAACGAATTTGAAAATTGTATGACTTTTGTGCTCAAATTTCATAATTTAAAAAAAACTTGTGGCTTTCGTTTGTTGGAAAGTTCATTGTCGTGCAGAAGAGGGATTTCCATTTTCGTTCCATACGTTATGAATTGTGAGCACGGTCCATATAAAGAGGTAAACCAGTTAGATTAAATTCGAATGCATAAGGAAAGATATGCGAAAGGACTTTTAAAACGGATTTTACGATAAGATTTTAAAATAAAATTCTCAGTTGAACGAATTTGAAACATATAATTTTAAAATGTGTCACAAATGCATTGAAGTTTGGAAGAAATTTCCAATTTCGACAATAATAATTATTTGCAATTCATAAAATTTTCCACTAGAGCTAAGCTAATTGTGAAAATGGATTAAAGCTGTGCAGACCGCAGGCTAAAATTGCTTTATAAAATAATGAAAAGTAACACACACTAGACTCCAATTAATCAATACTAGGGGTTAGCATAACGAGATAACGAGACAAGAATCTTGTTCGTCTCGATTGTTATTCATCAACGAGATATCTCGCTTTATTTACCGAGAATATCGTTTGGAATTAAATATTGTTTAAGCCAATATCAGAGTGAAAAATGGGGTGTTATGCTATACCATTTGGCCATTTGAGATATTTTGCATCTCCTGGTTCTGGGTTTTCTTATTGGAGATTTCCATTTACTATTATCAAGGTTTTCCTGTTTTCAAATTTTATGGTCCAAACTCGAAAATAAATATTTTGCGTTTTGAGGTTGATTCGATAAGTGAAATTCTATAAACTTCTACGTTCTCTTACTATAATAATTTGTGCAGGCTACAATTAAGTTGAACATATTTCAACAAAACAAAAAATGTTTTTTGCCCTGTCTCATTTGTCTCGTTCATTGCTTACTTTCGCTACTCTCGTTCTCAAAATATCTCGTTCTCGTATTTTTTCAAAGAACGAGACAAACGAGAATTTTAAAACCAGCGAGAAACTTACCCTTAATCAATACTAAACCGACAATTTCCGATTTAAATGTCATTTATTAATTTTTTGTATGCAGCACTTGTTCTGTTAAATTGAAATGTACAGGGAGACCATCATTACTTGCCCCCCCCATTCCATCTAGACCACATAAGGGAGTTAAAATATTTGATTCCTCCAGTTTGTAGCAAATTTATTTAGATTTTTTTAAATGCACTTCACTGATCGGGGTCAAATTGTAAGGACACAGTGGTTTTAACTTCGAATTTTGGATAAAATTGGCAGTACATATTTTCAATATTTATTTTAAATGTCATTGAGGACCGTGGTGATAATTCTAGCCGTTGTAAACACATATTTTGATTCTGTTTTCCAATTTTCATGAGTTATAGGTCTGTCAATGTAAACTACAGCATAAACGTAGAGCTTAAGCAAGTTTATTAAAATATATAAAGTGGCGTCCAATCACTAATTTTTTTAATATACTTTCTTAATTATTCCTATATTGAAACTCAATGGGAAATTGTTGTTCTTTCAACCTCGAATGTGTGTTCGTTTTATGCCGGAGCCTTAAAATAATTATAAAAACCTTTAGTTATTCATGCCGACTGGGATTCACAATTTTAATAAAACAACTTCGGGGTCTCAAAGTACTCGAACTAGATTGGAAAATCTTTGGTCACACAAAACATGTCTCGGTCGAGGTGCTCTTATTCAAAAGAGTTTTTTGGGAAACTATTTTCCTTTCAATCTCCGATGTGATTATTGACCTTCTCACTCAAATATTGTATTTTGCTGTTTCACTTTTCAACTTGCCCTACATAAAAATCCATACAACAATCAATGTGCTTTACAGGAAATCCATCACAAGGTTATAATTTCCTGGCAGCGACTTTATTTCGTATTTATCGCAACATTTTAGGATACTGTTAATGGACAACCTGTCTACATATTCTTCATCAGGTAATCCAGTATTGTCTCAAATAATATCTCAACTGGCGTGTAAATTTATCATCTTAACTTTCAGTTTGAAGTCAAGATTTTTCATATGTTACGAAGACCAAATTTTTATTTAGTGGTTTTTAAATTTTGCACTGAGAACTTCCTCACAGGACTAACTATCTGATGATGAAATATTTTTTTAATATCATTGGGACTGGTGTTTAAATTTTGAAAACACTATATTAACGGATTTCAAATTCATGTCAACTATTGCTACAAATTGTAAAAAAACTTATTTTTGGGCGGCTTAAGACCCACACCCGAATACGTTTTTACCAGGGCTGGAGTATTCGAAAAATACGGATACAATTCTGATTAAAATTAATCCTAATGGATTCCAATCCCAATTCAAATGTATTTTTTTCATAAAATGAAAATTCCAATTCAATTTATTCAAATATTTTCTATGAATTCCAATATAATTCAAATACTTTAGTTATTAAATATTAATACCCGGAGGTACTTGAGTTCCGAAATATATCGTAACTTTACAACTAAAAAGACAGAAAGTGTCTAAATTCGGCAATTATGAATGCAAAGAAGCCAGGGGATATGCCAGACCATTTTATAAAGGCATTACTGCTTAATCTACACAAGTAGCATAACCGTATAGGAAGTGTTGATTCACCTTGTTTTTCAGTGATACCCTTTACCCTAGTAGTCAAAAAAGTGAGCTGCATGCTCTTTCCCCTGAAATAGACCCCTTTCCAAAATCAGAAAATTACTTCCAAATGAATTAATTTCCTATAGATTGCAGCAAATTAATTTCCGTAAAAAACTAGAGTCGTTGCTTTGCGTCATTTTGTGAGTTAAGGCTTCCATCCGACCGGATAAATCGAATATCCGATCCGAATCCGATCCGAACCGAAATTTTCGGATACATTTTCTTATTATCCGATCCGACCATTACGGATCGGATAAAAATTTTATTCATACGTATCCGTTCCAAAATTTTCGGATCGGATAAGTGCTGTTATCCGATCCGATCCGCGGATATCCGAAATTATCCGAATTGATACCATTGGATGATAATGGGAAAAAGTATTAGGAATTTTCACTAAAAAAAGCATTAGCTTTTTACTACATCAAAATATTACAGTGAATTTCCCGTATAGTGGTTTCCTCTTAGATGGCATTCCCTCTTTAATGGCATCAAAAACCCCTCCCTAGAGGTTTGCAATGTTAAAGGTATACAGTATAGTGGCACCCTCTATAGTAGTATTCCCTCTATAATGGCACTATTATGTGTTACGGTTGCCCAGACAATGCGAAATTATAATGGCAGTTGGCATAAAAATAGCTAGATAATGGCTACAAAAGTATAACATGATGTTATAAAACCTGCGTGCGATTAATAATGCTTATCTCGGTTGGTTCAATTTTAATTTCAAATGTTAATACAGTTTGATTAATATTTTGGTTTACTGAAGCCCTGGTATGATTAGCTGGATTTACGTCATATGATCCGTGACTTAAGTTAAAACGAAGTTATAACACAAATCATTGCCATTTTTGTCTGGGCTCACTTTTAATAAGTTTCAATTCGTGTTGATTTTAAAAAAAACCTATTCAAAATAATAAAATAAATAAAAAAGCAAAACCTCATAGGGACAAAACCGCAGAGTACTCAGTGGAAGTAATTCCCATTAAAATAATTCCAGGAATTTGGTTTCTGGAATGGTGACCTTGCAGTCGAAAAGTTTGTTACGACTATCATTATTAATAGTATGAGGAAAACTAAAGTTACTGAACATCTTAAACTCAATGAGGCTGATACCTCATAACTTTGAGTATTCTGTAAATGTATTTAGCTACAGTTATTGTCTATGAACATTAATAGTACATAGTTAATCATTAGTCACATACAGTGGCATCCCTATATAGTGGCAGGAATTTGTCACTCCCTTGGAAACCACTATATAGGAAATTCACTGTAATCATTTTTGAATACAGTACAAACTGAAGAAAAATATTACAAACACAGCTGTAAATTTGAAGCACGGAATTAATGAGAAAACACGTAAAAAGCGGCACAGTTACTCGTTGGACAAATTGTTGTTGAACACTTCGTTCTTATTGGTCGCTCGAACGCGCTAAAAATGTGACTTTCGGATATCCGCCGGATTATCCGATATTTATTATTTGTTATCCGAACCGATCGGATAAAGTCGTTTCCAAATCCAATCCGATCCCAATCCGATGACCGGATAAGGGGTACGTATCCGATCCGATCGGATTGTGTTCGGATCGGATAAGTAGTGTATCCGATCCGAAATTTCGGATATCCGATCTTCGGATATCCGCGGATCAACCGATCGGATGGAAGCCTTATTGTGAGTCAAACGTAATCCCAAATTTTGTATTCCATCGAGTAGTTTAAAAAACTTCGAGAAGAACTCATGACAGAGATGACGAACTATAGGGTAACCTCGGATATGATCATTGCACTAATTTCCCAACTATTGTATTTTTCCGTTTCTCCTCTTAATTTATCCTACATCGAAAATCATGGAACAATCAAGTGGCCTAAACAGAGCTGCTTTGAGGTATCAAAAAGTCAGGATCCGCACCTGAACCCGACCCGAACCTGACATTTCAGGTAAAAATTTTCTTCGGCCCCAACTTGCTCAAACGAATCCGAGCAAATACTATATTTGTCAGATATTTTTCGTCGGGTATTACTAAGATTCTTGTACCTGAAAAATTACCTGATGTTTGGATCCAATATAAACCCGACCCGAACCCGACCCGAACGTGAACCCGCACTTGACTTTCTGGTATTTCAATCGACTGGTATAATATTAATTGTATTG
This sequence comes from Allacma fusca, assembly GCA_947179485.1. Lineage (NCBI taxonomy): Eukaryota > Metazoa > Arthropoda > Collembola > Symphypleona > Sminthuridae > Allacma > Allacma fusca. The sequence continues at coordinate 74,779,871 of OX359246.1, read as the reverse complement.
ATAGCCTAAGCTGGCCAAAATATTCGCAAACCTTAAATTATACATTTTCTTAGATCTGCATACAGTCGACTCTCCTTATAGCGTCTCTCCCTATAGAGTCACTCTCCCTATAAAGTCATCCTGGGTTCCTCCCAAGCTAAATTATATGCTAATTTCTACCTTTATAGCGTCACTCGTTATAACGTCAGTTCCTTTATAAAGTCGCTTTTTGTGCCGCCGTAGGGTGAAAGCGTACCCTTATAACGTCATGTTGACGTTACAACTCGTCAAACCTAGCTAAATAACATACTGGTGCTGTAATTTTAAAGTTATTTTTATTCTTCAGTTTCACTATAATTGCATTAGCTTATAATGTCTCGACGTTATAAAATACTGGAAGGCACGTGTTATTGTAAATGTATGTGTAAGCGTGGTTAACGACATTGATTAATCCCCATCCAGGAAATCCACATTTTCAAGCTTTTAGGTTTATCTGCATTTTCGCATCCAATAAAGAACTGTCATTCACAGCTTTAACAGAATTACAATTTTCACTGTTTGAAAACTTTTGCAAATGTTCTGAGAAGTCTTATTGAGATTCAGAAAATACTTTATGCAATCCTGACCTTTTTTGTTGGTGTTAGTGGCGTGAGAAACTTCGAAAAATGTTATAATCTATTTATTAATATTAACCATTTTTATTCTCATTCTACATAGACATACATTATGTGCCAAATGAAACGAGACATGACTCCAATTTAACTAAAAACGGAACATTTGCAATTAAACCGTTATTTATATGATGTGCCTCTATAACGTCGTTCCCTTATAACGTCACTTTTTGGGAGATTTATTGATGTCGTTATAGAGAGAGTCGACTGTATATGTACTTCCTACATTTTAGCCTACATATCTGTATACATAGATCACTCCTGATATATGAAGTACGTACTTAACCATAAAATCGAATAAAATACTACATTTGAACAGCCTTAACCATCAGTTATTAGTTTAATACTAGTTTACAGGTTTCCGAAATTCTGATCGAAAATTTCGCGGGATATTCAAATGCATTAATTTTTTGGCCACAATTTCAGCTCGAAAAAAAGAAATTATTACACACGATATATAAAAACCCTAAAAGAATAATACTATATTTGTGGAACCAATGTCACCAAGCAATTTAAAAAAATTGAATAATTGTAGATAATAATAATTATGCTTCAACATACGCTTTTAGCTTCCTGAGCATTCAGTGTATGTTCCTGTGAAACCACATTTTTGGGAGGTTTTGGAAAATACCATAACACCCGAATCAAAAGCAGAAATTTGCTCCAGACCCAAAAGAAACATAGAAGAAATGAAAAATACGATGGTAAGAATTTCTGGAAAATATTTTATTAAATTCAACACCACTGGTTTATTTACCCCACCGTGTGCTGACTCCACTATACTCATTAGGTGGGTATTAAATACATAGATAAACATCAAAAAATAGATCGTGGGGAAGAATAGACCGCTCTGCACATACAGTACAACAGAACCAGGTCCAACCTGATACAAGTAGTCATTTAATTTTCTAAAATAAAAACTTATACTTCCATTGGTTAAAAATAGTTGGACAATCTCGTTGACAGCAATGTTAAATTCTCGCCATTGTATTCCTTTCCATTAAATGGCACAAGTTTATGTTGACGGAATTTCATTAAATGGAAATACATCCAGTAGGTAAGGTCAGATTCAAGATCATCATTGGCAGGATATAAAACAAAATGGGGTCAAAGTAAGTAAAACTAAACTAAAACACATGTGATCCTAGAATTTTATTTTTCAAATGTTGCTAAATAATAATCTGTAGGATATTATAAATCAAAAGTAGCGATTATATTGTATAACATGTTTTGAAAAGTCGTATTTACGTTTTGAAGCATTACTGACAAAAACAAGAATATGTAAATAAACTTCAGGCAAAATATATGAAGTGGCGTCGAAGCTCTTTTTTGAAATAGTACCTCTTGGAGTATAAAAATCTGGATTTTTGTTGGAAATAGGGTTCCCACTTTTTCGAAACGTCATTCCGGGACAAAATATTTTTTTTAAAATTTAATGTATACATGATTTTTCATTGTATTTTTCAGCCTTTTTGGCATGTAATAACATTTTCTTGCTTTCTGGTTTGTTCAAAAAAGAAAAAAATCACAACATGAAAAGGGCATAATTATTAAGCCTGACTTGAAGCTCTGCCTTCACAAGTATTGTACAGCTGGTCCTCGTTTAATTTAATACCGCGTGCATCGGCAAAATTTAGTAAATAAGCCATGCATACTAAGCAGTCCTTTGATTTCAAATTTAGTAGTTCCATTTTCAAAAAAATATTATTATCACTGAAATCAAAATGTCTGATTAAATAGGTCTTTGATTTCAAAAAATTCAAAGCTTCCTGTTAAAAGCGCTTTTTTATTCCAGGGGTAAATTTATCCCAATAGTTTATTGAAAGCGATGAAAACTCTTGAAATGAAGAAAAGCAACAAAAGGATAATTTTTTCTTGAGTACTCTTTCAATAGTATTAATAATTTCCAACTTACATCTCAAAATTGCTCAATTTAGTATTCATTGCAAACCAACTTTTTCACAGCTATTTTTGCATCAGCGACAATAATATCGTGGCATTGGTTTTCGTCATTTCAAGAGTTTTCGTCATTTTCAATAAACATTGGGATTTATTCTGAAAGCATCTACCAGAAAACTTGTTTTCAACTTTTGAAAACAAGCTTTGGCGCAAAAGCAACTTCACTTTTTTTTATCTATTAATTTATTTCGGCCTTTTGGAATTGTAAAACTATTGCTTAGATTAGTAGGAAGATTTCAGACAATAATGATATTTGCAGTGAAGTACATGCACGTTATTGTTGGCAAATTTTTGGAGATTTTGTTTACGTGGACGTGAAGCATTCAAACTTACAAAAATTGATTATTGACTTAATTTTCATCCACGAAAGGGCTAAAACTTTTTGAACCATCCAGAGCGCTATCAATGCATGATAGCTACATCATTTTAATTAATGTCGGACATGTGTTAATTGTTAATCAACCCCAAAGTTAATCTTATACTGTAGTTACTCTCTTCCCAAAGTTAGAATTGAATCGTTTCGGTTAAAATATAATGACTGATCATATTAGTCACACTGTACTAAATATTCAAAAGCGTACACAAAAAGTGTTAATTTATTCAAAATAACCATTCAAATTCCAAGATTTATTTAGCATTGCGGAATTTCCATTCTCCCTTTTTTCTTTTTTTGTACTCTACAATGGCATTATTTTTTGTTGACTTGGACACGACTGAGTTGTATTAACACTTGGTTACTATAATTTAAACCTGCCCAAGTTTTAATTTTTTAGAATAGCGATTCATTGTTTTCTTGTATTCGTGCAAAAAATTCTTAAAAATAGAAATCAATGCATTTTTTGCATAACATGAAAGAAAAAAATTAACTGGTATGCTCAACTTGTCATGTAAGTACATAAGTGACCTGTAAGCCAAATTAAGGATACAACTAATATTTAAGGGGTGATCCCTTAAAGATTTTATAGTAACATCCAAGTTTTTAAAAGCTTCTCTTAATAAAACCTCATTTCTGATTAGTGGAACAACCTCAAATATTTTCCAATGTTAAATGAACGGTCACCATACAACTTAAATTCGCCATTTGCTCCAATTTTTGTTTATTTTTCCGAAGGGCTCAACGACTTCAAGTGTTACAGGAACACCAAAATTCATGAAGATTCGCAATGATCTCCCATTAACCTTAAGCTTTTGATAGTAGAATTACATTAAATTGTTCAGGAGATATCCAGCAAAGTCACTATTTGAGGTAGGGGTGAAAGCATAGAGGTTGTTTTTTAGGGATTCGGGACAGACATGAACATGCACGCAGACCTGGTCGCGTAACCTTTAAAGCGACTTCTCAAAAAGACAAACAGTTTCCTGCTGCTAAAACGATTTTATTACGTTTGTAAGCGCATTTTTATGGTTTTATTAGTTTTATGTAGACGGCACATGATGCTCTCGTTGATATTCTGTAGAAGGAAATATTTTATTTTTATCTTAAAAACTAATAATTTTCATAACTTTTTGAGCTTGACATTTCCGGGACATTAAGTGTCCCGGAATACACTCTTCCGGGACACGGGACAAGGAGTGTCATTCCGGGACTGTCCCGGGCATTCCGGGACGTCTGAGAACCCTAGTTGGAAAACATTCAAAATCCGGTTTTTTATTATATTAAAACAAATGGTGTCATAGAAAAAAGGGGCCAGTCAAGTATATTGCTTAGATTTGCTATTTAGAATAGTCTGTAATTTACAAGGTACTTTATTGTGGGGTTGTACTAAACTCTGAACCACCTGAACCAAGTGAACCATCTGAACCACCCCCAAAATTACTATTTTCTGAGGCGGTCCAATGAACCAAGCAATAAAGCTATGAACCAGGGCTCCAAGCTCTGAACCACCCCCAAAATTGCTCTTTTCTGAGGCGGTTCATTGAACCAAGCAATAAATCTCTGAACCACCTCTGAACCAGGGTTTCAAGCTCTGAACCACCCCCGAAATTGGTATTTTCTGAGGTGGTTCATTGAACCATGATATAAAGCTATGAACCACCTCTGAACCGGGGTTACAAGCACTGAACCCACCCCCCCCCGCTGAAGCAAGGCTACAAGCACTGAACCACCTCTGAACCAGAGTTCCAAGCTATGAACCACCTCTGAACCAGGGTTCCAAGATCTAAACCACCCCTTAACAAGGGCTCCAAGCTCTGGACCACCTCTAAACCAGAGCTCCAAGCTTTGAACCACCCCTGAACCAGGCCATCAAGCTGTGAACCACCTCTGAAGCAAGGCTCCAAGTTATGAACCAAAGTTAAAAGCTCTCAACCAACCCTGAATCAGTGCGCCAGGATCTGAACCACCTCTAAACCAGGGCTACTAGCTCTGCACCACCTCTGAACCAGGGTTCATACGCATGAACCACCGCTGATCTAATGCTCCAACCACTTATTCATGTGTTCAGTAAAAGTGGTTCAGAACCTGGTGCCCTGGTTCAGAGGTGGTCCAGAGCTCGTACCCCTTGTTCAGAGGTGATTCCAAGCCTGATGCGATGGTTCAGGGGTGGTTTAAAGCCTGGAGCCTTGGTTCAGAGCTTATTACCTTTGTTGAGAGCCTGGAGCCCTAGGCTACAAGCTTTGAACCACGTCTGAACCAGGGCTCCAAGCTCTGAACCACCCCCAAAATTGCTCTTTTCTGAGGTGGTTCATTGAACCAAGCAATAAAGCTATGAACCAGGGCTCCAAGCTCTGAACCACCCCCAAAATTGCTCTTTTCTGAGGTGGTTCATTGAACCAAGCAATAAAGCTATGAACCAGGGCTCCAAGCTCTGAACCACCCCCAAAATTGCTCTTTTCTGAGGTTGTTTATTCCCTATGTGAATAACCAACATTTAGAGGGAACCTGGCTGTAAGGAGAAGTCAGTCCTGTGTGTCGACCTGGAGGAAGTTAATAAGTGCAAAGCAGATAAGTAGCTTGTAGGAACCTGGTGCAACACTTAGAATGTTCTCTGTTTATTTTTAGACTATCGACTACCTGGCTGATTATGTAAATCAGGGACAGCCACCCTGAACCATGACTTAACTATCATTAGGTGTTTTTCACCTTTGTGTCACTTATCAAACTTGACCCAGAAAATATTCTGGAATATTAATTTGGCGCTCAAGCCACTTCGTACTTTTCTGTATTTTTATTTTATTCAAAGAGTCTCTAACCAGAACCCAACCAAGAACCATCTACTTCTGATCCACTTGTCATTTTCTTAATATTATTTTGACTAATTAAAATTACTTTATTTTTTGGGTTTAAAAATATAACCAATTAGTGAGTCCAGGCATTCATTCACACATCTCTTCATACACGTAACATTCCGACCGCACGTTTTTCATCTCACACAGTCTGCTTCTCCATCCGCGGTTATCATTTTGGTCCTTCGAGTTTTTGCGATTTTACTGGTGCGTGTGTTCCTGTGTTAAGGTGTGAGGAGAGACTTAGTTAAGAATCCTAGTGTCAATTTACCCTGAGAGCAAAATCTGTAATCCCTGAATCAACCCGTCTAAGAATGGCAAAAAACCTAATAGGAATCAGAACCAGTCAGAAGGGAGCCCTGACGAAATGGGCCAACTTTATAGCACAGATTGACGAGAAAAAGGTTTCGGACGCGGATTTTCAATCCTAGTCAGAGAAGGTCGCTGGGCTGGAAACCAAGATGGAAAACAACCACACTGACTTATGTGCAAGCCTGACAGATCAGGACGAGATTAACAAGGCCGTTGCTGACTACGACTCAACAATGGACAAAATGTGGGAACTACGAGCCGCCCTCAACCGTATCCAGGAGTATAAGCAGGAGCAGAAGCAAAACGAGGAGAAGGCAGAAAACGAGCGAAAAGCCAAAGAAGACAAGGCCGATCAAGAAAAGATACGAAAGGAAAAAATGGAGATGGAAGAACGCCTGGAGAAAGAAAGAATAGCCAAAGGTTATGTCCCTCCCAACAACAACACTCCCAGAGCAGCAGCTTCCAAACCCAAGTTACCCCAACTTACATTACCCATCTTCGACGGCAAGTACGAGGACTGGTTACCATTCCGGGACAGGTTCAACCAGGCAGTGCATTCCCGAACAGACCTTTCCAATTCCGAGAAGTTTACCTACCTACTATCCTCATTGACACGAAGACCAGCAGAGGTAGTAAAGGCCATTTCCCTAAACGACAGCAATTACGCCATCGCCCACGACAGGATGACCAAGCTGTTCGAGCACAGTCAGGAGATAGCATTTAAGCTGGCCGACAACATTATCGAGTTGCCCCGAATCACTACCAGGACATCCGATAGCATCATCAGTATGCGCAACACTGTGTCCAACGCCTTAGCATCAATTACGTCACTCAACAGCAACATCAACCTAGGGGAGCTCCTAGTGATCAGACATCCCATAAGAAAGATGGACCAAGTGACACTGGAGAGATTCCACCAATCCTTGGACGACACCGACATCCCACCACTTCAAAAGCTGTGGGATTTCCTCGACAAGGAGATGAGAGTACTGGACGCATCAAATCCAGGAGCAAGCAATCCCACCAACTCATACCCCAAACCCAACGGGTCAACCAGGACCTATCAAACTCATTCCAAACCAGAGACATTTACCAGAAAGTGCCTCATCTGTAACATAGACCATCCCCACTTCAAGTGCCCGAAGCTAGCAGAAGCTTCTGAAGGAGACAGAAAGAAGATTGTGGAGAAGGCTAAGCTCTGCACCAATTGCCTGGGGACCGGCCACATTTGGAAGGAATGCAAGTCAACCCGGAATTGCAAGACCTGTAACCAAAAGCACCACTCCCTTCTTCACGGCAACTACAGTAAAGCAACTACCAAACCAACTACCCTGACTACTCACACCGTCAATGACACGAGTGTCAGCATCAAGCTAAAACCCACAGCGATTGTCAACCTGACCAACCAAGCAGGACAAGGAGTAAGTTGCCGAACCCTCATAGACAACTGCTCGGACGCGTGTTTCATCCAGGAGTCACTAGTGCGAGAATTAGGACTTCCAAAGCAGAAGCTAGCCCAGAAGCAAGTTTTTGAAGCACTCCAGAACCACACAGTGTCCACCGCAACCGACTTCGTAACCCTGGAAATCACTTCAAGGTACCATTCACAGGTTCAATTCATTGTAAAAGCATTTATTATTCAAAGAATTGGAAGATCTTACCCCCAGAGGGAACTTGACGCAACTTCCTGGAGCCACATCCCTTACTGTGCTCTGACATTTACTTCGATGTCATCCGCAACGGAATCATCCGAGGGAAGCCAGGGGAACCAGTGGCACAAGAATCAAGTTTAGGATGGCTAGTGGGAGGCGGAAATTCAACGGAACAGGTCAACCACCCTAGTTGCAACCTGACTGACAGCCTGGAAACTCAAATGCGAAGATTCTGGGAAATTGAACACGGCCCCAGCGAAGAAGTGAGACTGACCAAGGAGGAACATGAATGTGAAACACACTACCAGACCACCACAACAAGATTGTCAGCAGGTACGTACAAGGTTGAGGTACCATTTAAGTCAACAACCACGTCCCTGGGCAATTCCAAGTCAATGGCATTGAAACGACTGTTCTCACTGGAGGCAAAGTTCGTTCGGCACCCTACACTACGGGAGCAGTACAGCCAAACGATAGAGGATCTCATCCGAGATGGACACCTGGAGTTGGTTCCCGCCAATGAACTGGCCCTTCCAGATGAGGAGGTATTTCTCCTACCCTACCACGCAGTGGTAAAAGAAAGCAGCACCACCACCAAACTACGTGTTGTCTTTGACGCGAGCGCCAAGAGCTCCTCCGGACAGTTCCTAAATGATCAGCTGATGATTGGACCAGTCATTCAACATGACCTGGCCACCCTGCTCATACGTTGGAGATACTGGAAGGTTCCCCTCACAGCCGACATACAACAGATGTACCTGTTCATTGAGGTGCATCCCAAGCACAGGAACTTCCTTCAGATTTTCTGGCGGAGTGAAGGCAACAACCGGATCATGTGTTACCGGCTCAAGAAAGTGACTTTTGGAACGGCATCCGCCCCATACCAGGCCATCCGGACCCTCCAACAGTTGGCGATAGAGGAGAGATGTAATCATCCCGAAGCAGCCCAGGTCCTTATGCGTGACTTCTATGTGGAAGATTGCCTGACAGGAGCCAATTCTACACAAGAAGCCATAAAGCTTCATAAGGAGCTAATTACCATTACCAGGAACGCCAACTTCAATCTCAGGAAGTGGTCATCGTCCGACGCAAGAGTCCTAGCAGCTATACCAGAGGATAGTCGAGAGTCGTCCATCCCACTTTCTTTAGACAAGGATGATTCCCTGAAAGCCCTAGGACTCACCTGGAATCCCGCCCAGGATGATTTTAGATTTTTAGTCCAGCCAATGATGGACTCGAAGCCCACCAAGCGACTAATCCTGTTCGAAATTGCGAAGGTTTTCGACCCATTAGGATTTTTGGCACCAGTCACGGTCCGGGCGAAGCTGATAATGCAGGATCTGTGGAAGTGTAAAACCACATGGGACAGCCCAGTGCCACCAGACCTGCAAGCCATTTGGAGAAATTACCAGGAGGAGATTAGGGACCTGGAACGAGTAAGGATCCCACGCTGCATTAGTTGGTTAGGAGCAACCCAGTACCAACTACATGGATTTGCAGACGCATCCGAGAAGGCGTATGCAGCGACAGTGTACCTCAGGAGCTTCTCCACAACAACAATCACAATCAGACTCGTGGGTGCAAAAACCAGGATAGCACCCACAAAAGAACAAAGTTTACCTAAACTTGAGTTATGCGCAGCAGCATTACTGGCCGAGTGGATGATCACTGTGAAGAAATCCCTGGAGATTATCCACACCGAATGTATTGCCTGGACGGACTCAACAATAACATTAGCCTGGATCAAGAGTGAGCCACAGAAGTGGAAGACGTTTGTGAGGAACCGTGTGATTCTGATTCAGAGTCACGTCCCAGCAACCCAATGGTACCACATACCTGGAAAATTAAATCCAGCGGATTTGCCATCAAGAGGCATATCCACGGCAGATCTTATTGAAAATGCCCTCTGGTGGAAAGGCCCGAACTTCCTCCAGGAAACTAGCCTACATCCCCAACCAACTCGATCCGCAACAAAGCAGCCCTCATTGACATTGCAGCAGGAGGAAAGATTCCAGGCGGAGCTCCGCCCCTTACAGCAACAGGTGCTTCTCACCGCATCTACAGAAACCCAGTATCCAGATATCCTAGAAATTGTGACCAGGTACTCAAATTGGAACAGGCTCCGACGACACGTATGCTGGTGGATAAGATTATAGTGATATCATGGGAAGCCACGACAACAAGTCCACGAAGTTCAGCTCAGTCCTGGAGAATTGTGCAATGCCGAGAACCGACTGATATACACAGTACAATAATCCAATTTCAGACCTGAGATTACCAATTTGAGGGAGAAGAAACCCATCCATAAAAAATCCAACCTTTGGTCACTCACCCCATATCGGAAGGATGACCTGGTCAGAGTTGGAGGGAGACTGAGAGCAGCGGATTTGCCCTATGACAACCGTCATCCCCTCTTATTACCCAGGAACCACATCACGGATCTGATAAATAAACATCATCACTTGGACCTGAAGCATGCTGGAGTCAGTCTGACATTGGCTACGTTGCAGCGCCGGTTTTGGATCATCCGAGGAAAGGCTCAGGTGAGAAAAGTCATTAATAGATGCAAGGAGTCATTCAGCGTCATTCAGAAGGCGCAATCCCCGTTCCAATTGATGGCGGACCTTCCTGAACCAAGGGTCACAATCAGCCCTCCATTTACACATACTGGAACGGACTACGCTGGACCGGTAAGCATCCGAGACACCCTTACAGGTAGAGGAACCAGGACACATAAGGCTTACATAGCCGTCTTCGTATGCCTCTGCACCAAGGCAGTGACCCTGGAGTTGGTCTCGGACCTAACCACGGATGCGTTCCTAGCAGCCCTAAGACGCTTCTGTGCCAGATGGATCAGACCCACCACGATTAAGAGCGACAATGGGACAACATTTGTCGGAGCTCGACGGGAAATTCAGGACCTGTTTGACCTAATGATGACCCAGGAATTTCAACATGACGTCATTAAGGCGCTGGTGAACAATGGCACTTCCTGGAGTTTCATCCCACTCGAAGCACGGCATATGGGAGGCTTATGGGAGGCGGCCGTGAAGTCTACAAAACATCACCTAAAGAGAGTGATTGGGAAGACAGTATTGAACTACGCCCAATACGACACCCTAATAAAGGAGGTTGAGGCCTGCCTGAATTCGAGGCCACTGTGTCCATTATCATCAGACCCGAACGACCTGACAGCGCTAACCCCGGGACACTTCCTAACGGGACAACCACCCATGGCACTACCTGAACCGGACCTTCGACACATCAAGGTCAACCGACTTGACCGTTGGCAGCTCCAGCAACAGCTGAAGCAGCACTTCTGGGATCGCTGGCAGGCCGAGTACCTCCAACAACTCCAGAGGAGGAACAAATGGCAGAGCATCCAGAAGAACATAGAGGTGGGAGACCTGGTTGTAATCCGAGACGACCAGCATCCGCCACAAACCTGGAAGTTAGGACGAATCCAGGAAGTTCACCCCAACCCTGCAGATGACCAACAGCTCATCCGAACGGTCACAGTGCGAACAGCAACTGGCACTTTTAAGAGGCCAGTGACCAAGCTGGTGTTGCTTCCCGGTGGAACCACAATCGAGGAGGTCACCTCCAACATTCCTTGTGATACCGCAAGCAGACCAATAGATTATGCGGGAGCGCAAGCTCTGTAATCCGAAAGGAGGCTGTCTATTGTGGATGCTACGGTATGGAATGGGGAAAGGATTCGGTGTTGGCGAAGTACCTGCGGGCAGTTTTTTACTTTTGCTATACATAGTGCGGCGGCGGCATGTTTATTCCCTATGTGAATAACCAACATTTAGAGGGAACCTGGCTGTAAGGAGAAGTCAGTCCTGAATGTCGACCTGGAGGAAGTTAATAAGTGCAAAGCAGATAAGTAGCTTGTAGGAACCTGGTGCAACACTTAGAATGTTCTCTGTTTATTTTTAGACTATCGACTACCTGGCTGATAATGTAAATCAGGGACAGCCACCCTAAACCATGACTTAACTATCATTAGGTATTTTTCACCTTTGTGTCACTTATCAAACTTGACCCAGAAAATCTTCTGGAATATTATTTTGGCGCTCAAGCCACTTCGTACTTTTCTGTATTTTTATTTTATTCAAAGAGTCTATATCCAGAACCCAACCAAGAACCATCTACTTCTGATCCACTTGTCATTTTCTTAATATTATTTTGACTAATTAAAATTACTTTATTTTTTGGGTTTAAAAATATAACCAATTAGTGAGTCCAGGCATTCAATCACACATCTCTTCCTACACGTAACATTCCGACCGTCCGCTTCTCCATCCGCGGTTATCAGAGGTGGTTCATGGAATCAAGCAATAAATCTCTGAACCACCTATGAAACAGGGCTTCAAGCTCTGAACCACCTCTGAACCAGGGCTCCAAGTTCTGAACCACCTCTGAACCAGGGCTCCAAGTTCTGAACCACCTCTGAACCAGGTCTCCAAGCTCTGAACCACCTATGAACCAAGGCTTAAAGTTCTGAACCACACCTAAACCAGAGCACAAAGCTCTGAACCACTCTGATCCAGGGCTTCAAGCCCTGAACAACTCTGAACCAGGGCTTCAAGCCCTGAACCACTCTGAACCAGGGCTTCAAGCCCTGAACAACTCTGAACCAGGGCTTCAAGCCCTGAACCACTCTGAACCAGGGCTTCAAGCCCTGAACAACTCTGAACCAGGGCTTCAAGCCCTGAACCACTCTGAACCAGGGCTTCAAGCCCTGAACCACTCTGAACCAGGGCTTCTAGCCCTGAACCACTCTGAACCAGGGCTTCAAGCCCTGAACCACTCTGAACCAGGGCTTCTAGCCCTGAACCACTCTGAACCAGGGCTTCAAGCCCTGAACCACTCTGAACCAGGGCTTCTAGCCCTGAACCACTCTGAACCAGGGCTTCAAGCCCTGAACCACTCTGAACCAGGGCTTCTAGCCCTGAACCACTCTGAACCAGGGCTTCAAGCCCTGAACCACTCTGAACCAGGGCTTCTAGCCCTGAACCACTCTGAACCAGGGCTTCAAGCCCTGAACCACTCTGAACCAGGGCTTCTAGCCCTGAACCACTCTGAACCAGGGCTTCAAGCCCTGAACCACTCTGAACCAGGGCTTCAAGCCCTGAACCACTCTGAACCAGGGCTTCAAGCCCTGAACCACCTATGAACCCGGGTTAAAAGATCTGAACTAGTGTTTGCCATCAGGCAGTTGCGGCTGAGTTGTCAGAACGTCCCGTTCGTTGCGGCTGGAATTGGTTTTCGATTCCAGTAAAGCTCTGATACTTTCAAAATAATTTCCACTGCTCTTTCTATCTTCTACTGTAGCTTTGTGTGAGGGGAGGAGAGGGCGTGAAAGGGACGTGCACTCTGAAGACTGGAACCATGGCCTGGAAGCACAGTGGAACTAACAGTGGACATCCTTAAGACGGAGGGGAACTAGGAGAAGCTGCCAATCTGCAAAGATCGCTAGACATTCCAGTCAAATGAGCGCCCGTTAATCCGTTTCTAACCTTACTCCTCTCCCTCCCAAATTACCTCCTACTCTACATTTCCCCAGCCGGAGCAAAGACTTGTGATATACTCCCTAAATGGGAGGAATGGACTGATGGGTATTTGTCCCACTCGTCTAGCTTTGTGCCAGCTCTAGGTGGATGCCGTGTGTACGATACCCAGTACATGCGGTTTCCAACCATCTATCAACCGACGAGAGCCGGTATAAGCTTCTCAATTGTAACCTCACAAGTTAGAAAATCTGTGTATGGCATGATGACTAATGGTCAAGTGCAAGAATAAAATGCGCCCTTGTGGGCCTATTAATATTAAAAAAAATTTAATTAACGAGTTCAATTACGGATCGGTCGGTATAAACGTTTTATACTCGTAAGTACGGTCCAAGTTTGGTAAAACATTAAGAAATATAATACCGTCCTCCGAGTACAGGATTTTTTACTCGTACTTGAAGTCACAAGTCCGGTTCAAGGGGAAATTTGAACCGAAAATTCGAGTACGGTTCCAAGTACGAGTACGGTATGAGTAACTACTCGACCCGTGAGGAGCTTTAGTTTTGTTGACATTTACTATTGTAAAAATGGGTGAACATTTTTAAATCAATTTTTACGGAGCCGAGCCATATGAGTGTTGCGCGTTCTTTTGTATTTACGCACGGAACAAGTTAACTAAAGCCACTTAAAATGATGCGCTAAAATTCCGCTTTAAGTTTTATTTAGTATAGTGAATCGTAAGTGAATTTAAAACTCCCTCAGCAATGGAGACTTGCGCAAACATGATTACTTGGACTTGTACACGAAAAACTCAAGTTCGTGGTCAAGTACTTCTAAAAATTTACTTGAACATGGTCAAGTACTTGTTTCAAGTAAAATAATTATTCTTGACCACGAACTTGACTTGAGGTAAGAAATCATTGTCAAGTCCATGAAATTCCTGAACACGACCCGAACCGTTCATGGTTTTAATTTTATTTACTTGACCACGACCAGGGTTGGCAAGTGGCAAGAAATGGCCTGGTCATTATTGATTAAAATCAGGTTCTAACCGGCTTGGACCTGTTGTATAGGTTGGTATAAAATGGTCATAATTAATACTATCCAAATATATCCACTCTCCAATAAAAACCGGTTTTTACCATTTCTTGCCACCAGGGTTGAAAATCGGAATCGGAATTGGAATCGGAATCGAAAAAGAATCCAAAAATTTAAAGTATTAGAATCGGAATCGGAATTAAAAATAATGCAAAATTAGGTATTGGAATTATAATCAGAATTGGAAAGTAAGTATCGGTATTGGTATTAGAATTTAATGATATTCCGATGAATTCCGATTCCATTTCTGACATCGCATTATGTAGCCATAAAGAGCCCTTTACGATCTTTTACATAGAACGTATACCTTCTACCCTTTACACTTCTACATGGTTTTTGCTCAAATAGTTCTTTATGGTAGTAATGAAAAAGAATAAAAGGCAGAATCATTTGATCATGATTACTACAACTACAATAGAAATTTAGAAATAAAAAAAAGGAAGACATGTTCCAAAGTATTCTATGGAACAACTATGGACCGCACAAGGGACAAATGAATTAATTTTTTCACGTGGTTGAATGATTCAGAGTTTTCAGGAATTCTCCAGCAAGTAACATTTGCAATCCTGAGCATTCCAGTAACTTAGGTTACTGTGGAAAGACATTTCTCTGCATTACGTTTAATTTAAAACTATAACCTAGGTCGACTACCCGAGGAATCCCTGCAAAACATGTTATTTGTTCGAGTAAACAAACAGTTTGGTCAACAGCTAGTTAAATGACTTAAAAATGACAAAAATAACATTAAATTATAGGTTACACGTGTAGAATCGGAATTGGAATCGGAATTATTTAAAAGTATTTGAATTAATTGGTATCGGAATTCAAAATTAATTATTTGGATACATCGGAATCGGAATCTAAATCGAAACTAAATTTCGGCAGGTATTGTAATTGGAATCGGAATTTTTATTTTTCCGATATTTCATCCCTGCTTGCCACTAGCTTGACTAATATTACGCATTCATTAACAAAGGGTTGCCAAGTGGCAAGAAATGGCCTGGTCATTATTGGTTAAAATCCGGTTCTAACCGGCCTGGAGCTGTTGTATAGGTTGGTACAAAATGGCCATAATTAATACTATCCAAATAAATCCACTGTCCAATAAAAACCGGTTGTTACCATTTCTTGCCACTGGCTTGGCCTTTATTGATAAAATCCGGTTTTTTTCCAACCCTGACCACGACCCGAACGCGGACTTGACTAGTGGTCGGACCAATTCAGTTTAAATTGCAATTTTACAATTCAATTCAATTCAGTTCAATTCAGGGATTTTTCAATTCAATTCGATCGTATACAAAACCGAATAATTCAATTCACCTGTTGAATCGAATTGAATTGTTTTCTTTGAATTCCAATTCAAAACAATTTCAGGCTGAATCAACACCGATATTGTAAGGATAAGTTAAGCACCATCTTTGCGTCAATGTAACCAGCATTTCAAACGTATGTGTTAATATTTTTAGGATGTCCGTTGATCCTGTTGTCCGTGGAGTGGGACTGTTTGTCCCGACGTATTCTTTCGAACCAATTTAGTTCAAACGGTTTGTGAAAATTCTTTAGGTCACTCTCTTGGAGCAGTTCGTTATTGGTTGAAATCGTAATGCGTTTTCTTATGTAAAAAACGACAAACTGTGGCACCGATTTCAATGGAATTTTTTACACTTACCAGTCAGTACTACTAGCCTAATTTTTTCACAAATTATCAAAATTTTATTTTTTTACAATTTTGCACTTTTATTTTTTAAATGAGCTCAATATAATACTATAAAAAGGGTAAGGACAGATGGACAGCTGAAACGCCACCCTAGCCACCTTTGCAGTATTTATTTGCAAGTATGCTCGGCGAACCAAATGGTTTACAATACAGTTCAGTTCATAGAGTGAACTGAATTGAATTGAATTGTTTTTTACTGAACCGAATTGAAACCCCAATTTCAATTCAGTTCAGTATTCAAACTGGATTGAATTGTAAATTTTGAATTGAATTGAATTGTTCCGACCACTACTCCAGCGGAGTCACTGTGTTGTTTTCAGGTGATAAGGAAAATTCCCTTATAAAGTGTAACATATGTGATGAGTAGGCCATTGCTTATCGTTTTACTCGGTTCAAATAACTTTAGTCACTTTATCTTTTCATTGTAACTTGTACGGGAAAATAGTCCACTTGAGGAGTCATGAGTTTTGAAAGGTTGTTGAATTTGCATATTGTAATGACGCATTTTAAATTGGTCTGGAGGATTACGATTTGAATGTAAAGAGAATGAATGAAGAGTTTGAATCTTCAGACGATTTTCCTATACTGTACGTGTCCATGCATTTTCATTCTGCAATAGTTCAGTTTTTTATATTATTATTATAGGATGCTTTTTTGTGGTATAGGAGAGTTATGCGGATGTATTCATTTGAGAGTTTCGGTGAATTTAGGAGGTATTTCAGACGTGAGTTCCAAACTGGTAATTATGGAAGAAACATGTTGCGAGATTTAGATAATAGGTATCAAGGAGTTGAAGAACCATTATCAAAATTCATTTGTGTAATTGATGATTTTTATGAGCGAATAAATCCAGATACAAGTGAAAAAGTACGATGTGAGAAGGTGTTGGAATTAATGCATCCTGAATATAGAGCAAAGGTATTGTCGTTCAGGAGGGAATTTAATTCTTTGAAGGATATGATGGATGTAGCATATGATGCCCAGTTCAGCGTAGCACTAGATAGAGAGTATAGGTTTCCAGTGCCTAATCAAGGGTTAGAACCATCATTGGCTTATCGAACATCATTTGAGCGAGCTAAGGCGACTCAAGTAATTGATAGTACTTCAAAGGATAATGAACAAGTTGCTACAAGGGCATTAAACGTTGGTAATACCGAGAAACCTACGGTGATTCCAGACTTGCAACGAAGCT
The DNA here is from genome assembly GCA_947179485.1 of Allacma fusca. NCBI lineage: Eukaryota > Metazoa > Arthropoda > Collembola > Symphypleona > Sminthuridae > Allacma > Allacma fusca. The sequence goes on along the minus strand of OX359246.1, from coordinate 74,762,550 downwards.
CGTTATATCAGTACAGCGCTTTTCATAATAAGCAGGGTGGGAACCAAGAAGCAGATGGAAGTGCTAATTGGAGAAGAGAACCACGGGTACATTTCCAGAGGAATGATAGTCCACACCCAAGGAGAGATGATAACCAGAACAGGTTCCGCAACCATAATCAGGGATTTCGAAATGATCGAGGTTTTAATAATCATACACCAAACCAAGCTACTATGACGGATTCTGTTCCTGGAACTAGTTCTAATAATGATAGAGGGCGTCCAAATAGAGACAATGTAAATGGTAATAGGAGTAGGGATCCATCTGAACAAGGAAGAAGTGGTCCCGTACAGGAAAACAATCGTCCACCGAGCCGGCAGTGAGGCACGCTCAGGTGGTATTGAAGAACCCTCACATGGAAGTTGATGAAGATGTTTGTCGGGTTAAATTGCAGTATCCTCCAGTAATTATGAATATTGATATTTTACGGGTAGAAGTTGGTGCATTATTAGATCCTGGTGCAACTATGTCCATTTTGGGTCCTAAATTTATTGAAGTAATTAAAAGAAATGGTATTCAAGTTAGTTTTGATGTTAGAGATGTTTGGACAGTAACGGGTATAGGTAAAACGAACGGATATGTAGATCTCATAATAGATTGTCCTCTTGGTAAAATCAAGCAAAGGTTTCTAATAATTACATCATCAAATAGAGATTGCATATTAGGTAGAGATTTTTTAGGAGCAAATCGAGTATCCGTTCATGTAAATAATGGGTCATGGTCGTCGGACTTATTAGATGGTATAGAAATAGAATGTGATAATTTCTTAGACATTGGTAATATGCTAAAGGACAGGGAATGTTTTAATATGGAAAGTGGTGAAAATATGGAGATAATTAATGATAAGATAGACGGTAATCCAAATTTGAATTTCGGGTTTAAAGTACAGTTTAAGGAGTTATTTAGGAGGTTTGAAGGAATGTTCTCCAAATATCCAGGTAGATGTCATCTGGTACAGCACAGAATAGATACAGGGAATGCTAAGCCAGTCGCATCAAAGCCTAGGGCGATGACACCAGCTAAGAGAACTGTTTATCAGAATGCAATAGATGAATTATTAGATTTAGATTTGATCGAAAGGTGTGAAAGTCCGTGGTGTTCTGAACCAGTAATAGTTCCAAAGAACAATGGCGATGGTACTACTGGATACCGTGTTACATTTGATTATCGTAAGTTGAATGAGGTAACAGTTCCTAATAAAATATGTGCGCCTAGATTACAGGATGTCATAGTGGCATTATCTACTGGAACCTATTTTACAGTTCTGGATGCACCGTCCAGCTATTTTCACATAGAAGTGTCAGAAAGCGATCGCAATAAGACGGCATTTAGAGGTCCTAAGGGGTTATTCCGGTTCAAAGTATTACCATTTGGGTTGAAAAACTCTGGAGCGACATTTCAAGATGCTGTTGAATTGGCACTTGGTGATGGATTATGGATATATGTTATTGTATATGTAGATGATGCTATTTGTTGGAGTAATAACCTTGACGATCATTTATTGCACCTTGAATTGATCTTGACGGCTCTTCGCAAGCATGGTTTTCATATAAATCCAAAGAAAGTTCAGATAGCACAGAAATCAGTGGTTTTCTTAGGATATTTAATAGGTGAAGGAAAATATAAACCACTGGCAGAAAAGTTAAAAGCGTTAGAAGAATACCCCGTCCCTGTCAATGTTAAGGGGGTTCAGCGTTTTCTGGGTTTTGTTGGATTTTATAGACATTTCTTTGATAAATTCGAAAACATTGCTCGACCTTTATATAGACTATTAAGAAAAGATTCTAAGTTCATATGGACTAAGGATTGTCGAGAAGCTTTCGATAGTTTCAGAACTGGTTTAAATGACGCATCGTGTTTGTATATGCCGGACTTAAATCAGCCCTTCATAATTAATACAGATGCTAGTGGTACTGGAATTTCTGGAATTTTAGGACAGGAAAAGGATGATAATAGGTACCCTATATGGTTTTCAAGTAGAGGTTTGACAGCTCCCGAATTAAATTATTCTACTACTGAAAAGGAAGCATTGGCTATTATTTATGCTATACGTAAATTTCGTGGATTTATTGAATTATCTAAGTTTGTTGTAGAAACCGACCATAAGGCACTTATATATCTAAAGACCCTTAAGGATCCTACAGGTAGAATAGCCAGGTGGATGTTGGAACTACAAGGATATGAGATGGAGGTAAGGTATCGAAAAGGTATTCACAATGAGGCGGCGGATGCGCTATCGAGAGTCTTTGAAGCAAATTCTATTAATGAGCTAACACCTGTGGACCGTAAGTCTTTAATATTAAGCCAAAATAAAGATCCATTACTTATACAGGTAATTAATTATTGTAAAGATCCGTCAGTAGATTACCCTGAACAACTAATAAAATTAGCTCGTGATGCTGATTTATCTAGTGATGGATGTCTTTATAAATACGTGGGTAGTATTCCTAAACTTTGGGAGAATGATTGTAAGTTTTGGAAAATATGGGTCACAAAGATCAAATTATAATAATTCTACAATATTTTCATGAAAACGATTTATCAGGACATATGGGAGTTGCTAAAACTTATAAACGGGTAGAAGAGAGATTTTATTGGAAAAAAATGCGTAGTGATGTTATCAAGTTTGTTAAAGTTTGTATAATTTGTCAAAAATCTAAGGCAGCTTGCTCGCATAAGATAGGAGTAGGTTCCTCACCTGATATCGGTGAACCGTGGGATAATGTTTGTATTGACTTATGTGGTCCATAAATTAAAACTCGTAAAGGGAACCGGTACCTTCTAGTGATTTTATGTAATACTACGAAGTATGTGGAGTTATTTTCATTGAGAGCTGCTACTGCTGCTAGTATTATTAAACGACTTTGGGTAGTATTTTTAAAATGGGGTTTTCCTCTGACAATTACAAGCGACAACGCAACTCAGTTTAATAGTAAAACTTTCCTTCAATGGTGTGTTTCATTAAATATTAAGTCTTGGAAAATTGCTTCATATCATCCCCAGAGTAACCCATGTGAACGTTATAATAAAACGGTAAAAGAACGTATTATCACGCAAATAAAGGAATGTATTAGTTGGGATTGTAAGTTAGATGAAATATGTTTTGCGATTAATACAGCCTCAAATGATACAACTGGATTTTCTCCAGTTTATTTGAATTTTGGAAGGGAAATTAAAACTCCAGTTGATAATGCTTTAAAAATAAATTTATCTAAATTTGATGAAGATGATCTGTTTAGTGAACGCATGCAACAAGTTTTACATTTGGCTAGAATAAATACTTATGATAGTCAGAGAAAATATATGTCCATTTACAATAAGGATAAAACCGAATCTAAGTATAAAGTGGGAGACCAAGTTTATTCTGTGGCTCTGAATATATCAAATGCAGCAAAAGGTATAACTAGTTCTTTGTGTAAAAAGTTTGCCGGTCCGTTTGTTATTTCAAAATTGATCACAAATAATGTGTGTGAATTGAAATGTCCGAAAACTTCAAAATTAGTTGGTAATGTGCATGTCTCTCGGATAAAGCCGGCTTATATACAACATTAACTCAGCATGAATTATGTTGTGAATGCTGTCGAAGAAGTAGGCGGCGATTGAGAAAAAATGTAGGAGTGAAAGGAGCAGAGAGAGTGAATGAGAATAATTGAGTTGTATGGGTGAATTGCATGCATGGTAGCTGAAAAACGACAGAATGATAAATTTTATGCTGAGAATACTGTTGTAGATTGATGTTGGCTTTATGTTATTTGTTTCGTTGTTTCGAGTTTAACGACAATTTAATTTATGACAGGAGAGTTAATTTCAATTAGAATATGTAGGTAAAATAATAGTTAATGGTGTCCTAGTATTCCTTTTTCTGCATTAGTTGAAGGGAATGGTGTACTTTGTATTATATTTTTATATACTATAAACTTAATTTTGATTTGTTAATAAAAAAATTTAAACTTGAAATAGATAATCCTTATGGCCGATGATACAATAAAACTATGTTCGGATACGTTGATTGCCATGTAATAGTGTGACGAGTTTAAGCCGACCATTTTACCGCCATTAATAATCTTTCGTATAGACAAATGCATTGTTGTTGCCATAGTGATTCGCTCTTGATGTGTATTCGTCAAATCAGATAAACAAATTTTGAGCAGACCAAGCTTCTAATTAGTATAATTCATGAGATGTAATGTATTTGCAAGTATGTCAGTCGTTCTCACAATCCGTAACTCACTACATTCAATTTCGCGTTGTCTAAAGTTTTCTACTTACTTTCTTGCGATATGAAGCCTTTTTCTGTTGACAATTTTCATCTTGGCCCAAAGACTAATGCAGGTAAATTTGTTAAATTAAGTAACTGTAGTTTGCTGAGTGTTCACATAGTACTTTATGTGAAACTGAATTTAACCTGTATTTTTGTAGTAAAAGCCGACTGTAAAGAGAGGGCAAGGGTCTTAATGCTGAATGGATGTTTTACTCAGACGGTCGATGTGGTTAACAGGAAAGGGAGAAAAGTGAAGCCGTCAAAACTGAGACGTCAATTGTGCCGATCTAGTGCGAATCATGCGTCAATTCGGGCACGAGCTATGGACCAACATGTGTCCGAGTTAAGAGCCGAGGCGGATGTGAGGAAAGAAAATGAACGTCAAGAAGCGGTGAAAGCGTTTGAGGTTTTCACCAGAAACGAGGCTAATGCTAAGATGAATGAGGTGAAGAATTATGTACCGCGACGACGGATACAAATACCCATTCAAAATTCTTCGAAGTACGTTCCAATTCCACCGGATCGGAGGGTAGTGAAAGTTAAGAAGAGTAGCACCGTGGTTCATAATGCCCCAAGTAACGATTTGGCTGAGGTAATTTTTATTTACAATGCGCGCCAGCTAGCTGAGACTATCAATCACCCTGATGTCACTGTTACTACCAAAAAACGAGAAAACGACTACCAACTTATTGTTTGTAAGAAAAAGCATGAAGGTGTGAAGGAATACAACGTGTGTTTTAGAGGGTCGGAATTATTAGGGTGTTCGGTTCAACAGAGTACGCTGGACGAATTATATGGTGGACTGACACTGTGTTAAAATTGCATTTTCCATTTTCACCGTGTCTGATGAGAAAGATGTAAAAAAAAGAGCCCTGTCAATTTGGGGGATAACTGTGTAATGAATTACTAATGATTGCTATAGATACTTACTATTTAGTTGATACTATTGTTACTTATTATTATATTTTACTAATATCAATAAGAGTACGTAATAATAATCTTGTGATGTTATTGGTTGAATGTATCCTTCCAATCATTTCGATCGGCCAATCTTATAAAAGGCCAAACACTGCAGAGCAGAACCAACTCTTGCTCAATAGTCTGAGGCTCTTGGACTGGAGTGGAAGTATCGGCTTGGGGTCCCCAGCCTAAATTATTGTATTTGTGTTTGAAGTTGTTTCATGAATAAAAGTTACTTTTCCATGTAAAGATTACATACTGAGCCACTAAATGAATCTTTACAACACTTACCAGTCAGTACTACTAGCCTAATTTTTTCACAAATTATCAAAATTTTATTTTTTTACAATTTTGCACTTTTATTTTTTAAATGAGCTCAATATAATACTATAAAAAGGGTAAGGACAGATGGACTTAGCTGAAACGCCACCCTAGCCACCTTTGCAGTATTTATTTGCAAATATGCTCGGCGAACCAAATGGTTTACAATTCAGTTCAGTACATAGAGTGAACTGAATTGAATTGTTTTTTACTGAACCGAATTGAAACCCCAATTTCAATTCAGTTCAGTATTCAAACTGGATTGAATTGTAAATTTTGAATGGAATTGAATTGTTCCGACCACTAGACTTGACTTGAAATACTCGTGGTCTACTTGTGCTTTTGCGCAGCTTTGATCCAGGCTCTGAACAACTTCTGAACCAGAGCTCAAAGCTCTCAACCATCTTTGAATCAGGGCTCCAGGCTCTGAATCAGGGCTCCAGGTAAAAATTCAAAGTATGGAAATAGGACAAGAATTATTCTCGACCACTGGGCATCGCGACTTGAATGTCGATGGAATGAAAACAAATACAAGGATGTCATTACTATGATGATTGACACCCAATATTATTTTTAGTGGGATGCAATGATGCTACTAATTAGGCGTGGCTTACATTGCTTTTCAGTGGCAAAAACTCAAGTTATACTCGAGTTTTATTCAAGTACTTCCATTAAGTGTACTTGAACTTGACTTGATTTTGTAATAAAGTAATAAATTATTGCCTTGAACTTGAAAATTCAAGTTAAAATTGTAATTTCACTTGAACTTGATGTTTAATTTTCAAATTACAAAATTGTCTGTACTTGACGTGACTTGAAACGCACTTGAACTATTCAATTTATACTTGAACTTGAATACAGCTCTGCTCTGAACCATCTCTGAACCAGGGCTCCAGGTTCTGAACCACTTTTACTGAACACATGAATAAGTGGTTGGAGCATTAGATCAGCGGTGGTTCATGCGTATGAACCCTGGTTCAGAGGTGGTGCAGAGCTAGTAGCCCTGGTTTAGAGGTGGTTCAGATCCTGGCGCACTGATTCAGGGTTGGTTGAGAGCTTTTAACTTTGGTTCATAACTTGGAGCCTTGCTTCAGAGGTGGTTCACAGCTTGATGGCCTGGTTCAGGGGTGGTTCAAAGCTTGGAGCTCTGGTTCAGAGGAGGTTCACAGCTTGTAGCCCTTGTTAAGGGGTGGTTCAGAGCTTGGAACCCTGGTTCAGAGGTGGTTCATAGCTTGGAACTCTGGTTCAGAGGTGGTTCAGTGCTTGTAGCCTTGCTTAAGCGGGGGGGGGGGCGGGGGGTGCAGTGCTTGTAACCCCGGTTCAGAGGTGGTTCATAGCTTTATATCATGGTTCAATGAAACACCTCAGAAAATACCAATTTCGGGGGTGGTTCAGAGCTTGAAACCCTGGTTCAGAGGTGGTTCAGAGATTTATTGCTTAATTCAATGAACCACCTCAGAAAAGAGCAATTTTGGGGGTGATTCAGAGCTTGGAGCCCTGGTTCATAGCTTTATTGCTTGGTTCAATGAACCACCTCAGAAAAGAGCAAATGTGGGGGTAGTTCAGAGTTTGGAGCCCTGGTTCATAGCTTTATTGCTTGGTTCATTGAACCACTTCAGAAAATAGCAATTTTGGGGGTGGTTCAGATGGTTCACTGGTTCAGGTGGTTCAGAGTTTAGTACTACCCTTTATTGTGCAAGTTGCCCCAAAGTGCTGATCAGTTACTTTTCAATTTTTAAAACCAGAAATAGACAAATTGCCATGTTGCAAATTCTGATCTCAGTTGTAGCAACTCGCAAACCTGCAGCTTCCTTCCAATGTTGTGGAATCCAGATTTGATATTTTTGTAGAAGGCAGTAGAGCAATATATCTGAAGTTGGTACTGAGCTTATTTAATTAAAGTTGTGTAAATCATCATGTCTTAGAATATTTATGACTCGATGATTGTTGTGTCGAAAATCAAAGACTCGCATGCGCTTAAATCACAGTGTTGTTTTTATATTTGAAGTCATTTAGAATTATTGTAGGATTCAAATGCATTTTACGGAAGTGCAATTAAAATCTCCGACTAAATTTAAACTTGAAAGTTGAAAAGATGCTCACCGTGGTCCTAAGACATCTTCAGTGGTACTCGTGTAATTATTAGTAGTTTCAAAGTTTTTGAAAATTTGAAAAAGTTCTAAATTGGTTTCCAGAAAGATTCTATGATGCTCGTGTAAGAAGTAGCGAGGTTTTTATATTTTGAAAATTTTTGAAAAAGGCAGTTGCACATCTGCTATAATTTACGCAAAGAATTTAAAATAACATTCTCAGTTTAATGAATCTGAACAATTTACTTTCAAAATTTGCCACGAATGTTTTGAACTTGGGAAGAAATTTCGAATTTTGACAAGAATTATTTGCAACTCATACAGTTTGCATTGCAGCTAATCTAAATTTCAAAATATATTAAAGATTCGCAGATCTCTGGCTACAATTCTTTTAAAAACAATCAAAGGGAACATACTAGACTTTAATGAATCAATACTAAATCGACAATTCCCTCTATAAAAGATAAGGGAGTTAAAAGTAATTGATTCCCACTGATTGTAGCGAATTTAGTTTCTAATTTTCTCAAATACTTTTCACAGACCGGTGTCAAGATTCCAGGTCACAGAGGTCAGGTGAAATAACGTTTAAAGTCGATTAAACCCCATCGTAATATCACCCCTGCAGGGGTGCCATAAATCGTTGCGAAGGAACGATTTTTTACTGGTTTTACTCTCCCTGTTTTGTCCATATTGATTGTTGTTTTGGGCTCAAATTGGAGAATAACCACTAATATTGATATGAATATGTAAAGCTGAAATGAATGTTGTTTTCAACAAATACGATGGTCATAATCAGAAGAACCGAAAAATCAGTGAACGCATCCTTTCGAGTTTTGAAGGAAAGAAAAATTTCAAATTGCGACAGAAATTATTTACCGCCTATTTAAATGTACTTAAAGCAAAAAAGCCGGTTTCCAAGATCGGGTTTGGCAATATTAATACAGATATGTTTGATAATTTCTACAATAAATAAAAAACTTAAAACTGTTTTAAAAAAGCACTTCCATTCAAATTAAAGTTATTGCAATCCAAACTGATTTTATTACGTTTTTAATTTAATTAAGTCTTCCAAACGTGCTTAGCAATTTTCAATGTTAAACCGACGTTCTCCAATTAAAACAACAATTATGTCAATTATTTTGCATATATTGAATGTACAGAACGACCATAGCTATTTCATATTACATATTTGATGAATTTCAATATACAAAAAAGGACCTTGTAAGTTACCTGTTGCTATATCCTTAATAATATTAAAAGTGGCGTGTAAATTAATAATTTATTTCAATTTGTACCTTGTGACATTCACCCTGTGTTTGAGTCCTTTTGTCCCATATTTTTGTTAAGTAATATAAATAAATAAATAAATATATATTAGAATATAAAGGAATCCCCACAATCTCCAATACGGATTGACCTACTGTACGATTATATTTTTTTTCTAAAAATGGTATATAAAAACTACGTGCGATTTTTAATATACATACCTACTTGCATGCTTCGGGGAAGCTAAAACCAGAGATGTTTATAGAAATAGTGAGAAAATTATGGGAGGTGTAAAAAACATTTTTAAACAGTCTTCTTCTTGTGAGTAGTACCTTTTTATTGGAACAAAGGTTTGGCGTTATCCCTCAGGCCACAATTGATACCCAGGTATCGTTCGAATATGCCTGTAACAATGAGAATGTTTGTTGTGGGATCCTTTTATAATCCTTTAAATGATGTTAGTGTGGAAGATCACTTAATGATTATGTTACTTGAGTTTGTAATGCCTAGCTGTGAGGCGGCCTTGCGACCGCGACCTATGGTGTGGTAGTGATTATAAGATGCAAACTATCTTATATAATTAATCCTCTAAACACTTCAAATCCTTTAAGTCCGAATTGTCCTTTTGATAATTAAGTCCTTTATATTTGTTCTCATTCAAAGCACAACCTTTTTAACAATCCGAATCCACAATCAATCCTTTATTCCTAATTATAAATCCTAATGATTATTCCAAGAATACTTCCTATTAATTATTTCTAATGATTCCCTGGAGCTCTTGCCTGCTCCGATCCTAACCGTAGACCCCCGTCTCCAAGTGCTCGCTCACCGCTCGCACACGTCTCCTTATCAGTGACTCACACTGCCCCGTTCTCGGTCCTTTACTCCTCCTCTCCTTATCCTTTTAATATCCCTTTCCTTATTAAGAATTTGTCTCGAATTCTCAGATCCCTTCTTAGATTTAATTTTAAATGTAATCCGATTTAACACAAAAAATTCTACTCACTAAATACATGCCTCGATTAGGTCTTTAACCATAATAATGCCTTTTGAATAGGACTTTAACAACCTTAATTACTTTTTTTTATACTAACATTCCTTTCCATCCTTTAATAATATAAAAACATCCGTTAATTTTAGTCACTTCAACTAAAAAAATCCTTTAATCTAGTCACTACTGCTAAAATCCTATAACAGACTAATCCAATCTCATTTCCTTATATTATAATCCTTTATTATAGTTACTGCTACTAAAAATCCTCCAACATACTAATCCCATTTGAGCTCCTTATATATATATATATATATATATATATATATATATATATATATATATATATATATAACAAAACAAAAATCCTTTTAAACTAATTATCCAAGAATTTTGAGCAATGATCCTTACAGTTTGTTGTCTTCACTTCAAACCTTCATCTTCTTCACTGATCATTTTCCTCCTGTGACTCCTCTGTATTTTCTGATTCTTTCTTGCCTCTAGCTTCGGTCCTCTTTCCTTTTTTCCACTTCGGACAATCAACCACGAAGTGTTCTGGTTTCCAACAAAAATGACAGTAATCTGGGCAATACTGTGGATCTCCTGGTTTCACTCCGAGCTGTCCAGTTATTTGTTGTAGCTGATACTGGAACCTCTTCTTGTGCTCTGGCAGATCCTCTTGAACTTGCAGTATCTACTCCTTTATTACCCATAAGGCGTTGGCAGTTCTTTCTGCAGAACCTCTTATCCGAATGGCCCTCACATGTGGCTCTGCTTCCTTGTCATACGGCGTGATAAAAATTTGTAGCCCCCAAAGCAACCTTTAGGAATTTCTCAGCAATCCTGTGGACCTCTGATGACACTAAATATTTCATGAGGTCCTACTAGAACGGTATTTAATTTGTACTGACCTCCTTCTGATGATGGCATTGCTATAATACATTTATCTGTCTCCTTCAGCACGTATACCATCTGGTCCTTTTTCGTAATCTGAATTGGCTTGGGTACATCCAATATCCTGGAGGTCAAAGAGTAGTGTGCGATTGCTCCTCTGAATGGTTTGTCTCCCTCCGTGGTTTTCTTTGAGCCTCATATAGGTTGTTCTATTTCCTGCTTCTTGGCGATGTACTCATTAAGGGTCAAATTAAATCCTGGATTTTGTGGTCCTATTGGCATCCGATTAATACCTGCATAAGAGACCAGCGTCCTTTCTTTGGACATATTAGTCGTCGTTTGTGCTAACGGATTCTTCAGCAATTCCGGCGTGGGTTTTGTGTCCAAACATCCCCATCCTTGTCATGGTGACTTCCTTGCAGCTTCCAATGTTGGGTTGAATACTCCTGTTGTAGTTGTAGACCTTGACATATTATAATATCTATCTTGATGCCTTATTCCTTGTCTCACGTTTTTCAGGGGTCCTTTTGGTTTCCCCTCTGACTCCTTCTCAAACGTTTCCTTTGCTGTTTCTCTTTTCCGGGTGGTAATGTTTACTCCTGCAAACCTCTCCATATATTAAGCTACTCGAGCTTTAGCTAGTTCTATTGGATCTTCCGTATCCATCTTCACACTCGGTCTTTCACTAGTTGTTTTGCTCCTCTTGGGTTTCCTCTTCCCCTCGTTCACCTTCCCCTCGTCACTATGTGATTCTGTCGATGATGGTGTCGACGTCCTTTTCTCTGTAACAGTGGCCATGGAATAATCTATAGGATGTCCTTTCCATGGTGCGAATTTCACCTTCGCTTCTGCCTTTTCTTTCTCCTGTTGTTGTAAGTAGTTGTCCAGGTCTTAATGCCTCAATCGTGACGGACTTGTTTGACTGAGCAAGACCCTTAAATAATCAATCCCTTGCATCCTGTTCGCAGGTGTTAATACTAGAAGATCCGAAAATTCTTTTGGAAACTTCTCTATAAATCTCTGGAGTACATTTTCAGTCTGTAATTGAGCTTCAGCTAGATCCTTTAATTCTCTCATCGCTATGGACATCTGAATCCTATCAGTGGACGTTACTAACTGTGTAGATAGTTCTAGAATCCTCAATTTAATCTTCTCTATTCCTATTTAACTTCCTCTAACAACTATTGTTCTCCCACTGTCATATAAATCCAAACCAAAGATTAATGTCAATGTTCCTTTAATTATGTCTTTTACAATTCCTCCTTTAACTCCTCTTAATTAAGCTATTAGTATTTGACAACTTAAAACAATATCTCATAATGCCCCCAAAATATTTTCTCATACTACTCATTCCTTATTTCCTTATAGACTCCCTAGTTGTTATTAATGTCCTTAATATTAATTATAATTATCTTTATTTTTAATTAATAAAACGCTTTTACTTAGAGTCTTTCAATTTTTGACTTCAGTTTCTTTCACTCTCCCTTACTCCTTTTGTACTTAAGGTAATTATAAAGTTACTTACTTTTGTTCCAGTCTTTTCTACCTTGAGTATTCTATACAGGTAATCTCCTTGTATGCCTAACTTACGCTTTCAACTTTAACTATTCTAAATTCAATTATTTTAACTTTGTAAATTTAATAAATCCACTCCAACTCCTTCGTGAAACTCCAGCTCCTTTGTTACACACTCCAACTGCGAAACTTCATTTCCCGAACTGCTGCTCCGACTGAAATGGCGTCCCTTTCTTCTTTAGTCCTCCCCTTTAGGACGATTCCCTTCAGTTACTTAACGTTCTGCCTTCATTTGGTAAATGAGTTGGGTTCATTAATGCAAACGAGATGGCGTGGACCTGTTAATCCCTATCTTCCTTTCTCGTTCTCTGTCTCCCTTGATATTGGCTCAAATGTTGGAGATTGAATTAATATTCAATTTCTCCTTTCATTAGAAATTAACTTTACAATCCGGGTTGCTCCATTCAATGAAATATCCTGGACTTCCTCTCGTGCATTGTTAGTTGTAAAATCCTCTCTCCTTTTAAATTCTACTCCATAATCTTGGGTTCTGAGATTCTGCATTTTTCTTCTGTCTTCTCTCTTCTTCCTGTCCTTGACACACTTCTGGACATATACCGAATTATCTTGAATTCCTACTTTGTCCCACTCTATTTTCTTTAGAGTTAGTTCGCTTTTATCTTTAACTTTATTGACTGTGTCCTTATCGTCTTCAGCTTCTATTCCTCGAGCATTTTCCTTTTCAATTCCTTTCCAACCTACTACAATATTTTCATTTACGTAATATTGCCTAGAATATAATTTGTATGGGGTCCTTAGGGTTTTATGATAATGTCTCCTGTCTATCCCATTCATTCTCGCTGAAGGTTTACAAAGATGATTTTGTACTGTCTCATCTTGCCCATGTGCATTTTGAACTAGCACATTTTCATTTTTTCTTTTGATGCTAATTGCTGGCGCGTCTGTAAGTAAATTCTCTTCCTCCTGAACAATAATTTTCCTTGTTTTGTCTGCACCTTGATTTCTTTTCTTCCTTAATCCCCATAAATTCCTTTCTTCTAATAATTTGAATGACCTCATCATTATGAAATTTTCTTGACTCCTGTTTCCTCTTCTGGACATTTGAATACTGTTTATACTTGAAATATTCGACTCCTTCGCCATAAAGCTTTCATTCTCTAGCCTGAAATTAATTACTTCTCTTTGGATTTACGAGTTGACTATCTCGTCCTTTTTCAATTTGTTTTGACTTTCTTGACTTTTCTGTAGTCTTCTATATCTCGGCGGTAATGAATTCCTCCCTTTTCTATTATTGACCTGTACCCTGGTCCTTTTTACATAATTATTTATTTCCTCCGCTGGCCAAGCTTTAGAAACAAATTTTTCACGCAACCTTGTATTATAGTGATGTATGGGATTGGTACTTTGCCCTTGGTCCTTTTACCCTTTGTTATATGTTCTTCTCACCCTCTTGCAAATCAGACGATGCTAGACTTATAATTTCAGACCTTGTTAAATTTTGCATAGATCCCATCTCCGGTTCGCGACTCCCTTGCTTAGTTCCTATGTTTCCCAACAATTCCTGACTTTTCCTTTTGAGCGCATTTGTATCCTTGAAATATGAAACTTCCAAGTATCCAAAATCTCTTGTCCATGGTTCAGCTGGATTCCACCGTTTTACATTTTGGACATGTGCTCTCCTGGTCTTTAGTTTTGCGTTTGGGTTCGTATCTTCTAAAATTAATTATGTGTTTCCTCTTAATCCAATAATCTTAAATGGTTTACTCCACCTGGTGTTTAATCCTCCTTGCATGGTGTTGATTACGACATATTCCCCAATTTCATATGAATGTTCCTTCCTTCCCGTATTAGCTTTTTCATTTCTCGCATCCTGTTGCTTTTTAGTTAAATTAACGGCTTTTTTAATTGCGTCCAACTGATCCTGCTGCTCCTTTTCTATCAAGCGTGGTGGTTCTTGTATTAGCGGGGTCACTAAGTCTGCTGTTATTAGTGGGTTGCACTAAGAAAAACGGTGAATTGTCCAATCCTCTGTGGTAATGAGTATTATGTGTGAACGCTACCTGATCACACAATAAATCCCAATTAGTTTTATTTTCATTCAAATATTTCCTTATCGTGTTTTTATGTCCTCTGTTACTCCTTTCAACTACTCCACTTTGTGGTGAATATGGCGGAACAATATTAAGATTAATGTGATGAATTTTCAAGAAATCCTCAAACTCGTTCCCAGTAAATTGCGTTCCTCCGCAAGTGACAATTTCTGGCGTAAGTCCAACCTTCATAAAAACTTTGTACCACATAATTCTGACTGTATCTTGTGCTCTCGCTTGTCTTGTAGGGATTAAAAATAAAAATCGTGATGTGTAGTCAATTTTTACCAAAGCATACTCATTTCCTCTCTGAGTCTCCGGCATCGGGACTATGTAATCAATGCTAATCCTTTGGAAAATTCTGGTTTGTGGTGGATATGAAATCTGTATCCCTTCAGCTTTTTCATTCCTTGGATTTTGTTGTTGACACTCTTTGCATTGTTTTACGTAACTGTAAATGTCTCGTACCATCCTATCCCAATAATACCTTCTCCTGATGATAACGTAAGTATTGAAAAATCATCCATGTCCTGCTGTAGGGTCATCATGGGCTAATTTTAAGACATCTGCTCGTAGTTTAGTGGGTACCACTAATTTCCATGGTGTTCCTGAAATATGTTTGTTATTTTTGTACAAGATGTCATGAATGATAGCGTAATTTTTTCCAATTATCTGTCCTCCTATATGAGCTGATGTTTTCTCTCCCTTAACGACTTAATGACTATCAGCAATTTAGTATCCTCTTCCTGCAGTTTAGCAAAAACTTTGGAATTTCCTCCTGCGGTTATTTGTACTAAATTTTCTTCCAGTTACTTCATGCATCTTGAAGTTCTTATTAATGGAACATCCAACCGTCTCAATGGATACCTCAATAAGCAATCCACATGCTGCATTTTGACTCCTTTTCTGTGTATAATTTGCATATCATAATTCAAAAATTCTATTGCCTACCTTGATAACTTTCCGTGTGGATCTTTTATGTTCTGTATATATTTTAATGAATCATGGTCTGTCCTCACTATAAATTTTCTTCCATAAATATATTGTCTGAATTTCTTTAAACAGTGAAGTATGGCCAATGCTTCGCTACAATTTGCATCCATCTTCTGCTCTCCTTCTGTCATCATTCTAGACGTATATTCTAATACATGAAAATTATTTCCATTAGTGGTCTGTAATATCATTCCGGCTAAAGCATATCCTGATGCGTCGCAATATATCGTTAAATTTGCGAATGGGTTGTAATGTTGAAGTACAGGTGCTGTTGTTAGTGCCTGCTTTAACTCATGAAATGACTTCTCCTGTTCAGGTCCCCATTGGAAATTCTTCACAAATTCCTTTTTCTTAAGTCTGTTCAATGGCTCTGCAATATTAACATAATCCTTTATGTACTTCCGAAAGTAATCTGTTAGTCCTATGAATGATCTCACATCCTTTATTTTCTGTGGTTTTGGGAATTCTACAACTGATTGGATTTTCCTTTGATCAATTTTCCTTCCATCCTTATTAATAATGTCTCCTCAAAATTTCCCTTTATCATAGCCAAATCTGCACGTTTGAATTTTAAATTTCAAATTATATAAGCGACACCTTATCATAATAATTTCGAATCTTTTCCATAACTCCTCTAATGTTCCCGCAAAAATTAAAATGTCGTCCACATAAACCAACACAATAGTAAATTTTATTCTCCTAATATATCGTCCATCATTGCTTGATACTCCGCTAGACTATTTATGTACCCATAAGGAAGTCCTTTGTATTGATACTTCCCTCCTGATGGAATAGAAAATGCTGTCTTCGGTCTTGAATCCTTATGCAATTCTCTTTGTTAATATCCTTGTAGACAATCCAATGTAATAAAATACCATGCCCCATGTAATGACATAGACATTTCATTAATCCTAGGTAAAAAATATGTGTTCTGAATAACTTGCTTATTAAGGTTCCTCAAATCCAAACAAAATCTGTACTCTCCGTTAGCCTTCTTAACTAACAATACTGGGCTATTGTACGGTGAGCTACTCGGTTCGATTACTCCTAATGCTAACATCCTGTCGGTTTGCCTTTTCAGTTCTTCTCTTTCCAATTGTGAACATGGCCATTGTGCTGTGTACACTGGTAATTCCTTTCCGGTGTCAATTACAACTGCTATGTAGTCCAATTTCTCTAATTCCTCTTCTGTCTTGGCAAATCTATCTCAGTAGTTATTAATAGCATGTAGTCCAAATTTTCTCATCTCGGGACTTAATTTCGGGTCAATATCCACTTCATCCATTTTGAATGGTTCCTGAACAACTGTTACTTCCTTATGTCGATGTTCTCTGTCCTCTTGTTCAGTTTTAATGGCTTCTCTTCTGAGTTCCTCATAAGATCCTAAATATCTTACTCTCGGTAAATGTAATACTCTTTTAGTTGGGTTATACACATAAGTGAATCCTTTTCCATTTTCAATCTTAATTAATGGAAATCCGAGTAATAACCCTGGTGGTGCTTTACTTTGATCCAGGTAAATAAGTGCCTCTTGATCCTTTTCTGCTCTTACAAACGTAAAGTCAATCTTTTCAAATGATCTTGGCATGATCTCATATGGATGGTTAGTTGATATGTAATTAACTCTCCTTACTATTGACTCTTTTGAAAAATTGCGATTAATATTTTCATTATTCAAAATATCACTATCGTCCATTTCATCGGAGTCCGTCATATCACTATTGTTCAACACATCCTTATAAAGCTCCTGTTCAAACTTCCTATTGAATTTCTGCCAATAACCTGTAGACTTAGAGTTTTGATTATCCTCTGGAAATCAAGTAATTTCATCTTTCTTCATATTAATTAATGCTTTGTGTTTTCGTGTAAAGTTTATTCCACAAATTAATATGGTAGTCATATTAGGTATGACTGTGAAATCATAAAATGGTTTCCTGTCACAGATCTTGTAGAAAATTTTTGCTGTCTTGCTGTAGCTTTGTTGACATCCGCCCACAAATTGAGCATATCATTTACTTGCATGTTCCTTAATTTGTATGGATTCTGGGCTTTTCCTTTGTATGTAGAATGCACATGCGGGCGATACACACGAAAGATTAGCTCGTGTCAACTACTGCTTTAACCTTTACCCCATTTAGTAAATTTATATAAATTAGGATATATGATGAATTAACTGCTTGATCCTTGAGTCTCTTGTGTTCCTTTTTGAGATGTGATGCTGTCTCAGTTAACCCATTAATCCTAAGTTTAGCTTTGAAATTGTCCTCACTCTCACTTTCACACACAGTTGAGTTCTCATTTAAAGTCTCGCCACTAAAGTTCTCATCTTCTAAGATATGCTTATTTTTCCAATCACTATTAAAATCCTTTAACTTACCCAATTCTATTATCCTTGCGGGTTCAGAATTATGAATCGGGCCTGGAATTGCATCCCTCGTTAAAATTCTATTAGTAATTGCAAAATCCTT
This sequence comes from Allacma fusca, assembly GCA_947179485.1. Classification (NCBI taxonomy): domain Eukaryota; kingdom Metazoa; phylum Arthropoda; class Collembola; order Symphypleona; family Sminthuridae; genus Allacma; species Allacma fusca. The sequence goes on along the minus strand of OX359246.1, from coordinate 74,744,641 downwards.
CTTAAAATTATATTGAGGCTCTGAAGTCTTTCCTACCCGCGTGGAAAGACTAATTAGTTTTCCGGTTGGTAAGCCGGTCTAGCTAAATTAGCGTATGGCGTTGCTGATTGTGATTGAGTCGTTCCTGGTGCTATTAAATAAAGTTGATGCTTGTTGTGTCCTTTCTTGATTGCTCTTGAACAATTCTCGGGCCATACACCTTACAGTCTCAGGTTCCCCTTGGTTATTTGCTTGTTGAAAATTCCTTCCTCCAAATTCTCCTCTGAATCCTCCTCGGTATCCTCCTCTGTTAAAAAATCCTCTATTGTTGTTGAAAATTCCTCTGTTGTTGTTAAAGTTTATACCGTTGTTGTAAAAATTTCATCTGCCTCTTCCTTTCCAATTTCCTCTGAAATTGTTGTTGTTGCCAATAAATACTATTCCATTTTCTCTAAATCCTCCTCTTCCTCGAAGTTTACCTCTAAATTGTGAATTTCCCTCATCTCTCTTCTTATTGTTAGAATATTTCTTCATATGACCAATCCGATCACAATAAAAACATTTTCCTTCAAATTTTACAGTTCTTGCTTCCTCCTTTACATTCTAGTCTTTAGTCTTCTTAAAAATGTCTGCTTCCAATTAAGTTGGAATTCCCTCATCATCACTAGATGAATCAGATTTAGCATTTTGTCATTCTCCTCTGATTTACCTGCTCTTCTCCTTCTCAATAAAATATCAAGTCTGTGTTGAAATGCCGGTATATATTCCAAAGTACTATCCATAATGTTCTCCCTTAATTCCAGATCTAATCTACGATGCATTTTTTACCATCTGCTTTGGTGGCATATTCGGGTCCATTTCACCCAAAATATCCTGTAATCCTGCTACGAATTCCTCTGCATTCATTTTCTCTGACAATTTAAATCTTGCATAATGATCTTCAGCTTTTTCTGCACTAACTACGGGGTTGTATTGTGCAATAAAACTCGTCTTAAATTTCTTCCAAATGACTCAGCTTTTTCTACTCATCAACAATTATGACCTACCGACGTTCAAACCAACGTCTAACTAATTTATCCTTCGAATCAGCGAAAAATGAACGCATGGTGCCCAAAAAATAATCTAATGAAATTTCCTGCCTTTTCCTCTCTATCGTGATCCTTTTAATCCAAGTTTCAGAATTCATAGATGAAAAATACGGACCAACCTTTTTACGAAGTATTTCAAACCTTTTGAGATCCCTCTCGACTGTGATGTTCTCCAGTTTTATCCCTTTTATCAACAGCTTCTCCATTTTCGTAGTCCTGGACAGCCTTTTCTAGCTCCGAATAATATTCCTGCTTCTCCAAAGACTGCTGTTCCAAAACCTTGTAATTCTCCATTAATGATTCCATAGTTTCCCTCATTGTTCCTCCAACCGTTGTTTTTCCTCCTCGAATTGAACGTCAGGGGTATTTCTCCTTCTCCGCGTAGCCATTTTGACGACATTTGAGTAAAAACAGTCACTTAACTTTGTTTATAATTGTTCACTGTTCACTCCTCTTGTCGGATAATTTTAGTAGTTAGAATAAATAATTATTCCTTTACGATTATAACTACCTAATAAAATCCATTTATACACTCCTTGTCGTAAAATCCGTTCATAAGATCTTTAATAAAATCCGTTTATAAATCATTTAATAAAATCCTTTCGTAAGTTCTGAAGTAAAATCCGATACCTGGTTGCGTCACAGTAATATGGGATGTGAAACCAGGCGATCCAGAGTATTGCCAAGATTACTGCCATTTTTGTTGGAAACCAGAACACTTCGTGGTTGATTGTCCGAAGTGGAAAAAAGGAAAGAGGACCGAAGCTAGAGGCAAGAAAGAATCAGAAAATACAGAGGAGTCACAGGAGGAAACAGATCAGTGAAGAAGATGAAGGTTTGAAGTGAAGACAACAAACTGTAAGGATCATTGCTCAAAATTCTTGGATAATTAGTTAAAAAGGATTTTTGTTTTGTTATATATATATATATATATAAGGAGCTCAAATGGGATTAGTATGTTGGAGGATTTTTAGTAGCAGTAACTAGAATAAAGGATTATAATATAAGGAATTGAGATTGGATTGATCTGTTATAGGATTTTGGCAGTAGTGACTAGATTAAAGGATTGTTTTTAGTTGAAGTGACTAAAATTAAAGGCTTTTGTTATATTATTAAAGGATGGAAAGTAATGTTAGTATAAAAGGATAAGTAATGAAGGCTGTAAAGTCCTATTCAAAAGGCATTATTATGGTTAAAGACCTAATCGAGGCATGTATCTAGTGAGTAGAATTTTTTTGTGAAATCGGATTACATTTAAAATTAAATCTAAGAAGGGATCTGAGAATTCGAGACGAATTCTTAATAAGGAAAGGGATAGTATAAGGATATAATATAAGAATAATAATAGGACATTAAAAGGATAAGGAGAGGAGGAGTAAAGGACCGAGAACGGGGCAGTGTGAGTCACTGATAAGGAGACGTGTGCGAGCAGTGAGCGAGCACTTGGAGACGGGGGTCTACGGTATAAGGACGAATAAAGGATTGATTGTGGATTCGGATTGTTAAAAGGTGTTGTGTTTGAATCAGAATAAATTGAAGGACTTAATTATCAAAAGGACAATGCGGACTTAAAGAATAAGAGTGTTTTAGAGGATTATTTGAATAAGATAGTTTTCATCTTATTCCCATCACTACCAAACCATAGGTCGCGGTCGCAAGGCCGCCTCACAGCCAAGCATTACATCCTAAGGATCATAAATATTTAAATTGATCTTCTCACCATCATTTAAAGGATCATAAAAAAGGATCCCACACCAAATATTCTCATTGTTACAATGCCCGATTACGTCCCGACAGAGATGAGGGTTGAATATTTACCATCCGAATGACCAACCAGATTACCCACCAGATGACTAACCAGATTACCCACCAGATGACCCACCAGATGACCCACCAGATGACCCACCAGATGACCAATCAGATGATCAACCAGATGACCAATCAGATTACCCAACAGATGATCAACCTGGACCAAGGATCCGCAGCACTATCGAAACTTTTCAGTATGGTTCGGACTCTCCGGAAATGTGGGCGTAGGTGAAGAGTGAGAAAGCGAGTGTTGGGGAAAGTTGAGACGTGGAAACTCTGCTTTCCCTCCAATTACATATATTTCTATATACAAATCTAAAGTTAACGACGCAACTGGAAGTTTCCAACGTCGTTTGAATGTATTACCACTAGCACAATTTACTGCGCTGGAAAAAGATAGTGTTGGGGGTAAATTAAGATATGGAAAACCTTCCCTCATCGTCTTGCATATTTTACAACGAGCATAAATTACTGAATTTTTGCTTTTTGAAGTTGCCTCAATGTGTACTGAAAATCTAGTGTTTAGTGTCTGGTTTTAAGTTTTAGCTTCACTGTGACCAAAAAATAAGTTTTTTATTTTATTTTAAATTAACGCAATACATTTTGTACCAAAGTAATTACAATTTATATTTTTTACAGCTTGTTATTATACATATATTGTTTCTGTAGTTTTTTCTTTGCCCGATAATTGCATCGAATGCGTCCAAAAATATGAAAATGATGACCAACCAGATTACCTACCAGATGACCAACCAAATTACCCACCAGATGACCAACCAGATGACCAACCAGATTACCCACTAGATGACCAACCAGATTACCCACCCGATGACCAACCAGATTACCCACTAGATGACCAACCAGATTACTTACCCGATGACCAACCAGATTACCCACCCGATGACCAACCAGATTATCCACCCGATGACCAACCAGATTACTCACCAGATTACCCACTAGATGACCAACCAGATTACCCACCAGATGACCAACCAGATTACCAACCAGATTACCCACCAGATAACCAACCAGATTACACACCCGATGACCAACCGGATTACCCACCCGATGACCACCCAGATTACCCACCCGATGACCAACCAGATTACCCACCCGATGACCAACCAGATTACCCACCCGATGACCAACCAGATTACCCACTCGAAGACCAACCAGATTACAAACCAGATGACCAACCAAATGACCAACCAATTAAACAACGACATTACCAAACTGATGTCCAAACATGAGAGGACCAGTCCAACATTGCGACTACCAATGATACGACCAAATGGATTACCAACGGGATGGACAACGACATGACCAACGAGATTACCAACCGGATGACCATCCAGATTACCCACCGGATGACCAAATAGATGACCAACCGAATGACCAACCAGATGGCCCACCAGTTGACCAAATAGATGAACAACCGAATGACCAACCTGATGGTGCACCGGTTGACCAATGAGAGGTGCAACGAGACTAGCAACCAGATGACCATCCGGATGAACAACCAATTGAATGAGATACTGGATGTGCAATATATGCATAATTATTAATTGTGTGTATAAGATAGAGCGCAAGTAAAGCGGTTTGGATACTAGAATCAAATCTAAAGCTTGCGTAGCAACAAAGCTTTTATAGATTTCTATATATCAAGGCGTTTCCCAAACGCAATAAATGCCAAGATTATAAACAGTTTCTTTACTACTTGTCGAGTAATAGGGAAAGATACGGTTTGAAGTCATAAAGGAAGTAATGCTTTCAGGATTTTGTTGGACGTCTTTCCGGTGGAATACTCCACCGGTCGGATATATAGTTGTATCTATCAAGGTAAAATAAAAATAATTCCTTCATTAGAGATTGGTCAACCTTAGTGAGTGTATTATCTTTTAAAAAGCGTTCAAGTTACTGCGAGTGATTATTCAAACCGAAACGCCGTTGAAACGTAAAATCCGTGAGCTTATCTGCAGTGTCTGCAAAAAAATATTTTTACAGAAGGAGCGATTACATTTATTCGATTTAAAGACCAATCGTTGAATGGAATAAAAACTGCCAACGGTGCAGAGTACATTGGCATTATGACAGAATTTGCTTCCGCGTGTCAACTCGATTTGTCACCTGATTCAATTGTTCGTATAACAAACAAGCGTGAAGGAAAAATATCCTGCGGGCACTGGATGCACATCACGTGTTTTTTACACTATTCTCAAAATCGATTGGAACGGAAGCGTGCCAACCCAAAGAATGACTTCTTGGACGTTACCCTAAGGTGCCCTGTGGCATTTTGCACCAAAGGTTTTGCATATACGGAACATGTGTGTTACGGTTCGAAATTGTTGGTGTCTGAATTAACCAATATTCCAAAACAACCGAAATTGTCAGAACAGAATCCTGGATGGATTGAAGCCAAGAAGAGAGCTGTAGACGCTACAAGGAAGGCGGACGTGCAAATTGCAACGCAGGAACATATTTAAAAGGGGTCCGAACTCTAATGGAAGAGTCATTAAACTTGCCTCGGGAGAAGGGATTGTATGGACGGATTGTCAAGGTGTTCTGAGACCTTTTTCGTCTGTTGTTTGGGCGCCAGATACAACCGCACCAAGTTCTACACCGAAAGAAAACAGTCAACTAATTACAAAACCAGTTGTTGACGAACCAGTACCATCAACGTCTGCACACGCATACGGATATGAACAAACTTTATCTCTGAAGAATAGATCGTAACCTTCAAATTCAAATACACTGAAAATTTTGGATGCGGTTAAGGAGGCGACGAGAGGCAGTGAGAATGAACTCATACTAGCATCAGTAGAAAAAATTCGCTTCGTTGATCGTAACGGTGTGCATATATGATTTTTAATTTACACCGTGATTAATGCGTGTTTATTACAAAAGGTATTAAGAACGAAAGGTAACGTAATACAATAAAAATTTTATTACAGGGGAAGCTGTCCCTTTGTGCAACTTCCCGTGGTTGAAGCCTACCAAAAGTCTACAGTATGTGGCTCAACTTGCGACAATCGACGAGGGAAATGAGGCTCACCCAGTAAACAGCACAACTACCGACACCGAATTATCTGCTGTAGAGAGGAGTGTCAATGGTGACGGTGAAGTCAATGGAAGCTGTGAGGATATTCTGGAAGATGTGAAGAAAAACATTCAAACTTGGGAAAGAGAGCCTCCGTCTACCAATTCGTACAACTTTGAGGACTTTGATTTTAACTACGTGGCACCATTTCAAACTCAGTAAAACACTGTATAATATGATAGTAGTGAAGTTTGTGAAATGTGGTCTTGAGTTTTAATATTTTATACAAAAACTTTGCTATACAAGTAAACAAAGCAATTTCATGTTGTTCCAGTTTTGTATTTTAGTAATTTGCATTTAGTGCTAACCAATAACGTTTTTAAAAAATGCCAATGCTGATGTTTTCAAAATTAATTTTTATTCACACAAGCATGTTGACAACCTAATAAAATTTTAAAGACACATAATTCAAAGATGATTTGCAACGATCATAATATTGGATAAGTAGTTAATGACGAAATATTTTCTAAAACTACTGGTAAAATTACTCATTGTATGTTTACAAGAAACTAAAACACTTCTATTTAATTTATTCCTTGCGATTTGTTGCACCAACAGTCGTCCTCTCGTCTCCATCCTTGCTACCTCTAGCTTTGGAGAGAACTGGTATATAGAAGTCAATATTATCCTTTCTTTTCTCCATAATGAAAGCCTCCAAATTCGCACATGCAGCAAGAGACAAGACGATGACTGGTCCAGGCCATCCTGTAATTACTAAGGGTAAATATACATGTCTAATCTATTGTTTAAGGTCTTGATGCACTCTCCATATCTAATGTCTCCTAGTATCATATTTTATTTGTACCATTGAGTTTGTGAGTTGTTTCTTTGTGGACTGACGAGTTCATAAGTACCTCCGACAAGCCGAGTGTTTTGTTAAGTATGACACTCACTTTAACGCTACTCAAGTCCAAGTCGGAATGAGTCCAAAAATCCAAACGGTTTTCATCCTTTGGACTGTAAGTGAGGTCCTCTTTCCCACGAAGGTATGGAATAAGGGGAACATCCTCCAAACCTTCTGCCAGCTTCTTCTCCTGAGTATCAGCATACTGTTCGAGTATCGTAGCCAAATAACTGGCAATTTGTGCTCCCTGGTAAAAAGAGAACTTGCCGACCGTCTGTTTCCCTTGGTTTGTTGGTCGACCAATATAAAAAAACTCCACCCGATGAATCGTATTGTCAGCTGTTCGACCTAATATATCATCGTCAATCTATCGAACATAAATATGCATGCATTTATTCAAATATACATCAATATTTCCATGAACATGCATTGAAAGCAAACCTTTTAAAAGACTAAAACTATTAGAATATATAACAAAAGCTCACTATAATACCGTCAGGATTTTCAAAGCAGCTCCAATTGCTGCAAAGATCTTGCGAAGCCAATTTCTTAGCAGCTCTTATATACGGATCCAATTTAACTAGTTTTGGACGAACAAAGGGACTAACACCGGCAGGATGCGAACGCAAGAAACGTCAGGATTCCAGTTTAAAATTCAAATGTACATAATTTAAATTTAAAAAATGAAGACGTATACAGTATATAAATAAATATGAGGACGTTGAAGTCAAATTAACAAATACAATACCTTTTACTTTGGGGTTGCTTGCCATAGTGTAGTACTTTGGAGAATTGTTGATAAGGAATTGTTGGTGTTAGATCACGAAATTTTTCAGCTTTTAAAATTCTAAGAGGTGTGGAACCTGAAACGAAATTGTATAGAATAAATGTTTGTGACATTGTGCTCCCATTTATATCTTCAATACCTGCGGGTTTCGATTTTTAGCCGTAGAATCTGTTCTCTCGCAAAGTTATTATTCTCGCTCAAGGTTTTATAAAAGTCGCTTGCGCTTTTACTCTTACATGCACTCCTACATTATCCAATCTTGTTAGTTACAGAATTGCTTCCCACACGAAACGATCATGGAGTTTCAACCTGATCAAGTAAACGAGAGCGTTCTTAGCAAGTGGAAATATATTTGGTCACAAACCCCAACGGAACTAATTAAACCAAACGTTCCGTTTGAAAGTTTAAGTGAAAAACAGAAATATGGAATCAATTTGATTCGAGGGCATATTAAAACGTCTCGAGAAGATCATATCAAGTCTCAAATTAGTACATGAATTTCCCATTTAAAGTTTGTATTTGACACGCAAAAGTTAGTTACACCAGACATTGCCTATACGTATTAGCTTGCTTAACGGGTAGTGCAAGCTTTTTGATTCGTAGTACAACCTTGCTTTTTGCGTTTCTATTACCCTGATTCAAAGCCGCGGACGTTCCAACCGAGGGAGTGAACTCCAACATTCATGAACACAGTAGTAGTTCAGAAACATCTCCACTCCAAAAACAAAAGGAACGACTTAAAAATGTAACCCTTATTTGTATTGACGAAGTTTAATTGATTGGTTTAAATATGCTAAAAGAAATAGATTGTATTTAGCGAAAAGTTGTTCCGATTAATACCGATAAATATTTTGCTGGAAAGACGGTTATATTAATAGGAGATTTATATCAAACATTTCCCGTTGCCGATTGTCCCATCTTTTACCCTTCATCAAAGTCACGCAACCCTCAACTGAAGTATGTGTACAAAATGTACAAGTCCTTTGAAAAGGTTGTTGTAATGGATAAACAATTTTGTCAAGTCAGGGAGAGTGAGAAGCAGAAGAGCTTTCGTATTTTTCTATGGAGGCTTAAAAGAAAGGAATGTACTCAACAAGACTTTAGACTCTACCGAACTTCATACGCCCGCGCAAGCTTGTAAATCTTTCCAAAGAAGATCAGAAATTATTTCACAGCGCTCTACATGTATATTCGCTTCGAAAGCAAGTGCATCAGCATAACAGGTACTCTCATGAAAACAAAATATGTAAGAATTGTATTTTATTGAATTTTGTCTGGAGGTATTATGTACTCCCATTTAGGGACACGCTTCATGCAAATTATGAGAAGGATGTCATCATTTCTATTGCGTTCTTCAAGTACTCGAAGTAGCCATTTGTTGTCCTGTGATCTTACAAAATAATTTGTGTGTAGCTGCTGGATTAAATAATGGATGTGCAGGTTTTATTCGTGAAATTATCTTTGAGTCGCAAAGTGGTGACAAAGGAGACCTTGTTTTATCTATTTTTAAAGAGAACGTTGTGCGGTTTATTTTGGTGTAATTCCCTAACTACAGCGGTAACCATTACGTGACCACGCCCAAAGGAAGAGGGGTTCCATTATTTCGGCAATGGGATTCTCAGTTTGATGAACTAAAAGGAAAATATATTTCAGGGAAAAGGTTTTGTTTGGAGTTGGGGTACGCACTTACTGGACATCGATCCCAGGGAAGGAATCTGGACCGAGTGGCTATATATCTAGACACTTTTCAATTTTGTGTAGGCCTTGACTATGTCATCTGGACCACATGCAGTGAACTATCATTAGTAGCTGTACTTGAGGAAAACATTTCAGCCGATCGATTCATATGTAAAGCAAAACCTAACGGTCCTACTTCACTTCAAAGTTCAAAGTACGGGGAAATGAGACTTCTTGCATTAGAATGCCAAGTTTTTGAATGATCAAAATCATAAATGATAAAACGTGTAAATATGTAAATAAATTATCTAGTAATGATTACAGCATGTCCAAACTAAAATCATTGTTTTAACTTATAATGGTCATACGGGAGCGAGTAATTATAATCATTTTCATCAGGGTAACATCTGTACAAATTCAAATTTGTGGAAAGAGAGATTTAAAACAGACAAATTGTACAACGTGTGATTGAGAGATCGTATCAAGTTAATATTTAAAGATTGGGCTGTACCTTTCTCAACTACATCTCTGTATGTATCATGATTACAAAAATGTTTCAGTGTATGCGAGGGAACCCCCTTGTTTTTCATTTACACAGAGTAGTTGTATAGCAGCAAGCTGTACTGCTTACTCTTCAGAGATACTATCTCTCGAATGTCTAAATTCTCAATCTTCCAAGAACCATACTCGTTGGCCTGTCTCATTCTCGAATCGGGTATATGTCTATGTAGCTTAAATATTTCATGATTTTCAGGAATTTTAGAAAAATCAAAATACTCTTTATTCTGCACTAACTCGTTCCAAACAAATTTTTAATCCCCGCGTATTTCGTATCCGACGCTATCTGTGTCAGAATAAATGACAGATATACGATCATAAAATATTTTACGCAACTTGTCGTAATACCCCGTTTAAAATATACATTTAGCTACATCCAGTACACTCATACCACACTGAATGTGGTTGTTTAAGATTATTTTTGTTGGTTTTAGTTTTATAATACTAACGAAATCATTCAACACATCCAAATCTATGCATTCAGGTGAAGCTAAGTATTGACGTGCCCTAGCCTCGGATTTACAAAACTTCACCTGCAAACAGTTTTCATTATTCATTAATGTTCTACCGTAAGTTCCATTGCAAATCAATTTTTGATCAGAGCGTTCCGACTCAGTTTTAGAAACCTTACGCTTTTGTATATTCTCCTGAATAAACTTTCGGAGATAGGCGCGTTCATTAAATGAAAATCCACAATGTATTTTTTGTATTTGTATTCCTTTGGCGAGATAGTAAGCCAGAGCTCTGTAGTGATTTACATAATTGAAGCGAGTGTAACAGTGCAGCAAAAGCTTGGGAGAGTCCAAGAATGCACGAACGCTAGCGTTGCCAATCTTGGCTAGGTTCTCCCTTTGGCTCTAAGATAGACATTCAGAATTTACGCACCGTTTTTCGGGGCAGAGGGGGGGAACTGTGGCATCATGTATATCCTTGGGATAGTCCAAGTATACTTTTAGTATATACCCTTTACATTGTTCTTCGTCTAGTAATTTTGTATCCAACCAGTCAATACTTTCCAACTCTTGCACACTCTCCCATTTGTAATCCGAACGTGAAAACTTATAGGTCTGCATGGCATGACTGTACAAGCTAACAATGTCGAAATAAATTAAAGTACTTTGAGGTTTCGTAGGATCATAACAGTTTCTAGGACTGTTTGCGGTTGTAATTTTTCTTGTTGCATGCGACCGACCACCCCGTATGCCTTCCCTAACCAAGTCGTACATACTCTTGTCTCGAATATAATGAACTTTGTCGCCAGAAGAGTATAACCAGCATTGCCAAGAGAATGAGGAAATTATGAAATTATAGTATGTGGGGTCTAGTCCACATGTATTGATTCCATTCATGAAAAAATTTGTCCAGATAATTCATAAATGAATAGCGTCTAGGGTGCAATACAGTTCCCTGTATTTCCTAAAACTGTTAATTTTAAACACGGAACAAACTTTTTTAATTAGATTTCACTGTGAGTCTGTACACACTTCATGACATAATTCGTTGTCAAAGTGCTTACGCTCGGGGATGCACTTGGAAATGTTACTCTCTGGCGTTTGTATAACATTATTTGGGATTAGGTATTGGTCACCTGCTTGAGTTAATAGCAAAAATGTGTCGAGTGTTTTCTCTGCAACCTTTGTATGAGCCTAGCTAAAGAATCGTGTTGGAACTGACAAGAATCTAAAAATCTCAGCCTAACTTTTCTATTACCACATGAAGACCTATCAAGGTTTTTTTGAAACCCACCATAATTTTTATACAGTTTATGCACGTACATATCTCTTGCAGATACAGTAATTTGTACATATTTTTGACCACTTTTTGCAATTACATCGACATCTTCATAATCAAGTAAAATCGAGTCCATATATTTTAATAAAGAATATTTTAAAATAAGATAATAATCAAAATTACTCCCCCATGTACCATAAGTGGTAATTCAAACTTATATCGAGTTTTTAATTTTCATATTGTACAAATAGTCGAGACATATTTGCCGTCAGTGTAATTATGGTTGTAGCATTTTATAACCTTTTCCTGGTAGTGTTGAAATCGTTTGATTTTTTCTGTCTTTTGTTCGGTGGTGGTTGTGTGTTTGTACTTACATTCTCTCCAATGTTGTCGTCTTCAGAGCTTTGTTCTAGTAATTCTCCATCTTCATTAAATAATTTCTACATGTTCGTCTCCTCACTACTTGTACATACTTCATCCTCTTTGATAAACTCACGTTTGCAGTGATGACAGTGTGTAGTTTCTTTATGCCTCTTTAATTCATCTGCCGTAGGAGCAACCATGTTATTCGTTGAACGTACTTGAAATAATATTTTCTTAGCCCAGTTAAAGGCTGTCTTGAAAAATGGGCGACTACATTTTCTTTATCATAATATTCGAAAGCTAGCAATTCAGCTCGGTTATCAATGTTTTGAAACAAAGCCATTGAGTAGCTGCAAGGAACATATTCGCAACGCTTTAAAGTGTATCGTGTTCCCTGTTTTGAAACTTCATTCAATGGTCTGCTAAAACATTCAAAGTCGAATGTTGCAAAGTACGGATAGGGGTGAAGCATTTTAAGTCTCTGGAATTTTAAAGATTGAGTTTTCTCTGGAAATTCGTACTTCCTTCCTTCGATTGGTCAATTTTCACTTGTGAGGTTATTGGACGTGCAAGAAATGGAATGGTCAACTTGTTTCCCTCTTGTATTGAATTTCCTGTAGCACTTGTAAAAATAAAAGAGTAATTTTCTACCGTTTTCTTTTAGAAATGTTTCAATATTATTAATTAAAATGTAATGATATAAATCTTCGGGAGGGTTTTTGGATTTCTTGTTCACGAGGAATAATTGAATTATATTTGGGGATTTGTGTCGACTGCGTCGCATCATAATGATATTCTCATCTTTGTTTGTAAAGATTTTGATTGAAACATCGTTTGAAACTTCAAACGGTGGGACATCTTGGTATGGATTTACAAAGCCTTCAGGAATACTTAAAAAATCAATCTTACTCATGTGTTTCATCCAGGTCGTTACATTATTAAGATTCTTGCGTGTTATTTTTTGTTGTCTGTTTTCTTCTATTTGATCATTCCAGTACCAGCAGCGGTGACACAATATTTAAAACACTGGTTATCCTTGTTTCGTATGTTAAGGTAACCCTTCTTATTCAATGGTAACGGTAACCACACTTTAACGCGAGCATTTTGAAACAATCGCAATTCTCCAACTTTAACCTCAAAAGTTTCAACATTCACAATTCGCCAATTGCTTCCATTTTCCGTAAAATGTTCCTTCTGTAGCAATATTTCAGTAGCACATTCCCAAACTAGATCTTTGATTCCATTAGTATCATATAAATCATGATTTTTCGATTCAAAATAAGTAGCAGCTGTTTTTGTTGAAATAACACCGCCGTCCAATACTACGTCTTTCAACACCTACGGTAATTTCGACTCTCATATTTCCATGGACGCTAAGCAATTCTATAAACAACGTTTCGACTGCACTAAACGTTATAGTAAATACAGTTTCTAGATCCTCTGTACCCAGAGAATGACGGTAACCATAGTGCATTATTACACCCAAATGTGACCTACTGATTTCTTGGAAATTTCTCAAATCAAGCTGCATTTCAGCGTCCACGCGACCTGTCCTCTTGCCTGGATATTGACATATGTGCTCATGTTTCGAATTTGCGTATGATCCACACTGTCCACAGAGACGGATGTTTTCAATATGCGAATCATACAAAACGTGAGTGCGACAGTAAAATCTGCATTATGGGATGGAACAGCGTAAGATCTGTAACACAAACACAAGTCTTTAGTGCGATATCATTTTTCTTTTGACACACTCTCAATAGAACTGAAAACGAATCAAACCCGCAATTTGCAAAGTAACACCTTGAGCAACCAAATGAACAACCGAATAGCAAATTGTTAAAATGAATAATTTAACAAAGCTATCATACATCAACGCAATAAGATAATACGATAATAATGAAATAGCAACCTTGAATGGCAAACTTAGTGTTTCCAAATCCGGATATGAAAGGCCTGGGATAATTAGTAATTTCTGACGGAACAGATTGGCTATCCAAAGATGATGGTGATGATGATGGTGCTACGCTCTCTGAATATCGATCCTCCGTGGGTTGGAATGTGTGTTCTTGGTCGTTCAATCTCCTATCCTGATTTCCAATCTTTGTAAAATTGCGAAACCAGTTTAGCCAACTTGATGATTACAAGTACACAGAGAAGGCTAACGGTTGTATACGATGCTAGCAACACGATAAAATTGCGTCTTAATTTTGTATTGTGAACAACAGTATCTAAAGCTAGTCAATAATAATATTTACCTACCTACAAGCCCGTCTGATAGCGGAGAGAGGTCGCCAATGCCGTTAGAATTGTGTGTTCCGTTTTTCGACTCAAATAATCCTGGAGCAGATTGACCATGAGTCTCTGCAGCTGAGAAAATAAGGGGCCATTCAAGTAATTCATAACGCAAAATTGGTCAAAATTTCACCCCCACCCACATGGTGTAACGTTAGGGTAACGCTGACTAAACTACCACCTACCCGACATAACGCGTTACATGTTTTTTTAAATGCTACCTTAGCAAATACATTAAATAAAATATATGTATGCCTGCTTAAAGACTACGATTCATCCGGTAAAACTAGGTTTATTCAAATTGTGACTTCAGCCTCACATTCAACAAATGGACTTTTTAACTAGAGCATCTCGGGCGGTTAAAATTTGTGGGTAAGCCCGTAGAAAGCCCGGCCCGCCCGGGCTTCGGGCGGGTACGGGTAAAATTTATTACACTTGACGGGTTACGGACGAGTACGGTCTTTTCAATGCGGTTAAAAAAGACCGTGAAAGCCCGTAAAAGCCCGTGAACAAATTCGTGTGTGGTGCATACAGGATCAGGGGTTGTAAAAGTACATAACTTGAATACATAGAACAAGTTTCAAATGTTTGCAATTTTAACTTTAAAACAAATCCTTGACATTCAATGTCAACGAATTAAATTACAGGAAATAATCGGAAGATTGCAAGTTTGAAAAACACTTAAACAGATACTAGTTGAACATAGGTGTTTATAAATTATGTGAAGTGAAATGAGTGCAGGGATATTTTAGCAGGCAATTGCGTAAAGGAGGGACATCAACTCTGGTCAAACATAATTGTAAGAATTCTGCAGTGGAAGCAACCCCAGCTCTTACCAATTTCACTCAAACAAAGGCGAAAATGAAAAATTGAATAAGAAAATTGTTCTGGGTCTATAGCTATGAGTTTACAAGCTAGACTGGTATTAGCGGGCGGGCTACGGGCTTTTTTAAATTTTACGGGCCGGACCGGGCTTTATTGTTGAACTTTAATTTCGGGCCGGGCGGGCACGGGTAAAAATTTACGGGCCGCGGGCGGGTACGGGCCTAAAATATCCCACGGGGTGATACTCTATTTTTAACCAGTCAGGAATACTTTCAATAACTTCAATGTCACTGTCTTTATCATCACTGTCTGCATATCCTTGTACAACACATTCAATAATGTCCTGCGTTTAAATTTTCAATTGCTTGAAAAACTGAAGTCAGGCAGAGTTTATGAAGTAAATGTCCACAGCTTAAAGCTATAGCGTGATATTCACTTCCTTGATCCCCCTCCGTGGAACCCCGAAGGGGTTCGATACATATTCCACGTGCAATAAATTGTGCCATTTACAATTTTCAAATTAATAAACAAAATTCAATAAATGATGCACAATACGTGAAATCTTTAAGGCGAATATGGGTTTTCCTTGCACAAATGTTTTCAAGAATATATGTGCAAAATCGTATATGTATGAAATTTACGTTACGTGTGTCTATAATAGAACCACCAACTCGTCGTAAATCGAAGCTTTAAAAACGAGTCATTTAATTTTCAGAGGTAAGAAGGATCATCAAAACATTGCGTTACGTACCAAGGTGATCTACGACCCACCGTTGCACGTAACAAAGCATAACGTTACTTTGTAAGGCCACCCACTACCCCTGCGTTATGAATTACTTGAACGGCCCCTAATCGATCGGATGACTACTCGCGTCACTCAGAGCCACATCTTGGACAGCAGGAAATCATTTTGTATCGACACATTTACTCGTCTCGTTATATGGAGATATTTGCGATGTTGAATTTGCCCAACAATTACCAATAATTAAAACAATACTGACAATGACAGAAGCAGACTATAAAAGTGTCATGTTTTCTTCTCCAGTTCAAGCGGGCGACTACAACTTTCGACTATGATTTCTGTACCTAGATGCATAATAAGTGTGCATTTCTCTTTTTGCATTAGCTATTATCTTATTTGGTTTCCCTTTGCCATAACCGCGTTGATTTTTCTTTGGTCTCAGAGTTCTTTTACCTACAGATTCTTTCTCTAGATTTGCTGAATTGTTTTCAATGATTGTAGGAGCCCTCTGTAAAACTAACAGAGTACTAGTATTACTCGATTGCTGTAACTGAGTAGATGGCAACGAACCTAGAACTTCTGAAGCTTCATCAATAGTTTTCCAATTGGGAATTTTGTGTTTGTGTATCAAATTGGATTCACAACAGCAAATTCGTATTAATTTTGCTTTGTCTGTAGTTTTCTGACTTTTGGTATAATGATCATTATTTTGATTTACAGTAGTAGTAGATGAGTGTATCACTCCTGGAACACGTTTTGCGGTTTAAGTTTCGCCTATATATGTTTTTGCGATTCCTTGTGACGTTTTCCTATCTTCTTTTATTTTATTGAAACTTTCTCTGTTGTCCATTTTCTCTTCAGAGATAATTATTTCACCTACAGGAGGCGATACTGCTTCAATTTCGTGTTTATAAATTTTCTTTGCGGTTCGTAGAGTCCAGGAGAAATAACACGCATGACCTTAGCCATTATAAAAATAATTACTATAAAACCGAATGAGTTCAACGAGTAAAACTTTCAAAAACGCTGGGGATAAAATGTGCTTTACAATTTTCATTTTTTATTTAAAATAATTTTTAGTATTTTGTACGTTTTTTTGAACTTTAGCTAAAAATTTGCAGACATTAATGTGCCTTGATTTGCAGAATTTATCAAAATTTAAAATTATCTCCACTAATACACTAAACTCTTCCGTAGATGAATTTAAAATAGAATTATTTACACGAGATTGCTTTCCGTGTGCTAATCTTAGCAAAAACTCTCCGTTTTTTTGCAAATCGGTATGTGGTTTTCATGTTATTGTGGCCTGTAAACTTCCATCTCGCCTGTAGGAAAAACTGATTTACGTACCCAGTATGGATATTGTTATTTTTCGGGTGCATATCCATGCATAGATAACCGTATTGCTTGCCCGTAACCGCTTTACTGTATGCTGAGGTTAAAAATGAAGTTTGGCCGGGACAAATTTGCTTAGAGATATTTGTTATTATGCTTTTGTCTCGCGGGTTGTCAAAGAAAATTAATATCTGTGTATTTAGATTGACATCGCGAAGTCCTTTTACGAATGGAATTTGTAGAATTAGAATAATACTAGCACCATGATGATGACTATGTTTAATAAAATATTTTGTTACAAGTTCTAAATTTTCCCGCTTTGAAAATGTATCCTGTTGGTTGTCAATTACAATTAAACACGGTCCATTTGCTAGATGCTCGATATTGTGTAAGTTATTTGTAAATGTAGTGGTTTTATCTTCTTTTAGTTTATATAAATCCTGTTGAAAGTCGATATACACCCAAATAACTCTTTCGACTAGAGTTTCAAAAACTTCGTTACGATGTCGAACAATTTTCATGGTAGTATGCGTTTTCCCTCCCATTGTTACACCTACTATACATATTGTTGCTGGGTGAGGGATTTTACAATTATTTAAATTGTCTTCTTTTACATTACGTTCCATGATGTATAACTTCACAACAGCTGCATACGTCGCACTGAAATAATTTTGACGTGATAAGTTTATTTAAATAAATTTATACATGTTGTACTTGGTCTAAAATGTTTCACACAATTACACAAATACACCGACATAGCTAAAACATATAATGTGTTACTTAGAGAGTTTTAAAAATCTTTAAATTCCCAATATTTTTTTTAAGTTTAAAACCAGGAAATCATTGTACTTAAGATTTAGTCTAAAGCGATAAATAGCTTTTTGAAACGATGATAATAAAATACGACTATAAATGAATAAAATACAGTATGCCCCGCATAAACGCGAAGTATAACTTTGGAACTGGACACAATTTTCTTTTTTGATAAATTTCATTAGGAGTTTTGTATTTTTTATAACACGCGATGCATATTCAAATACTATCAAAAAACTCATAATTTCGAACGCCTAGTTTAAAAATACATACACAATGTGTACCAATGGATTTTCTTACATCAGTATTTACAATAAATATTGTTGGACATTTTGCAAAATTATGAAAACTGTTAAATTCATCAGCAGCCATAACATGAAATGGAACTTTAATATTTCGTAATCTGAAAATGTGGTTTAAAACGCGTTTTACATCTTCTGTGTTCATGCTGTTCAATAGTCGAAAATAACTTGTCTATTCTGATCAATTTCCATTACATTCTGATAATGGCTATACACAATAACTTGAACAGATTCGTCCAGTGGTGTCTTGAATAGTCAATTAATCTTAACTCTGCCTTTTCGATTGACTGACCATGCGTCACCTTGGTTTGGTAACAGGTGTAGCGCCACCAAAACATTACCTAAAATGACAATCAAAGGTTAATTTTTAGAATGATAGTACATATTGTTTAGTATTCAGGTCATGGGCGAAAGCCTATAAAACCTAAAATTGAATAAACAAAATAAATATATGGTTTAGAATAACTAAATATGAGTAATGTCTACCTTCCTTGAAGTTATCTCTGCTTATACCATTGTCTAAAAGTACCGAGCCCGCAGTGCGTCGTAGCGATCGCAAGGCTAGCAAGAAATTTTCTTGTCCAGCCCCGTTGGCAGTTATAAAACTAAGAAGAGATGTCCTGTGTTGTATCGTCTCGCCATTCCACTGGAAGGAAATCTCTGATAGATTTTTGTCAACAAAATAAAAACGGATGTTTTGTAATGTCACCCATAAACGAATCTGCAGATAATATCCCACACACAATTATTTGTGGTATTCTGCCTAGTAAAATTCCTTCGGTTGTAATTTGAGACAATCATTGGGCAATTGAAAACATTCGCCGATCCGCATTTACAATGGGGTATTTGCATGTTTTACCCAGACTTAGTTCCCGTCGATGAATATCAACAACTTGTTGTGACACAATTTTTTTGGACACGTAAAATACAGCTTTATTTATGTCAAACCGGTATGGAGGTCCCGAAATTCCTGGGAGTTTGAAACGCTTGAGTTTAAACAAAGCTCTGGTGGTGACCTCCGCAATACAATGCGAAGTTCACTTGAAGGAGGGAGGTAGCGTAACTGATTGAAAATATTACAATTCAATCGTCCCAAAAGAGTGAATTGCTGAGAATTTTTTGTTTTTTCGTATCGAAGTTTAAACCCGTGGTCACTGAGTCGAAATGCACCATTTTAGTATTTGGATATCAAAACTCGTCCTTTAATCGATTTGATTTATCTAATTCGTCCGCCGAAAGTAAACGTTGCAAACATGAAACTGTTGAGTAGTGATTGTTTGAGTCGGAAATTAAGACACCGTTCAAATAAACTTCCAAGTTACGAAACATTGAATGAAAACGTTTGAACTTGGACACACAATGTATGTTTCGTCGAAGGTTTTACCATCAGCACGTAACACTCTGCATGTTAACATTAAAAAACTATCGGAAGGCTCAATATATCCCGATGCGTCAGACATTAGGTAAAACTCAATTGGGTTATATGATTCTTTCGTTGAAACAAGGGGAAAGCAAGGCATATACTCAGAGCTTTGTTGAATGCTGACATTTGTTGGTGGTAATGAAAACAAATTTAATTCGGAACGTAGGGACTGCGTAGATCCTTCAAACACTGTCGGACGTTCCTGGAAAATATTATTGGCGTCCATCTTCCCCCTTTTCTGTTTATCTTCGAACACACTTCCGCTTTGCTATTTTCGATCTTCGTTTTCCTGAACCAACTTGAATGGTTCTTAACTGACCTCGTTTTCCGTGTGTGGATCGTGCTCTTCTCTTCCTAAGTACTGAACGTTTTCTACCAGCTGTAGTTGCTCTACGCTTCCTTCTTCGACCACCAACTGACTGCGACTGAGGTTGTTTCCTTTTATGAATTGATGTGCGTCCGTTGCCAGATTTAAGTGGAATAAGATACGAAGACCCTTTGACGCTCAATCCAGCACTTACTCCGCCAGTCATGTCGGTCTCTATTAATTCGTTCTCAATTTTCACATGAGATGTTTTAGGTTCAAGGAAGCAAACTTGATCGTTACACTCAAAGAGAACTTATAGCCTGCCTGAATAGCCTAGTCCCTTGTTCGGAAATATCTGAGTAGCCTAGATTTTCCCTGAGCCTAAATTGTAGTAGTGATTGCCCAGCCTAGAACCTCGCGTAGATTTATATCCTAACAAGAAGCATCCTAGAGACTTAGCCTATTATAGGGCCTAGAATCTAGGCAGGCGCCCATGTTTGCTCCCTGTAAAGTCATCCTGAGTTCCTCCAAAGCTAAATTATATGATAATTTCTATCTTTATAGCGTCACTCGTTATAACGTCAGTTCTTTTATAAAGTCGCTTTTTTTGTAGCCGTAAGGTGAAAAATGTACTCTTATAACGTCATGTTGACGTTACAAAGCGGCAAAACTAGCTAAATAACGCACTGGTGATGTAATTTTAAAGTTTTTAACTCTCCAATTTCACTATAATTGCATTAGCTTTTTATTTTTACGACGTTATAAAAGACTGAAAGGAACGTATTATTGTAAATATATGTACAAGCGTAGCTAACGATATTGATTAAGTCCCATCCAGGAAAATCCACATTTCTAAGCTTTTTTCGGATCCAGTAAAGGACTGATATTCATAGTTTTAACGGAATTACATTTTTCACTGTTTGAAAATTTTGGTAAATGATCTGAGAATTGTCTTATTGAGATTCATAAAATACTTTATTCAATCCTGACCTTTGTTGCTACAGTGTCTGTGGCGTGGCAGACTTTGAAAAATATTATTATTTATTGATTAATATTAATTGCTTGTATTCTCATTCTGCTTGGACATATAGTATGTGCTAATTAAATGAAACGAGACATGAGTCCAATTTAACTAGAAGCTAAAAATTTGCAATTAAACCGCTATTTATTTTATGAGCCTCTATAACGTCGTTCCCTTATAACGTCACTTTTTGGGAGATTTATTGATGTCGTTATAAAGAGAGTCGACTGTATATGCAAACCGTATTTCGTCCATACCAACTGAAAATGCGTCAAAATAATATGCAAATACAGCAAACTTTCAAATCTCGTGATTAAAGCCAGAGCTGCGCACAAGTACAAGTAGTACACGAGTATTTCAAGTCAAGTTCGCGTTCGGGTCGTGGTCAAGTAAATAAATTTAAAACCATGAACGGTTCGGGTCGTGTTCAGGTATTTCATCGACTTGACCATGATTTCTTACCTCAAGTCAAGTTCGTGGTCAAGTATAATTATTTTACTTGAACCATAGTACCTGGTCATGTTCAAGTAAATATTAAAAAGTACTTGACCACGAACTTGAGTTTTTCGTGTACAAGTTCAAGTAATTTTGTTTGTGCAATTCTTCATGGCTGAGGGAGTTTTCAATTCACTTACGATTCACTGTACTAAATGAAACTTAAAACGGCATTTAATACATCACTTTAAGCGGCATTTGTTAATTTGTTCGTGTACACAAATACAAAAGAAAGCTCAACATTCATATGGCTCCGTGGAAATTGATTTAAAAATGTTAGCACCCATGTTTATAATAGTATGTGACAACAAAACCTAAAAGGAGTTCTGTGTCCCCGAAAATGTCAACTGAGTCACCAGACCCACCCGGTACACGAAATCAGAGTAGATCTGCAGTGTACAATCGTTCTACATTCATTGAAAGGAACCAAAAATACAACTATTATTTTTAGAGGCGGTTGCTAGCAAAATGCTGGGTGAAACCTAGTGTGTTAGAAGCCCAGGTTCGCTTTCATTAGAAATATAAATTCAATAAAACTTAAGTATTTTGATGTCCAATGGATTACTTGAAAGTACTTGAAAGTTCAAGTTCATGGTCAAGTTCGGGTCATGGCCAAGTCAAGTTGAAGTTGGACCCGAAACGCGCGTATAAAATCATGGTCAAGTAATATGAGAATTACTTGAAAACCCGAACTTGTTTCATTCAAGTATTACTTGAACTGAAAATGTCAAGTTCGGGTAATCTTGAAATACGTACTTGAGAAGTCGGGGTCAAGTCAAGTTCGTGGTCGGATCTTTATAAATACTTGACCCGAGCGCAGCACTAATTAAAGCTATGATAATATTAAATAAAAAGGGGTTTAACCCTTAGTATGAAAGAGATAAGGAATGGCCTGCTCATCGCAAAGGTTACACTTTAAAAGAAGATTTTCCTTATCACCTGAATGCAGAGCAATGTCTCCACTAGAGCGCTTTTTTATTCCTGAAATGTTTTCCCCTGTGCATGCCCAGGGTGATTATTATTTGGTTTCTCCGTTTTGCCGCAATTTAGTTACATATTTTCCCAAATTTAATTCATTGACCTGGTCCATTTTTTGAGAACTCGGCGTCAACAAATATCAAGCAAAGTCGGCGTTTGTTTGCAACTTTCTTCATTGCTGAATTATTGCAGAGTTTAAAATAATTTTTGGCTAATTTGTATGACATTTGATGCAGAAAATTAGATCAAGAGTCGGCCACCCTGGCAGGGATATGAGATTGCTTCAAATTGTTGGTAAACTTCTCATGTTTCAACCTATCAGGGGTTACAGGAGTATGTCCTGCTAATATTCAGGAGAAACCCCGGATTTGGATTGAAAGTGTATGTGCCCAAAATTTATCATGTACTTTGACATAAATACGCAATAAATGTTCCAAAAGTTTTGCTAAAAGCTGCTTGTTGATTAAACTTCCAAATTTCATATGTTAGGGTTCTACCTCAAACCAGGGACGGGAATTCGAATTCAAATCGGAATTAGAATCGGAATTATATTCAAAAATTCGGGTATCCGAATCGATATTGGAATCGGAAAAAAATTCATTAAGGTATTTGTATCCAAAATCGGATCCGAATAAAAACAAGAGTATTCGAATCGGTATTCGAATATTTTTTTCATGAATTCCGATTCCAATAAAGTGTCAATTTCATTGGGGTTTATACTGCCACGTGCGAAGAAATGTTCATAGGAAGCATTTTTTAAAAGCCGCACACATAATATTATAAAATCCAAAGACAAAGTAACGAACGTTTGGCAAAGGAAAAGTATATATTTAGCTTAGAAACGCTTAATGCGTTATGTATCGCTTATATTTTTGCGATTAAATTGTTCCGTTGAATAAATTCCCATTTTTATAAGAATATCCGAAACGTATTTGAATCGGAATCCAAATTCCGGAAGTATTCAAATATATTAGAATCCGTATCGGAATTCAAATTTTTAAGTATTAAAATAAGTAATTAAAATTGAAATCGAAATTAGAAAGTATTCGAATCCGAATTTAAATCCGTATGTTTCCGATATCCCGTCCCTGCCTCACACGAACGGGTACGTGTATCCAATCTTTGCGTAATTACCTCAAAAATGGGCACATAAATGTACGGGTGCTTTTTCAGGTAAGAAAATCCAAAATATTTTTTAAAAGCATTTTTTGAAGATATTTCAGTTAATCCCGAAGCATACATGACTTGAAGTTGGTATTTTTTATGAAACAGTTTGTACGGAATAGTTTTATTTTTCAAGCTTTGTAATAAAAATTCAATTTAGCTTTTATTTTGATTGTATTTGTCAATCCTTATTGGTTTTGAACCTATACAACATTCAAATTTTCATGATATATGACTTCATTCAATCATCACTTTTGAAACGAGCATTATTTTCAAGAAGTATTAGTGTACTTTGAGTACATATAATATATTGTGTTTTTGGACATTGTTTTAAAAAAATGTATTTTGTGTATAGCCATCGGTCAAAATTTTGCAAGACCTAATTTTTAAATACAATAATACAATAGATACTTTATTCATAAATTCACATAATTTTGTACTTATTTCAAACGAAATTTTAACTTGTTGTGTTTTTATATGTGCAACAAATTTTACTCACGTTTTATTTATTCATTTAAGGATGTTTGTAAACGAATGTTTTCTGTAACGTGCAATGCTTATACTTGGAAAGACTACTAAAGATATTTGAGCCACAGTGTAGCTTCAATACAAATTAGTTCAGCCCCCTTCCCTTGTTCCTTTATATCATTTTAGATATTTTTGACTCTGAAAATTAATGATCAGAGCTGCGTTCAAGTCAAGTTATTTAAGATAAATTGACTTGAACTTGCAAAATTGTCTAAACGAGGTATATCCGTACTTGTACTTGATGAATCAAGTTTCTTTTGAATACATTTTGTGACTTAAGTAGTTTAATTTAGACCAGAGGTTTCCAATTTAATTGGCCTACCTACAGTCCTTCATATTTTTACATGCTCGGTGCACCCCAGATGGAAACCTTCCTACATTAAAAAACGAGCTTATCGTTTTTCCTGCTTATATAAAACTATAATCTATATATTATATATTATTATATGTGCCTGTAATTAACATGAAAAGGCCTATTTTTGCCTATATAATTTAACCTAGTATTGGATAAAAAAACAAGTGGATTAGATTTATTGGATTTCCAGCCGACTTGAAGACTAGTAAAACCTCCTTTAAATCCAGTATATGGATATTCGAGGAATTGGAATTACTTCTGTTATATTTTTAACACCTGCAGATTCATTTTAATGAAATATAGGGAACATTTTGAATTTACAAGCTATTTTTAGATTATAATAAACATAAGTATGCCTGGTAAGTTGAGTGCGTTGAATAATAATCTGCAAGATCTGCCCGGTAAACGTTTTAGTTCAGAAGATATGTCAAGTCGAAGTGACATGTAATGTAGCACGGGAACAAATGTGGTGTCTACCGCAGACATGCCCAGCCTTCGAAGGCTAGCCTTCAATGAAGGCTTCATTGAAGGCGGAATATCAATTATCCAGAGAGTTGAGAAGGGAAAGCGGGAAGGCTGAATTAATTCGGGAAGGCAGAAGAAAGCCTTCCTATTATTATCAGAAAACGGAAGGCGAAGGAAGAAAGTATGTAAAGTAGCCCTCTGCTACTTAGAAGGCTTCGCGCATGCAATGAACTACAATAGATAGTTACAAATACAACAATGAGAGTGTGCTAAAAACGCTACAAAGGCATGATGTACAGTTATATGTACAATGAGACTTACTTCATTACTTCAGATTTCAATAAATGAACTCAATTGAGTAAATTGTATCGCTGATTTTCAGGTATTTTACCTGCAAAAGGGTTGTTTAAATGCATTGCTATACAGTGCACTCTCGCTATAAGAGGCCTCCGTATAAGAGCATGTTCAATATAAGAGCATTCGCAGGTCCCCCTATAGGATTGTTGGACTGTAAATGTTCCCTATAAGAGCACCGCTTATAAGAGCATTTTCGATGTAAGAGCTTCCATTTTACATCCTCTAAGCACTATGCTCATGGTAAACAAGATCCGTTATAAGAGCAGAGCAGACGTTTATGAAACGTATGCAGGAAAATCTCACGAACGTGAATGCGCACAATGTACTGAAGTTGGTGACGAAGGAACACAGTGCATACACCCATCACATATAGATACAATTTATCCTGCCTAATTTGCCAGGATGCATATGAACCTGAATTACTGGATTCTCTGGATACAACTGAAAATATTGTAGTCAAATCCCTAGCAATGAATTTTCGGCAGGCTCACATTAGTGACTATTTCCTTCTAAACAAACATTAATTGAATAATGGATTCACGTTGTGATCATCATGGAGCGTTGTTTTATTTAGCCCATTTCTTAATAATGTAGATTTATGTAATGTATAATCAGTATTTTAATGTATTTAGATACATGTATGTTCTCTATAGGAGCATACCGTTATAAGAGCGCTTTTGGCATGCTTTTATCGGTGCTCTTATAGCAAAAGTGCACTGTATTTCGTGTTATGAAGGCAGAATAGGAAGGAAGGCTGATTTTTTTTGAAGGCTGGAGGCATTAAATTTTTAGGTAAAATATGGCTGAAGGAAGGCAAAATATTTTGAAGGCTTCCTTTAATAGAAGGATGAAGGAATGCGTTTTTTCAAAAAAATGCCTTCGAAGGTTTGAAGGAAGGCAATTTCATTTGGACATCTCTGGTCTACCGTGGGAAAATCCGCCATGGAGGCAAAAATACGTGTATTTGCATAAATAAATGTACATTCGAATAATTCTTGTAATCATGGATTTTCCATTGACTTGGATTCAGCGTTTCCAGTCCATATTTTCCATTCCACTGTAGGCCGGTATTCTAGAAAACGCAGCTGCAATTGAATTGGTTCCAGGGGCCAACTATCAGAGAAATTACCAAAACGAGATCTGCGGAAGTATTTTAGCAAGAATTGAACACATTTTCTGAGTAGTATAATATACATTAGGTTTTTTTCTTGCATTGTGTTACTCACGACATTTCGGGAGCAGTGGGTTACTCCCGAAATTTCGGGAGCAGCAGGTTACACCCGAATTTTCGGTTTTTCCCCTATACCTTCAACATGTAATGTGCATGTAATGTTGAAGGTATAGCAGGAAAAGTGAAGGAATGATGAAGGGAGAGCAGCAAAGCTATTTTGATGGTGCCAAAGGGAGCGGTGCCTCCAATAAATCTGACCGTTGTCCCTTTGTCACCACAGGATATTTTTATGGGATGCAGCTGCATGCATGGAATCTTTATGACTTGCAGCTTCATCCTGTTTATGGAATAGTTTTGTCCACTTCGGACCTTAGACGCATTACAAAATGTGTTTAGTCCATCAAAAATATTTGTTCAGCAACGAACCTTTCCTGCTCCAGTACTTTTAAATGAAATTATTTTTTCAGTGTATTTGAAATCAATTAGGATACTGTGATAGATTTATATTGAATTTATATACTCTATTATTTTGTGCATATTTTTGTTATAATACTGCTGAAAAAAATTGGTCGTGTCACAAAAGTTGTTGAGAAAACTGATTGGGATTTGATTGGAGTTTATTAAATTGATTAATTTGATTGAATTGTTAAAGTACTTGGGTGATTGTAAGTGCTTTTGAGTGACAAAAATTTGTGGATCTAGATATGGTACTTATCTGTTTATTATTATTTGTTTATTAAGGTATATTGTAGTGTGCTTTGCTTATTTTTTCACTTCGCGAGATCCGTCATTGGCAATGGCGGAGCTCAGTCCCGATCATTTGTAATGAACGGGTATCTGATTCAGCATTGAATGCTGAGTCAAAATATTAATTATTCTTCTTTTGCAGTAGTAAGGCTTGCTCATATTATGTTCCTTGTTGGGGTGGGGGAGGTTCTAATAGCTACTGATTTTGTGAATCCATTACTGGGTAGGAGTAACACCACTGATTTTCCAAAGCATAAACCGTACTTATTGCTAGACTCAATATTGTCAGTTAACAAAATCTTATTGATAAAACCCTGAATTTATAAGGTCTGAGCTATTAGGAGGGTGGAAGCGGACCGGAAATTTGTTGTTGTTAAAACGATTCCCTTCTACCAGCTAACAAGTGTGTACATAGGTGCACCTGCCACCGTCATTTAAACCTTACTCAGGCATGCCCGGACGTTTCCCTACCACCTTGCGCTACATTAATTTTTACGGGGACAGAGAAAATACTTTCTGCCCTAGGCTTTGGGTCCTAGAAAGAAAATAATCGACCTTAAAATCGGTAGTGCCTGTACATAATGTACCAGGAGCTGGGGGAAGACTATGGGACTCTAATAGCCGGGGTTACACTACAAATGACTTAGTAATAGCACATATAGTACAGGAAAGGGGACATT
Organism: Allacma fusca; assembly: GCA_947179485.1. Taxonomy (NCBI): domain Eukaryota; kingdom Metazoa; phylum Arthropoda; class Collembola; order Symphypleona; family Sminthuridae; genus Allacma; species Allacma fusca. The sequence continues at coordinate 74,716,705 of OX359246.1, read as the reverse complement.
AAATGAGTAGACATGTGAAACTGAAGGGAACAGTTCAAGGGGAAATGATGAGAATGAAATGGAAAGTTATACCTGCTAGACTTAAAATTGATACTTCTGAGAGGATGGCGACGTGATGAGAAAAATAATCGAGATTTCGTTAGGCCTTCGAGAAGAAAGTACTGGATTGTATGGACTAGGAGGACCCGACGGTGTGAATAGTTGTGACTTATGTAGGATGTAATCAGCCGGAAACAATTTAATTGGCACAATAAATCTGTTATCTAATTCTGCATGAACTCCCAAGAAAATCTTTGGGAGTGTAAGACTCAAGTTAAAAGTGGAATTATGTCCCTATGTTCTTGTATTGGTTGAAGCGATAGGAGTGGACGTGAGCTAAAGAACTGTGTTCCTCTTTGCCTACTCCAATATTTTTTTTAAATATTTCGTGTGCAAAATGTACATGTCATCTGAAAGCGTTTCTTTCAGCAATAGCTTTTATATCAGAAATTGTGTCAGACTATTGTGTCAATGGAATCTAGTGGAATTTATTAACTCGGAAAATTGCCTAAGAAATATTTTTTACCCTGAAAGCTCTTTTGTGTGTTCTTGTGAGAGTGAAGCAATATATGGAATTTCTTACGCACAAAATATCTTTGGAACGTGAGTCCTGGACTAATTTCTGACGTTACTGTGGTTGTTACAAGGACCAGTGGCCTGACTAATGACTTTTAGCGAGCTTCGAAGACTAGACTGACTTTTACCTTTGATGCAAAGTTAAGAATAGTTGTGGCGGACTTTAACAGCTTCTTGTCTCTGTACCTACTTAGGGTATTGTGCCTGGTTGGTGAGTAGTAAATTTAGGGAATCGTTTCTGCTTGTACTGCTGGAGTATCTGATAGATTTCCTTTTCGTTCCCTCTCAATTCTTCTCTCTCCCTGCTACTCTTACTGGATCCCACAGCCGAATGAACAGGGAAGGGAAGGTGCATAACATTTATTCTCTGAGCGTGGGCTGATTTGGTTTATGCTGGAGGCAGCGGGTAGCTTCATTTCTCAAGTCTTCATAGAGAAAATCAATTGTATTTTTCTATTGCGTTTCTCGGTCAACTCCAATTTGAGGCCTGCGCCCGAACCTGTACAAAGCGTATAGTTACATACAAGTACTTACAAAGTCTAACTTTTAGTCAAGTTTCAATTTTCAGGGGGCGAGAATTTTTCCAAGATTTATGCATCTATGTATCTCCGCCCCTTCACACTATACAGTCGACTCTCTCTATAACGACGTCAATAAATCTCCCAAAAAGTGACGTTATAAGGGAACGACGTTATAGAGGCACATCATATAAATAACGGTTTAATTGCAAATGTTCCGTTTTTAGTTAAATTGGAGTCATGTCTCGTTTCATTTGGCACATAATGTATGTCTATGTAGAATGAGAATAAAAATGGTTAATATTAATAAATAGATTATAACATTTTTCGAAGTTTCTCACGCCACTAACACCAACAAAAAAGGTCAGGATTGCATAAAGTATTTTCTGAATTTCAATAAGACTTCTCAGAACATTTGCAAAAGTTTTCAAACAGTGAAAATTGTAATTCTGTTAAAGCTGTGAATGACAGTTCTTTATTGGATGCGAAAATGCAGATAAACCTAAAAGCTTGAAAATGTGGATTTCCTGGATGGGGATTAATCAATGTCGTTAACCACGCTTACACATACATTTACAATAACACGTGCCTTCCAGTATTTTATAACGTCGAGACATTATAAGCTAATGCAATTATAGTGAAACTGAAGAATAAAAATAACTTTAAAATTACAGCACCATTATGTTATTTAGCTAGGTTTGACGAGTTGTAACGTCAACATGACGTTATAAGGGTACGCTTTCACCCTACAGCGGCACAAAAAGCGACTTTATAAAGGAACTGACGTTATAACGAGTGACGCTATAAAGGTAGAAATTAGCATATAATTTAGCTTGGGAGGAACCCAGGATGACTTTATAGGGAGAGTGACTCTATAGGGAGAGACGCTATAAGGAGAGTCGACTGTAGTGAGAGAAAGTGAATCAATTTTTTTAGTTGTGTAAAAACAAACTTGGATCGAGGATATTCAATTCAAAAAATTTAGATCTTGTTATTTAAACAAACTTTCTCTTCTACACATTGGTGAATGCCGAGTAGATCTTTAAATAGAGGAGACGACGCCTCAGAAATTATGTAACTTGTAGAACCCCATTCATTTCTAGCAGGGGTTCAAAGGGTGTTTTACCTTGTAAGTTGGTGGTTTATAGGATCAGACCTCGAAACTAGATTATGGCTTCATAGTGTAAACGAAAGAATTTTTTCATATCTTTTCTAAGCAATTTTCACCAAGAATCTCAAATTGCCTCTTGAAGGAAAGTAGACTTCTAAATCACATGAGATACCACACCATTGCTCAAAGCATCCAAAACTTGTTTGAGTCTCGAAAGATATGATGGCATTTAGAATATTCTCAAAAGAAATCCTCACTAGTTTACTTACTTTGGTTTGTGCACAAAAATACACACATACACACACACACACCTACACGAATTTACAAGCATTCTTGAGTACCATGCTTAGAAATTCAACGGTTCAATTTCCAACGGGATTTTTATTAAAGTGAAGGACTTGGCCAGTGTTGGGACGTAATGCTCTAATGTCTAGCGCAGGAAATGGATCAAATTCTCAAAAATTGTTTTTATCCACTCCTGCATATTTTACATTCAGCTTAAGGACTACTGTTAAATTGGATACCCACATTTTGCATTTCATCATTAAAATCTTCATTCTGTGGAGAGCATCTCTTTGTATTCTAAATGATCCTGTGCAGTTATTAAACAAACCTGTATCATCAGTAATTCATGTGGAAATCAAGAGTAAAAACAACGAAGGCAAAAACAGAGAGATTCCTCGAAATGTCAGACTAAATGTTATTTTTGAAATCCTACGTCAAAACAAAAACAGGAACTTTCTCCTTTACTTGGAAGGCCACAGTAGTTGGCTGAGGTACGGAAAATTCAAAAGACAATGTAATTCATTTGTGTAAACATTACAAGCCCTAGAAGGGTACTAATGATTCTCAGAATAGACTGATAAGAGAATATAAGGGTCATCTCCTCGTATAGACAGATACATATAATTAGGGAATTATTATTTATTTGTAATAAAATACGGAAACATTACGGCAATAAATATTTCCGTCTGGCCAGAGGTGTGGAAAATACATGAAATTTATTATTGAAATACAAAATACAAATACATTTTCAGAACAGTTAAAATACAAATGTAAACTACAAATACCAGGTGTAACTTAGTGAAGATACAATATAAAATACAAATATCCAGAGTCATTTGGGCAAGATACATAATAAAATACTGTCCTTCCAACAAAAAGAGAAAATGTGAAATAAAAATACCGTATTTGAGATACGAAATACATATTGAAAATACTCTCATATTTATCTCAAAGTACACATCTGAGATGTATCTAAAGTTTATTCTCCCAAAATATTTTGTATAATTAGGCCAAATATTACGATATTTAAAAATAAATCAACTTAATAAAGGTAACTGCATGTTATTAGACTTTAGAGTTGTGCATTTGTGTGTATCAAAGTAAATTAACATGGCCCTATAGGTACAGAATATTTTTCCTTTAAACAAATATCTTATAACTCCTGGGTAATATATTTATATTCGCGTCACTAATTTAGCTAGCCTTATAGTTCTCATTGTCAGATACATTGAATTTTGTGTTCATCCAGTAAGTAAGTTCTTCAAACCCGCCAAACAAGTTCCAAAAACTGGTTTCAAAATGTTTTAAATTAGTGCTTTTACATTGAAAATATTTATTTGAGCATGTTTTAGAGACGACCTTAACAATTGCTAGAGACACGTATTTTAAAACTAAATTTTGTATTTGAAATACTGGCTGGGTAAATTTTAGAAGATTAATAAATATAAAATACTCTCACGTTCGTAATCTTCAAAATACGAAATATAAAATACAGTAGACATGTTGGTGCTGACAAAATACGAAATACAAAATACTTTAAACAATTTACGGCTAGAAAAATACTAAATACGAAATACTAAATGTATTTTAAATACTATTTCAAATACAACATTTCAAAATATTCCACACCTCTGTGTCTGGCTAAGTTCCAGTGATTGTCTTCATAAAGTTTAGACGTATGATTTGGGAAAGGTCACTTTGTATTCCACTTTCTCCCCACTTAAATATCCACGGACTTTTCCCATCAAGGGTGCAACGAAGAGGCATTTCTTTCTTCGTCTAAAGAGAGGTAGATGGTAAGATCGATAGACAGTTTCCTCAATCTTTAAGTGGTGAGAAAACTTTTTCAATTATAAATAACTGCTGAGCATATCTGTACAGTGAGTAATTGTTGATGACAAAAAATAAACCAACAATGGAATAACTTCCATATTATTGGGTTTCATGACTTTTCCCGATTTTTATATTGGTACTACTATACGCTTCAACTTATGCAAATTGATATAGTTAGTTACAAACCTGGGGCCGCTAATATTATTTTACGTGAACTATTTATGCAGTAATTATAATTGTACATTGTAAGAATGGCAATGGGAAGAACCAATGGGAAGTACTTAACTCTACTTAATATTCCGGGAAGGAAATCAAGTCGCCGACTAAAACTCTGAAATAGTTAAATCTTGTTATTAGGGATTTCTATGAGACCAGAAATTTTTGTCCCTTATAAAAAAGCTTTTTAGCACAAGAAGGTAAATATGTCCCTTGTAAGGACAAGCCTTATAAACGCATCCCTGATAATACAATTTTCCTGCATTTAGAGCACAAACTGTATTACCTTTTAGCAATGTTTGGTAAAAGTTAGAACGGAATCCCAGTCTAGTTTGAATACACTGACAAAAGGTGGACAACTTCATGCTTCATGCGCCCTCAGTTTCATATAAGTATAGAAGTACTCCAGGGCAGGTTGGGAGATTGTGATAAAATTTAGAGGGGGATCTGTGCCACATTCGCATTTCACTATACTCGTCATAACAGAGTCATGATGATCAATTGTAACCATAAAGTTTGAAAAGATCAGAAAATGTTGGGAATTCTTGGATTCGCTGGGTAAAATGATCAAGTGAAATGAAGGGAGGGTTGTGGGGAACTCGTAAAATAACTCGTACACATTGTAATTTACAATACTGTACCCTTTAGTAATAATTACTACCGTACAGATGGTAGGGATCACATGGGGTCTATCGACCTCACTAATTTTTTGACGTCAAGAATAAAGTTTATTTATGGCCCTAATGAATGCATGAAAAAATCCGCAACTATTCACCTCCACTTGAAGTTAGTGTAACTCATGGAAGAAACATTGTTTGGCATTTCATCCAACCTGCTAAAACCTTAGAGAATATAAGATTCTGCTTGAATTCTGTAACAATCAGCCACGCGCCATTACATAGAACCCACTGAGTATTTAAAAAATGAGCTGGCTTCTGCAATTACGTGACATTTGTACATACATACAAACATACGTAACATTACTCTTCTCCTGACAATTAGTGTAAGCTTTAAAAAAAATTCTCACAACTCACTGTTCATCGCCCCAGCAAGGCAAATGTAAATCGGGAAGAAAGTAAATGGTCTTCGATTTATCTGTAAAAATCGTGCTTTTACTTTGGGTCTTAAAATTTTCGAATTACTAAGAATTTGGCCTTGTCACGCAATACCACTAGAATGAATGACAGAGAATTATTGTTAAGATCATCTCTTATTTCGAAGATTGTTTATGGTCATTTTAACAATATATTTACATACTGATTCTCATATTGAATCAACTTTTCACGATAACGTTATTTTGAAGGGGATTAATACTTGTGTAAATGCAAACGAATTGGAAACGTTTGCACTGCACCAAATTAAAAAGCTTCAAGACAATATTAACAATATTAGTGCTATGTTTACAAGCTCATAAGTTCGTGAAAAGCACGAACACTGATAACGTAAACTTTGATAAGCAAGATGGAAAACATAATAATACATTATTGTTTTCCACGGAGGGTTAGAAGGGATGTTTATCTAATAGTCAGTCTGTCTGTAATATTTGAGAGCTCAACTCTATCTTAAAAATTCGGGAGTAAGAGATTCATGGGACACAATGAATCCTCAGGATGGTAAGGAGAAATTTACTTTAAGTGCATTATTCGCGTTGATACATATACATATTTGAGCATGTTTGTTGACCATTGTTAATTGATGGTAATTTGCGGGTATACTGGCAGCTGCGTCGACTGCGTGCAGGGGGGAAATTATTTTGTGGAAACAGTGCATCATATTATTTGCTACGTGGCAAATCTCGGCACATTGGACGATGCCGTCATTTCGGTGGCCAGGAGTCTCTCGTACTGTCCCAGTCAACCAATGTCTGCAGCATCCATCTTTTGGGGTATAAGCCAATATTTTGACAACTTTGAACAACTTCGTTCTTTTGAAATGGGATGAGGGAAATGAATATGATCAGATTTAAGCTCCTAAAGGTATACTGTTTATATAATTGCAACACTTGTCGTGCTGATTGTGCTTGCCCTAACAATTGGGACGGTTATTTGGATGTGCACACAAAAGCGGGAGAGGGCAATTAATATCCGTGGAGGACTTGAGGACATTCCTCTTGTTTCGTATACGCGGGAGAGTGTTGACTCCAATAGTTTCTCTGAAGCTACATACGAGGAACCTCCAATGGATTATGTTCGACCCATCTGTCCCATTGTGCACTATGGATTGCACACTTACGTGAATGTCCCAATTACCTAAATACCCGCCCCGGGACTTCGAGTCCTAAGAGTGTGAATTCAATCTTTAAATTTTGGATGAATTTTACGCCATTTCATTGTCTAATAAATTTATTGTGAAGTAATCATGTTTAGAATTTTGTTACTTTGTCCATTTCACGGTCACTTCAGTCGTTGTTGTCAGTGAAGAGAATAGGTTGGCTTGCAAGACTTTACCATGAGTAAACATAGGTTTTGTACTATATGTAAGAAGAAGGCATTCAGCATGCCACCTGAGAACCAGAAGCAGATTGTTCTTCCGTTTCTAACACCATTTTATTATGGCCAGGTAGGAGCAGTTCCTAACATATTAGATGAGTGTAACTATAGAGGACAAGCATTGAGGAGAAACATTGGCTACGTCTTTCACAACGGCTAGGGTTCCATTTCACATAAATATCATGTACAGTGTCTCTTGCTAGAATTCAGCACTGAATTCTTTGCGAGAAACTGTCCTCAAGATTACAAGTTTAAGTGCAATGCAGTAGAGTGTTCATTTAGTTTGAGCAAATTCTCGCAGCTGAACGTTTCCAAAAAGAAGAATTTCAACAGTTTCCGTTGGTATGGCGTAATTAAACGTAAGTTATAATATTAATTTTTCATATCTGTATTCCTCTGTATCAGACAAAAAGGGTTAGAGTGAAACTACATAATTTGTATTTATTTAGTAACTGCTGACGCAAACCTACACACTAATGGAGGCCAGCCAGCCCATCTCGTCTACGTGGATGAACTTGGTCGGCCAGCTACTATTTTTAACCGTAAGTTAAATTTAACTATTAGCCATAGCAGTAGTTTTAGTGAGGATGACATTGACAAATCAGTTATTATAACAAAATTATTTCTGCGTATTTGCAGCCGGACCTAATGTCGGTATTTTGGCTTTGTATGCAGCCATTTATTGTCCTTCTACTTCACCACCTACGACAGAAACTACACATGTTGTAAGGCTGCTGTCCGAACAGACATTACGGAGGAGTAATTACCTACTTGAAATGGATCCCCCTTTGGATGCTCGTAAGTACAAGCAGACGAAAATAACAGAATATAAATCTTTTCAAAAGATTCATAATGTATATTCAGGGAATGATGCTCTTTGTATTGACTTAACAGAAAACGAAAAGGGAGATCCCAATTTTAATGATGTACTTGCAGATGCATTTGAAAATATTAACGACATTGAAACGCTTGGGCTTTGTGATCAACAGACCCTGTGTCCTGGCGATCCTGACGAATTTTCCACAAATGATATGCTGATTCCGGAAGATTTACAATTTATCGAGCTCAAAGGAATTGAAGACGATTTTTTCAATGACATGGCAGTTTCCTCCGATTGTGACAACTCTGATGACCAGCAACTTCGCATGAATTTTGTGTGGGACAGACTGGAGTCACTCCCACATGAAAATCCGTTGATTCAAGGTGTGATTCCTCAAGTTTAGAGAAACACTTGAGAACTTGTTTATATAATTTATGCAAAAAACATACTAAATTAATCAGATTCACTACCGCGAAAATAAGAATATAATGAAACCTTACCCTGATTTAAGGTTGGTCGTGAGCATTGTAATACATAAAATGTGAAACGGTTTGAGCATATCACGTTGTTTACCAACCATATTATCAACCGGCCTGTGAATAAATATTGTCTCGTTCAAATACATACCTGCTAGCCTAGATGGTTCACTTTTTGCATGCCATCGTAAGGGTTAGATAATATGTGTTAACACATATGCATTGAACGCAATTAATGTAAAATAAGTGAGTCATCAATTTTGTTATATACAACATGCATTTACAAGAATATTCCAAGTATCAATATATGTACACTTCTCTCTTACAAGTATCCTAAAGCCCGATTTCCCGAGTATGTTGCGACATTTCCTTTCGAGCTTTTGCTCTCCAAAGCAATAAGTCGTCTCTCTTCGTAACTTTGCAAGGACGATTTATGTTTATCGTGATGAAACCGATAGGGAGAAATAACATGATCTAAAATCATAATACCCTCTAATTTTCGGACCCGAGACAATGCAACATAATCCATCCCAGATGAATTTTCTTGGAAACCAAGATGTATGGCTATTTTGTCCATTGTCAGTCCCATCACCTTATGAATGGTCAAAGCGTAGCACAGGCGAAGTGGGTAGACTTTGTAATCAAAGCACTCCCTTGTAAATGGGCTGTATTCGTTGTATTTAAATACAGGAATTTCCCGAGTTCCTATGTTAGATACATATTGATGCACTCCCTCGTATTGAGGGAAATTAACTAGAATACACAAAAGCCTATCCTTGTCTTCGTAATTGTTGAAAATGATGTCGGTGACGGTTCCACAGCTGCCGTTGCACAGGCCCCATGGAGTCATAATGTATTTTAACAACATTACAGGACATCCAATTGCTAAATTAAGAACCTCAAACCCATTTGGAATTGCTATAATATATACACTCAACATCATATAATTATGCATGACGACCTGAGCTTGGCGAGGAAATACGTGCGGACATAGTGCAAATGAGTCTCTCTCTGCCTGGTTTAACTGAGACTTCAGGCGTTTCCGCAACAGCACAATGTCATCGTCTGTTGTTGACCTATGTCTGACACGACATAGAAATTCTCTAAATTCCACTTGCTCATCACTGTCGCCTATTTGGCGAAAAACGGTTCTAAGCACAAACACATTTGTAAACAACGTGTAGAGGTGATGACCTTGCACGCAGTATTTGCTTTCCGGATTAGCATTGAAGAGTTGAGTGTCGCCAATGGGACCAATCTGGAATATGTCCCCTATAAGGCACACACTCCTCCCGGCAAAGGGCTTGTCATTATTGCCAGCATCGTATTTTCGCATTAGTTTGTCAATTGTGAACAAACATCTTGCGCCCACAAAGGAAAACTCGTCAATTAAAATAAACCTAATTTTTCCAAGTTTTTTAGCTCTAGGAGAAGCAATGTTCACATCACGAATGAAATTCTCCAACTCCTCTTCCCGACAGTGAATAGGGAGCCCCAGAGCTGAATGCAAAGTTGTGCCTCTGATATTGAATGCAGATACTCCAGTGTATGCACAGAGTATAAAACTGAACTGAGGATTATTCTTTGACTGCCTCTCAAGAATATACTTGAGATGCTGGCACACTAGGCTTTTGCCACTGCCTGCCATTCCCGAGCAAAGCAGCAGCCGTTGGTCACTAAACTGTTGCTTAATTTTTTGCTTAACATGTCTTTCAACAGTAGAGACAATTTCGGTAGGTACACATTACCAATTATAATATTTTTTCTTGAGTCAAAACACTCTAACACTAAAACTAAAACGTTTTTGTTTACGCATATTTTTGCTACACACTTAAATTTTGCCGATTTAAAGAGAGTACCAACTCCTCCTGACGCACGCCCTTGTATTGCAGTTTTTACTGCTGGGCTATGTACAAAGCTGTAATCATCAAAATTATTCCCTAAAATTAAGTTTTCCTCACCAACCCACGTTTCACTTATTTCTAAAATATCCCAGTCCTTAACTAAATTTCCTTCCTCTTCGTCCAGCAACCCTAATGTCTTGATTCCGTGAACATTCCAGAAACTCACATTAATTGATTCGTTCGTTGCACTTGTACATGAGCTTATATCCTATGGGAGTTTGATTATAGCGACACCGTCACTAGCGAACTTTGTTCCTTCTATAACCACCATCGTGGATGTTATAAACTTCCCCTCCTTCCCTGGGTTATTAGCACGAAACGCCTTGAGCTCCTCGTATAACTTTTTTTTCACCCTACGGTCACTTGCAATTAATCCTCTTGAGATGAACACGTCTGGTAGCTCATCTTTTAAGGATGCCTTTGCTCTCATGATTGCCATAAAGTCATACCTGTGCTTCACCTGCACTATTAGAGGCTTAATTTGGGACTTAGACTTCTTATTTGACACCCCTCGTTTTGCATCCTGGATTTCAACAGTCGACAATCCTAGTTTTCCCTTAATCAGAAATTTTGCATCAACTAGTGGGGATTTGTCCACAGGCAATCCGTGTATGATGACAGTCTTTTGCATTTCAGCTCTCTCCAGTCTTTCAATACATTTCTGTTGTTCTGCTACAGTTGTTTACAGTTGTGAGATCCTTTTCCCAGCATCATCCAGCTTGTCATCAACTTCCTTAACCTTCTGGTTATAGCTTGCCATAAAATTGTTGAACGTCATCATACTATCATTCAGAGGCGCAATAATAGAGTTGAGTGCTATCCCAAGTCCTTGGAAGTCCCGAATCAGGCTGAAATCGACCTGTGCCATATTTCTGAATTTTCTTTCTCACCTGGGCAAAAATATTCAGTTCTGGCTAGTATCACACAACCAATATGGAAATACGGATATTAGTGGCCGGCCCTTCGTATACTATTAAAATTATAACTTAGCTATTTTAATGGCTGGTTTTCTGATATCTATCATGTGTGTGCATATGTACCACGCTGCCTCTTATTTTCTGTGACCTTTCCGAGCTCCTTGCTTAAGCAGAATGGCCCTTTGAATGTCTCCCAGGTACCTCCGGGGTCTCCTACTCTACCTCCAGAAGAAGTTTTGTACGGTTCGGACCTGTCACTCTATAGGGAATGTAAAGACATCACAGAGCACAAAAATGCCGATTTTCTACTAGAAATGTTTCAAGAAATTGGTCTTGTTGTACTTAATGGACGAACCCCAGGGGATGTAAAATTAGAGTTTACTTTTGTTGGGCAAAATTATGCCAGTACAATAGATTTGTGCGCTGTTAGTGACAACATGGCTGTACACGTGAAGTCTTTTGAGGTAAAACATTTGGGCACTTCAGATCATTACCCAATTGTATGAGTTTTTTGATGCAGCACAAAAAAGTAATTTCTCAAGTGAGTACAAGGATTACACAAATATTAATGCCAAGGCAGATGGGTTTGTAAATTTTATTAAAGAATTAAGCGAAACGGAAGCACCAACGATGGAGGGAGGCCCCGAGGATATGTTTACAAAATTTTCAAGTTCCCTAAAGGGAATCGCAGAAAAGCATGGATGCTTAAAACCAAGAATTGCCCTAGTGAGGTTTAGAAAAAAGCCATGGTTTGATAAAGCTAAATTAAAGGTTAGAACCTGCGAAGGTGTCACAAATTACATAGACATAAATGAGGGTGTCCTTCAGGGGGAAATACTCTCTCCGCTGCTATTTTCTCTCTTTATATCGGACATGGAAAGTTACTTTAGGAATGAAGGGGTATCAGGGATCAGTGTGAATGAAAAGGTAGCAATTCTGTCGCTCATGTATGCCGACGACACGATAATATTAGCTAATAGTCCAGGGGACTTAAGGAAGAAATTATGCATTCTTGAACAATATTGCATAGATAACAAATTAGAAGTAAATACAAGCAAAACTAAGATTATGATTTTCTGCAACAGGCAGCCCATTGAAATGCTGAAGGTTTTCTTTTAACGGTGCCAAGCTAGAAATTGTTAAAGAATACATTTACCTCGGGGTCCCTTTCCATTCTACGGGCGCTTTCGTCTTACAACTGGTCACTTTAAGAGAAAGGCACACTACGCTATGGCTGAAATATTAAAGATTATTAGGCTATCCAAATGCAATTCCTTTGACTCAGTAAACAAACTGTTCGAGTCCATGTGTCTATCAAATCTTGTCTACTCCGCGGCTGTGTGGGGTATAGGAAATGAGGGGAATATTGAGTCAATACAGACCACTTTCTATCGTAGAGTTTTAAATCTGTCAAGGCAAACGTCAAACCATTCTATAAGAGTCGAGGCCGGCCGCTACAAAATTGAGTGTACGGTGTTAAAATTGGCGCTGAATTACTTGTATAAAGTACTTTGCATGAAGGACAATAGATATTCCGTTATAGTTTTAAGAAAGTTAATTGCAATTGATAAAGATAGCGTATATCAACCAAATTGGAACTGGGCATCATTAGTTAAAAATATAATTAACGAACTTGGCTGGAGTTTTTCATGGGATGATATAACTCCAACCTGGTTAAAATCACACTATGAGGATATATTAGAAGCAGCAGCCCATGGTTCGTATTTGAGAGATATACAGAAAATATTAGATTCAAATCAAAATCCTTGTTATAAATTCTTGCTCCGAGGCGCAGTCCTACCTAGTTATCTGACTTTAAATATTCCTATCAGTAAAATTAAGATGATAGCTCAATTAAGGCTTGCTTATTTATGAATCCAAAGTATGGTGTCGTAATCAATACCTAGAATTATCCTGTCATAATATATGTAATTTCTGCAATTCTGCGCAGGAAACGTGGGTACATTTACTAGTGGAATGCAAGACGCTAAACGCTCTCAGGTCAAGCCATTTAGGTAGGGTGACGGACACCAATCAACGGGTCGACTATAAGTACTCAAAAATCTTGTGTACTTCAAATATCAATCAATTAAACGCTGTTTATAATTATGTGATTGAGATATGTAATTTAAAATTAACAAATAAGTAGCTTATAAAACAGTTTCAAAATATTTTTCCCGGTACTGTTTTGTTTTTTTTTTACTACGAAGAATCTGTAAACCTTGTGTATGAGCTTGCTCGAAGACAATAAATATACATACATACATACATTAGAGACAATTTGTCTTTGCTGAAAGGTCAGTTCCTCAAGTGGAATTTTTGGCGGTTCTCCAAGCGTAGTTAACCATCCCAGTTTCCACACATTAAAAATGTTTTTGTTTAAATTTGGCTGCGCCGCCATATTTCAATAGGGGCGCAATAAGACACTACGTTGAAATGAATTAATCAACGGCTTTGCACTCACAGTCAGGAAACAATTGCACTTTTTAATTCGCACACCTCTCCTTGAACTTAAACAAACGCGACAGAGGCGGTGAGCGGAATGTAAGTTAAAACTGTAAATAGCAACACTTTCCCCAGCTACTGGGACTCTCTGATCAAATATATGATCAAGTTCGTTACACTCGTTGTGACACATGCAGGCGTTTGAGAGAATTTATCCGTCAATTAACGCCCAGCAATTGTCAGCATTGTACTCCAGAATAGTACATTTTGCTGCCCGAAACCTAGTTTCGGTTACTGCTTGGTCCTGCATGCTTGCCATTGTAAGCGAAACAAGCAGCTGGGATTCGGAGCAGCTACATAATCTATTGCATTTAGGGGGATTATTTTCCCGGTCAGCGGGTTGGGATACACTGAAATGGCTGTGAATCTAACAATAGTGTGTGACTCAACATGACTTCTCAATGAGATCAAAGGCGCTCTCGCTATTGCGAGAGGTTAAATTCTGAAAGGTCATTATAGGTAAAATCTAGAATGTAAAAACATAATGTCAGTGTGCACAAAACCAGACAAAAAAAGTTGAAAACTTCAACATCATTTTATGTGCACACAATAAATTGTTACATCACACAACAAAATGAATGAAATAATATATTATTTTCATTATTAAAGGAGGTACTTCAGATTAATACCAGCAGAGCTGCTCGTGATTTAGAGGTAGCCCATTAATAATGTGCTCACTCTTTGTTTACATCATTACAAATGACGTAAACAAGTTTGACCATTCAAATATGCAAACTTGAAATGAGAGGTCGGAATGTATACAATAAACAATAAATAATTAATTAATATAAGTGTGCATTTATTGCTAAACTGTGCCTACAATATTAACCAGAAAATTTAAACAAAATATAATTAAAGATCCCACGTGCAATAAATTAGCAAATAAATATTCCTAATGATATGTTATATACACTTACTGAAAATATATGAATTATTCAATAGCAGTTATTAATAATTAGTTATCAATTACGCTCATATTTCAACATTACATACATATTTAATCGCGTACAAAAGTTTGCAATACTCGTATGGTCTCTTAACAGATTTCATATACATGGTGTACTACGCTAACTGGGAAGAATATAGTGGGCAAAGCAAGGTTGGGAATCGGAATCAGTATCAGAATCTGAATCGGAATTACATTCGAAAATTTGAGAATTTTAATTCTTACTTGAATTCTAATTAAATCCGGAAGTATTTTAATTTAAATCGCATTCAAAAACATTTTTGGACTCGGAATTGGTATTCAAATATTTTTTATTGAATAAAATAAAGTATTTTTATCGATGCTATATTTCATCAAAGGTAAATACTTAAATATAAATTTAAAATTGTCGCAATTTGTTATTTACAACGTTAAGTTAATCAAAGAGCATTAGCGAACGTTTTCTTGAAACGAAATGAACATGCTTCCGCATTATACGAAAACTAGAGTCAAATTATTAGCACTTGTCAGAGGGTTTTAACGGTTTTGCTCAAAACTATTGTTTGTCCTACAAGTTAATTATTGAAGCAAATTAAATCGTTGATACTAAAATTTTTATAGGTAACTAAAATGGGTCAAAAGAAAATTGGTAACTTTGAAGTTCAAATATCGGTTGAATGTGTTTTTTCAGCTCTTAAATTTATACTTAATGACCTACGGGGAAATTGGCTTCCCAAAACATTGATGATATCATGTCTCTAAGGTTAAACTATTCCGTAATTAAATTCTTTGTAATATTAGCATACTAGAAGTATTCAAATAAATATTCAAATCCTAGTTTGCATGTATGATTCAATTACGTCAAAGATTTATGTCGACTGTAGAGACGGACAAGTTCCGGAAGTGATGTACGTAGGTTGTTGGTATGACTAAATCTTGGGAAAGAATCCAAAATGGAGGCTGTACGTAAGAATCTAAAAATATGTAGGATTTAAAGTATGCAAATATTATGTCCAGCTTTGTTCTGAACGTTTACGTGAGTATGGACAAAAGGTTGGGAGGATTTCAAATATAATTTTGTAATCTATTAAAATCTTAGAAGAGAACGTTGCATGGTTCAATGGGTTATAAGCATGTATCCCCAGCTTATTATTGCAATAAGAGTAGCCTTACAAGAATATTTGAAATTGATAATAGGCAAAAAGTAGATGCGACTCGACGTATTAACATCGGGTCAATGGGTAAATGTCCTAATAAAATCGGAACAATATAAGAATGAAATGGGGAGTTCATTGCATTTGTGAGTAGAGAAAAAATATCCCTACGTAAAGAACCCCTACAAATGTATTAGTGCATAAAAAATGTGTTGTAGACCTACAAAAATTCTTCCCCCCCCCCGCCTCCGGGTAATATGTACACAACGCATTTTTAATTATTAGTTGCTGCTTGATACGATTGTTGAAATCCTATTTTAATTCAGGAGACACGTACAAATAGCCGATGCTTCACATTGCTTCCAGTGAAACTCCTCAATTATTTCAAGGTCCATGCAAACCAGAACGTATCACAGAAAAAAACAAGGTTTTACTTACTTTCCGTTCAAGGAACACTCTTACTACTTGTCCCTGACTAGACCCCATCTCTTCTCAGTTGTCTCCCATTAATAGTATTATTAAAAAACTCAAGTACAGTAGATTAATGGATAGCATTCCTCATCAGGCTCATTCCATCACATGATCACCTCAAGGATTCAAATTAGTTCCCATATACTCGTCTAATTATTTTACACAGGTGCTCCCGCTCCTTGAAAATCAACCCATGGCTCACATCTCAAACATTTATAATTACTATAGCTCGTTCCTGTTCCGAAACAGTCCTCCCTTCAACTCCCGAGACCACTTTATCCGCATTGTTCACTAGGGATCATACTCTTGGGATCGACAGTTTTCATATTTTACATTCAAATTCAGGTAGATATCCCTATCCTTACAAGCCTGAAAAAGCGCCGGGTTTTTAACTCACTGGGGATGGAGTAGGGTATTTATAAACATATTTTTCAAAGCCCAACTACTACAAACTCCAATGTCAAGTGGGATGCTTCCCTCTGAATACATGAGTCAAGGCACATGACTAACAGTTATGAGATGAAGTAAGCCGGAACTATACCATGATTTTAAAAAATACTGGAACTCACAATTGCTATAACAAATATACATGAAGCTATTATCCTTGTTGTGATAATTATTAGGTTGAGCTCCATATATGCTGGTCATCGTTTTAAGTGCATATATTATAAAACGTTTAATTAATTGCTGATAATCGGATCAGAGGGATTTATTTTCAAGTGGGAATTATACAGTGGATGGTGTGGTGGGGGAGCTGGAAGCTGAAATAAAATATATCTGAGGGACCTTGAATTTTGTAGAAGTATGGTATGGACGCATTTGGTGCATACGTATGTATATGTATATCGGAAGTATGAAAGAAGATAAGAATAAGATTTACTTGACACGTCCGGTTGCAGATAAAACTGCGGGGTGACGAGGATTGATTCAAGTTTACAAGACAAGTGGGATCATGTAACATAAACATAATTTCAAAATATACTTTCTACGCACACATAGATCCTTTCATATACACAAGACACACTCAATACTTTAAATATACAGGTATGAGATATTAGTACAATGGTTGTTATGGACAGAAATGGCTGTAATAAAACTCCGATAGGAGACCAGTCATAGAAACCTGCCGTCAAGTCAAAACTTCAAAGATTATAAATCATCTTTAAAACATTTCTAATGCTGTCTCTGCTTGTGTTACTACTAACAGAAATATTATCCACATTAAACGCTCACCCTCAATGTCTTTGTCCCAATTCCCAAGATAATTCATTTCATTGAAAGTATGGAAAATTTCCTCAACTCTTCACTACACACGACATTATCAAGAGATCTCAAATCACAGTCTCAATATTACAAGTTGATACTCTTTTGGACAGCTGTGAGGTTACTAGCTCCTATGGACTCAAACCCAGACACACCTTACTCAATTGTCCATACGTACTTACGCACTCAGTATACTAGTTGCTTGTTAGTGACTGACGAATATTTCATAATTTAATTCCGGTTCTGTCTCTCTCCTCCCCACGTGATACCATACTTTTCAATTGCTACATAAACGGTATGTGAGTATACATAGCTGTAATTGGGATTGCTTGAGATTCGAAGCCCGATAATAAATTTTAGAGACGGAGTCATAAACGGAAGCAAATATGCAGCTTTATTTGCACCATCCACAACGAGAGATAATCATCCGGTATAAATCTTTGTTGTCAGCAGCGTGCTAATATATTAATCCTAGAATGAATTCTAAAGCTCTGTAGTAAAACATAATTCGAGTATAATTGGAGCACTTTTTCTACGAAAGCTCGTTTTTACTGCAAGACAGTATAAGTGCTCATCCTAAAACCCTTTCCGGTAAAGCTTTCCGATGACATGCTTGCGACCACTCATTCCATACTGCCTGTCAGCAGAGCTTGGGTCAAGAGGCAGTCAGGCGGGTACACATATTGGAGAGGAAATGACAAAACATATTCGTAATTTCATAGTATGAGAATCACACATTGGACAATGTGACAGACCTGACATTGGTCATACATTCCCAGCTTTGTTATTACCTACTAATGTTTATACAGAAGATCATCCGCGATTCTAAATATTTAGCATGGACTTAAATCTACTGACTCGCACTTGGGATTAGGCTTAATCTATTTGCTATAACTGCTCCGTTCATATGCACTGTAGCTAATTGTCATTTACTTCTACAACTCCTGTGCTAACAAGTTCAAATGTTATAACCAAATTGTAAACTCCTGCCTCAAATCCTCTAACTGTTCACTGCCTGTTACACTAATTACATTCTCTTCTTCCTGTGGATTATGCAGCAACCCATATGTGACTGCCTGGACAAACTTATGCATGGTAAAAGTTCAGTACACATTTATGCACATTACAAGTGCAAAGAGCTATTTGCTTGAGCAAAATTCCGTTGAATAGTAAACACTTAATTGCAAACTCCTTCTCCCTGGAAAATTACATAAACTGTATTTACAATATTTGAATACTGAAACGTCACATTGCTGTATTATATGGCCACGAGTAATAATTATTAGCGAGGGTAGTGCAAACGTAGTAGCTGATATTAGACAACCATTCCCAATTGCTCATACCAACATTCGAGGATAAATATTCAGTCACTGGAAAAAATTTGCGTGCTTGCTCTCCCTCTAAATTTAGAAGGACGTTGACTGTTCCACAGCAAATGCATTTACATTTTAATGAGATTCGACGAAACCAACCCGGTTACCTCCTCCCCACCTCTATATGCATGTAATTAGCAGATTCACGCCACCCCCCTCGAAAAAATAAACGTAATGTGATCAAGCTCTCTAAATAAAGCAAAAGTAGAAAAATAATTTGATTCAGCATTCAGCTGAATCAATCAGCCTCTCATTACAAATGATTGGCACCGAGCTCCGTCATTTCAAATGCAGGTTCTCGTGGGAAAAGTAAAGCAATCCGAAATACTAAAAGATTATATAAGCAAAAGCAAAATAATAATTATTGTCTCGTACCATGGTCAGACCCTTCCAATTATATTTACTCAGCAATCACAATTAGGTATTTATTCCCACTTTTCACAATCAACAGTATTTTCAACCACGAGATATATACGTATTGAATAAAAAACTTATACTGCAACAATTCTTTTTTTTCTAAAACTCGCAAATTATTTTACTAAGTAAACTCATAAATAATTGCACTAAATGAACTCAAAACTATGTTCTAAGTAAACTCGAATCACTAAGTAAACCAATTTTATGTGAACCAGTAGCAGGATGATTTAATCTTTATTGAAGAAATATTCTCGCTGGACTAAACATCCTACAAAATATTGGTCAAAACTTCTAAAATAATCCCCAAAACAGGATGCAGCTGCACGCCATAAAAATTCCACGGCTGCAGCTGCATGCCGTAAAAGTCTCCCGTGGTGACAAAGGGACAGCGGCCAGTTTTATTGGAGGTGCCGCTGCCCTTTGTCCACGACAAAAATAATTTTGTCACATATCCTCCCTTCACTTTTGCTCCGATACCTTCAACACACCCATGTTGAAGGTATAGGGAAAAAACCGAAAAACCCAGAGTAACCTGCTGCTCCCGAAATTTCGGGAGTAACCCACTGCTCCCGAAATTTCGGGAATATCCTGTTGCAGGAAAAAAAGTAGTGTATATTATACAACTTTTCTGCAAAAATTAGAATTCGAAATCACTTCATGTAAAGCTCATTAACCTTCATCTTCAAAATTGCACACAAGATGGTTTTACATTTCTCCTGCCCCATAAAAACTGCCTCAATGACAAGGGGAAATTTCCAAAGTTAAAAAATTCGTTTTGTTCGAATTGTAATAACATGTATTTTTATTTCTTAATGGAACTTTCAGTCAGTTTACTGGAGAAAATTAAACAAATGGAAGTATGTACGTCTTATTATTGTAAATGAATGTGAAAGTTTGAATTTACTGACCGATCTCTACATCGTAAGGAAATTTCTCGCTTTTTCCAAATGATATTGAAATTTTTCTGTCTTTGTTTTTGCATTGATAAAGTTTTAAACCTTTTCAATTCGAGATGCATTTTTCCTCTTATCACATACATTGGACCAGCGGGCAGTTCCAATATTTCGTTGTGATGGATGAATCGTGAACATTAGTCATGTGACCTCTCACAAGTACATTTCCGTGGGCCACAAGAAGTTCTAGTGGGATTTCGCTCCACTCTTTCTGTGGAAAATAAAATAATTTTTTTAGCGTATTCATTCTATTGGTTTTTAAATAGTTAGTTTATGTATTACAGTTATAATCCCAACAGCCAGTGCAGGTGGAATTTCATCTAATGTGGTCCGAATTTATGCGTCCAAATCGCTCAATCAATCAATGGTAGACTGCCGAAATTTCTTTCCCGAAGCTCTCAGCATAAATGTTTTTGACAATAAATTCCCATTTCTCTCAAAGTCCTGGTTTCCATCAATACCATGGTTCCAATGGTTCCGTCTCCGAATTTTAAGAAAATTCAATTTTATTACAAGTGTCTGTTTTCACAGAAATGTATTTTCTGTTTTGAGTTGAATGGTGTTTTGTTAAATCGTCCCGATACGGAAGAGGATGTTTTTCGTGTTAATTTGAAACTTGGGTTATAAAATATTTAATTGTGGCTTTTATTTCGTTTGGAAATCGATAAAGAATTAAAACATATTTGAAACTGCCATTGTTTTGCTTTTTATCATCTGAACGACGTTATTGGTATTGCCATTGGATTTGTTCAAGTGTAGAAACTCTACACACATTTTATGCAATGATTGACGATCAAATTCAGTTTCAAGGATTCTTAATTTTTATCGGTGCATTAAAATAATTGATCTTTTTAGTGATCCTAAAAATTTGAAAATCCCATACGTAATTAAGAGTGAATATGGACTATCCAAGCATTCGAAATTTAAAATATAATTTCGAAAAAAGATTTATTCATTATTATTACGGGTCAGTAGGATATTAGAATGGCCAATTCCAGTAAAAATATCAAAACAATTCCCACCAGAACTGTACTTGAGTAGTACTTGACAAGTATCAAGTCATGTCAAGTTCGGAGCAAGTTCGGAATCATGAGCATTTCTACTTGGTTGAATCGGGTCAAGTTCAAGTATTTGCTGGATCCGAACTTGGAACTTCAAGTCGGTTCTGGTCCAAGTGCAAGCCAACAAAATTGACTTGAACTAAGGATCAAGTTCAAGTTCGGGTCTGAGCATGGATTTTACTTGAACCCGAACTTGCACTTTCAAGTACCGATTCAAGTATTCTGGTTTGCTTCCTTTGTGCGTTCTTTTCCCTCAGTTGTTCGCACTTCTGCAACATGGATTCTAGAAACTTGGTCTGTACCAGATTTTATGAAACTGGTCTGGTCCAGTTTATCAGACCAGACCAATAGTCTGATCCAGTCGTTCGGAGCAGACCAAAGACCAAGCTCCGGACCATGGTCCAGAAAACCATTTAGAGCAATTAAATAATCACATTTTATCCCCAGAAAGTTCAGAATTTGTTCTATGGGATTTTGTTAACTCAAATTTTTATTTTGCGTACTTTTGAGACCATGGTCCTGTGGTCAGGTCTGGTCCTGACGCTGGACCAATTGCATCTGGTGTGGTCCAAGTGTTGAATCAGACCGGACCAGACCCTACAAATCTGGGACCAGACCGGACTAGATCAATAACGGACCATTATAAATGGTCCGAACCACAGAACTGGCATCCCTACTAGAAACAACCCCTGCAGAGATATGCACAGAAGCTGGAGTTCATTTTCATTTGGAGTGACTGTTGTGTATTCTGTAAATCGTCGTGCTTAAAATTATGCCCCTAATTTTTCATCATTTTTAAAAACTGTTGGAGTAAATTGTCCGGTGAGACTGTAACACAAGGACAAAACCATGAGTGAACCCGAATCTGAATTTAATGAAGAGTGTTTTTGCTACATCATACTAGAAAGTTGTAAGGTTCAGGTACTTGAAATCCAAGTTCGGGTTCAAGTCAATTCCAAGTTCGGTTCGCAAGATTTATGGACCCGACATTCAAGTATCAGATCAAGTTCGGGTTTAGGAAAGATTACTTGCAAGATATGACTTGGTATGACAAGTAATTCTTGGAACCCGAAACGCCAAGTTCAGGTGCTGACAAATATCTACTTGAAAGTTCAAGTGCAGGTCAAGTTCAAGTTCGGATCCTCAAAATACTTGACCCGAACGCAGGTCTGATTCCCACTCCGGGATCCCAGTAATTTAACCGTGTCCCGACTTTTGGGACGGGACCAGAGGATCTTCCAAAAACGCATCAGGACTAGATCATGACGGAAACTTAGTCCCCATTAGAAGTACTAACTGGAACCCCTGATTAGAGGTTCGCAGCTTCTTCTCTTTAATTGGAGCACAATGAAACACTTCACTCCGATCTTTCGAATTCCTTCACGAAGTGGATCCAAATCAAAACACGCTGAATGTTAGTGCATGCGTTAAAAAAGTGGACTAATTATGAGTTCCAGTCGTTCGTTCATTATTTACCAGAGTGAGGCACAAAACGTGTCCCTTAAGCTCTCACATGAGGTAGTAATTCCTAAAATGTTTGAACGTTCCACTTTGTAGCAACTTCCCCCCCCCCACCAGATTTTCTAAAAGTTCTATTAACATGAGTTCTGGCTATTGTACAAATATTTCAATGCTCCGAGCTTGTAGCAAATTTTAAATAAATTTATTTGCATGCATTTCTAATGAAATCTGCGTGAAACACTTGTAACTTCATACGTTATTCCCATATTGGCTTAAGTTTGGGGCAATTCATTCTGGACAATTTTCGCGTCCCAATTAGGTCATTTTACTTTAAATGATAACTGTGAATAAATAATTTAGCCTTCAATGTATCTAGCCCGCTAAGGTTTCACGCACTAAATTCTCTTTAAAGCATGAAAACATTGTCGATAATTTATTTGTTAAATAAAGTTGATAAATTAACACTAATATATTGGCGAAGATGTAAAATCATTTAGATACATTCTCACATTACCCGAAATCTGTCCATTTTCAAAAAAGGCAAATGAACTGCTTACACAAAAATTAAAAGCAAAATAATAGATTTCATATCTTTGGTTTACGTGGTTCACTTTATTAAACAAGCTAAATTAAATGGAAGCTTTCGACATCTAACAGCCTGTCATCCTCAGGCACTAACAAGCAAGTATTTAAAAGCAAAATAGTTAGAATGCAGCTTTCAAATAAAAACACAATATGCAACACATGTACAAGTACTATACTCTGTATACACCTATAGTGCATTTTAAATTTAATGACAGGTACATTATTGCCATATAACATTACTTACTTACTATTACGTACTTCAAAATTGTGTACCTTTACCCGAACCTGTACCCATATTAACAAATCCACATTATTCGTCCTCGTACCTGATCTCAATTTAAATGATTGTACCTGTACCTGAAATGTACCTGTACCCAAGAACAACTCAAATAATGGACCCATGGGTACAGGTATCTGGATATACCTGGACCTGCCCGCAGGTCCTTCTTTTAAGATTCTCAGAATTTGCTGTAACTAATATTTCAATTTGTAAGAAAATTATTCGTTGAAATCAAACTTCATAACTTCCAGCTCTTCTGTATGCACCCTTTTATGTTCAACTTTCAAGTATTGTAGTACTGTTCAAGTACTCCTAAAGGATTCCATTACAACCATCTTATTTGTGAATGCTTAATTTTACATATTTATATCGCACACATGCAAGCTTATTCTATTTTGGTTAGCTTGGATTTATAAGGTGGCGAAATTCTACATTAAATTGCATTTGTGGCCTTTTTTTGTTGACCAATACTGAGTGGTTATTAATTTGTGCAATGTATACGGCAGCTGTCACATTAGCCCATACAAATAAGTTACTGAATAAAATAATTTATTCCCTAATTTTGTAGCAAAATTCGTACCAGGTTTTTATAATACAATATTTGCAATACGTTATACTGTTGATTATTGACCCTTTGTCTTTCCAATATTTCCACTTGCTCCTAAACAAAGTAGCTTTGGGTTCTTGAAATAGTCAATATTATTTTCACATTAAATTTCATCAAAAGTTTGGAATAGCTTGTCAAGTAAATTTGTTGGAATTCACGTAAAACTAAGGCATAAACAATATCTACGAGAATGAAGAATCTACGACCCATGGGGCATTATAAAATAAAAGAAGGCTGCACCCCGGAAAAAATTCAAATGAGGTTCATGAAATATTGAATTTGTGTTGTGCTCAACCCAGCACATGTTGTAGAGTAGGCTGATTTTATGATTTTAAGTTTCCATAAAAGTACCCAAATATTTCAGGTATTTGGTGATCAGGTACAGGTATTTCAAACACTCGTACCTGTACCTGATCTAATCGGCTCAAATAGGTATTCCCCCGTACCCGTTCCCATACCCGTAGCTGTACCCAACTTTGCGGGTGTAAATTGTGTGTACCCAGAAAGTACCCAAAATGTTTGGGTAAAAAATTTGTGTACCCATTTTGTACCTGGACCTGTACCTGTACCCAAATACCCGGGTACTACCTGTACCCATGAGGGGCACTACTCTACACAATAATAATAATTATTACGGAATGGACTGTATTTTTAAAGTTTATAGCATTGACTTTATTATTATTTACAACAATGGCTAAAGCATTGAATGGGTACATCAGTAACCTGCTTCTATTCATTATGCAAAAGCATATAATCCAAAACGATGTAACGATAAAGTATAATGAAAGGTCTTATTCTTCTCATCGTAACCTGTTCATAACCCAATTGTTATCTCCAATTAAAATGAGAAAATATCATACCATGTAATTATATATATCATATATGTCATATCATGCATAAACTGCACGTTACAATTATGTGTCATATTTATTTACATTTTTATGTACATTTTCCATTTATCGTCCGCCAAACTTGCTAACCGGCTATAATTTAAAATGCCTGTAATGACGACCGACTATTGCGCTCCCGCTACAAACTCTAAAGTGAAAACCGGCCATAGTTCCGGTAGATTATATGATATTTAAGATTTTAAGTTACCCTAACTGCCTCTTACAATTCCCGGGGGTTATCCACTGTGACCCGGGTAGTACTGAAAATGTCAGATCACCATGACCCAACACCATCCAGATCTCCTCAAAAAGCATGTATGGGACATTAGTCTCAACTCAAGGTTTCTACGCTTCCTGAATACTAATTTGCAGTAATTTTTACATTAACAGCGACTATTTTTATGGAAACAAACACCAGGCCTAACAGTAGCGCCGACCTCCCGTTACGTTGTCATAAACCTTTCTCTGGCATTGATCAATGGGCATTGGAATAATAATTATTTTCATATGCATTAAAGATCCTGCACTGTAAACTAAGATCAACGATCCAGACGAATGTCTCTGAAGATTACCAGAAACTGGGACTAAATACATAACCGTAAAGTATCACTTGGTGTGCTTAAGGGAATTTGTATTGAATACTTACTATGTTGTGTCGCTGCCGCTTATGTGTGTTAGGTGGACAGAAATAAAAGATGGGACATACCCTGTACATAGATAGGAACGTCCAAAAAATAAACTTCAGGATTGTATATGTAGGTTTAGACATGATCTTTCAAAGAATGTTTAAGTTTTTCTAAAACATAATCAGAAGATCTAAAGATGAACTGAAAATGAATTCCACCATACTTGACACCATCTCGATGTCAACGAAGTAAAAGTTACCAACGAATATTTTCATTGGTTTGTTACTTCGAACGAACTTTTTTACAAGAAGAGAATTGCAGCCCCGCCCCCAGCTCTTCAATACCTTCTCAGATGAACTGTGAACTTTTGCCATGAACGTGAAAATAACGATTAAGAAGACGAATATCGACCCTGCTCCTACGAACGAGTACATTTTGTTAAAGTTGTCAAGCCTACAAACGAAGTACGTACCGAAGACACAAAACATCACAGTGAGATACTTAGTCAAGGGAATGAGGATCGGAGACATCACGTAGTTAAAGGTTTTAATAAGGATTTGTTGCTGTCTCCAGATTCTGAAGAATTCCTCCGGATCCCTCAGTTTGCCTCTTGTTACATAGGATGGTCTCCCAAGTCTAAAAATTTCGCAACGTTAAGTTAGAAGATATATCAGACCGTTTATAAAGGATTAAAATTATTACAAATTAAAAACATTGCACTGGCGATAATTATGGTAACAACATTTCATTCAAAAGCCATTTGGCAGATTTTTGACAGAACTTTTCAAAATTGTTATAACGATTTTACAAAGAACAAATGTTGTGTAAATTTTGTTTGTGTGGGTTGGTGTTGCCTACAGCATGCCTCAGCGGTAACGTATGCCAAAATTAATGACTATGTAAACCGCATTTAAAACCAGTTCTTAGAAAATTACAATTCCATTGAAAAAACATTTTAAAAAAGAGAGATTGCATATTAACTGGAAGTCTGTTAATCAAAATTAAAGCCCGCATATTGGAACATAATGCTAAACAACAATAAACTTTTTTAAAACCATTTGAAAAAACTAACACTCAGGGGCATATTTATGAGACTGAATCTTTTGCAAAACCATTACGAAACTTTCAGCTGACACCATTGGTTATTTTAAATGAACTACTTATGTAAAAATTATTCAAATCCATGTCAACGCTTACTCCAATTCTCCCATGACGTCAATAAATGTGAGGATGATTTCTATTCCAGGAAATGAAAACAATATTATTGAGGAAGCCATTCCATAATAAGAATACAGGACGACACTGTTTTGCACGATAACGGCTGGTATGTACAAATACATCGGTAAATCCAGATAACTTGTGGGAAGGAATGGCATTTTCGTATGGACGGTTATCAATGTCAAAAAAAGTCCAAGAAAAATCCCGCCGCTCCAGTAAATGCACGCGCAAATTGGTCCTGCTTTGTCTTCAAATCCTTTTCGACCGCCATTTTGGCTACTGGGTGCGAAAAATGTCTCTAAAAATAATTATTAGTGTACAGTTATCTTTTGCATTGCCTTGGAAGTACTTTGCCGATATAATTTAGAAAACTAGAAATCTAAATTCTTGACATTTAATTCTAAATATTTATAATAAACATCGTCAGGTATTATGTAATACAGTGTTTCAATACCATAAATATTTCTTGCATTGCTAGAAACTGACAGTAACATAAACAAATTCGTTCTTAAAATTGGTTTGATAATTGGGAGTGTTATTGAAATTATAACATTGTTAAAAAACGCCTGGCCAGAGAATCTGAATAAATTATGTAGTGTGTTCACAATTTCAGTTGAGAACATACGTCTGGATATACCTCCAAAGCCATATAAGTATAGATATATAAAGAAACCACGGTATACAATGAGAGACATTTATTTGGAGCTTTAAAAAATGTAATTTTAAAAATGAATTTATAGTGTAATAAATATATCCCTAAATCGCAGAGTCTCTGGACGAGATTGACAGTTACACGAAACAGATGAAGAAAGACTTACGGAACCCCATGCAGAATCTTATATACTGGACATGTAGCTGGGGCAATTCGAAACGAGAACGAAGGTAATTGATATTGAAAACGAATGGATTAATTGACTGTAGCATTGCTGAAGTCATAAATATGGCATTCTCAAAATCCAGGTGGGACTTGTTCTTGACTGCATAGAACCTTAGGGCGTGGACAATACACCAAAGCATTCCGACAAAACTGCCGATGAAATTTAACAGACACATACTGTACCGTGTTTTGTTCAAAGTTGTGTGAATTATTTTGGTTTTAGGATCAAACCAGTACGGTATATGCTTTAAGCGTGTTCCCCAAATGTACCCCTTGAAAAAATACTGCATGGATAGTCGCCCTAACATTTTGAGCAGATTGCAATAGCAAGCAGATACAAACTGTAAATTTACTCAGATCGAAAATTTGACGAATTTACCAAGAGTTCGGCGGGAGATAAAGAGTTTACGGGAGTTAAAGCCAGGTTTTTGGTTAGTGTAGATCAATCTCTGCTCAGGCGGAAAGTACTTTATGTTCCAGCGCTGTAGGTCATTTTTATACTTTGAAACTAAAACGTCTACGTTCAAGAACGGATATTAAATCCTAAATTACAGAATTAAAATTCATCGCCAAATGGCTTGTGCGTTGAATGAAAGCTTAGGAAACAGACTATCTCCTCAAAATTATGTACGTAATAAGAGAATTTGAGTAATTTGTTACTAATAATGTACTCCAAAACTCTGTTTCTCAATGTTCAACGCCATTTAAGTTATCTACAAAGTTCAATGCGTGCAAGGGTACTACACGGGTACCGACTTAGTGTACTCGAACAATTTCGAGTACTGCCCCGGTACACTTTGGTCGGCTCAAATTATTGGGTACGGGTACAGGTATGGGCACGGGCACAAGGATTTGAAAACGGGTCCACACCTAATCGAATCCGTATCTGTAACAATCTAAATTATTTACTCGTACCCGGTACCATTGTACCCAAATATTTGGATACTTTGAGAATTGAGACGTTTTAATGAATTTTATACCATCGTGTACAAACATTAGAAACTTCTGTCGGTTGTTTTATTGTTTCTGAATTTACATAGCTTTTACCCTTTTAGCCTCACTACATACAGTACGTGTAGGACTGTGTAGCTAAAATATACGCTTTCAGGGAAATACTTGTTAGGAAGTATAAATTTATACACACGGACGAGGAATTATTATAACAAAATAATAAAAATAGTGGAGAAAAGGGTTCACCGAATTTTTCTACAACATTTCTTTGTTTTGTGCATACATAGTGCTTTGTCACTCAATTACATAAAAAGTTTGTGTGACACACGTGCATGATACTTCATTAGCCTTGATGAATGAATGTAAAAAGTAGAATTTTGGTAAGTTGGATGGCTAAGTTATTTTGTGTTATTGGTAGTTGTTAAGGAGAATGCGGAAATTTGTAAGAAGATATTAATGGGTTATACGTCAATAGATCTATTGAGATAGGAAAATGAGTGGAGAAGGCCGATTAAATTAATAAGTGAAAAGTCGAGTAGACAAGTCCCAAGTAAAATCTGCAAATCACTTACATGGCTATGTATAAAAACTATGTACATATGGACTGGGTATCGCTCCGCCCATCAGCATATAAACAATCAAATGGGAAAAATATTTGGTTTCCCTACTTTTACTGTAGCAGTTTCTTCCAGATTTTTCAAAATTAGTTCCACATTCGTAGCTCAAAACAATACAGCGGTCAAGAAAAAAGGAGACTATTAGTTTACTTACAGGTTTGCTGCTCTTGCTTTACAGAACCGTTGGTAGCTGAAAGACCCTGTAATTTTACAAATATAGCATAGAGCATTTTACATTTACAAATTCAATAAAAAACTAAACCTTTACACGCATTCTTGTAACAATAATACCGTGACCAATTTTTAGAAGCATTGGAGAATACTAGGAAATCCAATATTTATTTTATCTCTACTCCTACGCTGATGAAGGAAATGTTCTACAACTCGCGAATACTTAGTTCATGTAGAACATACTACAAGACGTGATACTATGTAGTAATTCAATTTGGTTTAAAGATCTTCACCTAGTCCATTTTATTTTTGAATTTTAATACACTTCTGTGTTTAACATTTGATAGATCTGCACGTATGCTGGTTAATTGTATTTGGTGTCATGCATTGTTACATATACTGTACTACTACATTTAAACAAATTTTGATCAAGTACCTGGCTACGAGTACGGGTACGACACAGGTACCCGGGTATGGGTACTGTTCTCGAGTATTTTTCGGGTACGGGTAAAATGTGAGTACAGGTGCATGGTTTCAGATTACGGGTATGAAAAATGTGTACCATGATACTCGGGTATGGGTAATGATATAGTTGCCAGATATTGCATTACCCGCACTTCGGGTACGGATACGGGTATGGGTACTGAATTTGCATACCCGTGCCAAGCACTGACTGGCATTACGTCGTTTCAACGATGCTTGTAAATTGCTTTAGATCTAATCTAATTTTATTCTAAAGTAATCCAAGTAGCAATTATGTGTGGTGAAATACACTATTATGGTATGGTTGGGTATAAGTTTAAGCTCATTTTTATAAACTAGAGCGGCAAAAACGCTCCTAATTTAACCACATTACAATAAAAATTTACCGGTAAAAGTAAAGCATCTAATGGAAGAGAGGCCACATTCAAAAAAGTATTTCGATTCCGTCAATTTACATTGATCCATTGTATTTATTGGTCACCTTTATTACATTACTTGTTACCAATTGACCATGATGATATCACCAACGTTTTGTAATTGAAACCTAAATGGCAAAACAACGCTATCCTACGCTGACAATTGAGGCTCAATCTGTCGACAACCGATTTACATAATATTGGTACTCCCTTGAACAGGTCATTATGAGAGAAGTCATTTTTTCAAATAACATTGCCAGATTTATAAGAAGAAAATTTGAATGGAAAATAGATGTCTTGTCTGTTAAGAGAATTAAAATCATGCTTACGCGAATTATGGGCAAAGATGGGAGCGAAACCCATCTAAATAATTTAAGTCATTTTAAATTCGCAATTTAGGAAAATTCACCTACGTGATGGAACTGAAACCGATCGGGAAAACAACGCTATCACACACTGACAATTGAGGTCCAATCTGTCGACAACCGATTTTCCTAACAAAATACACATAATATTTGTATTCCGATCAAAATTCCCCTTAAGAAGAACATTTGGATGGAACATAACTTTCATGTCCGGTAAGAGAATTAAAATTATGCTTACGCGAATTATGGGCAAAGATGGGAGCAAAACCCATTTAAATAATTTAAGTCATTTTAAATTCGCAATTTATTACGATTTACCTACGTTATGGAACTGAACCCGACAGGGAAAACAACACTATCACACAGTGACAACTGAGGTTTAATCTGTCGACAACCAATTTTCCTATCATAAGTTACATAATATTTGTATTCCGTTCAGAATTCCCCTTAAGAAGAAAATTTTAATGGAACATAACTTTCTTGTTCGGTAAGAAAGTTAAAAGTATGCGTAACCGAATTAAAGACAAAGAAAAGAACTCATATGTAGGTCATATGTCATATGGTTTCAATGCATTTCTGTGACAACATTTATTACGACGAGACTCAGCGTCCTTTACGCACACGACTGAAGAACCGTGAAGAAACAGTAGTTGCTCGACAAATTTGTAGCAACAGAAAACATCGACTGGAATAACGCCAAGTCAGTTATAAAAGAGCCAAATAATTTATTGAGGAAAATTAAGGAAGGTTTAATAATCCAACAGTCCGACAAGAGTCTGTTGAACGTCAATGATGGTTTTTTATTAGATATTACATGGAAACATGCGCTTCCACAAATAATAACTACTTTTTAAGAAAATTATTCACTCGTCGAAATTTCATATAATTTGTATATATCTTTTCACCATTGTGCAATTATCTCTCACTTGCTTGTTAATTCCTGACGATGACAGTCTGTTAGATTTGAAAAGCTTGCATTTAATTTATCTTGTTTATCTTTTACTTTTTTAAAAGTTAACCACGTAGGCCCAATAATGGAATCTATTGGAGAGAAACCATGTCTCAACAAGGAAATCATCAAAAAAATCAAATCTTTTGTAGGCTTAACTTTGAAAAGAACGCTAATTTATTTCAGGTGGCTACAATGTCGTTTAGTGTAATCCATTTTAGTCGGATTACAGCCTTTTTATAACACTAAATCAGCACAAGTAACCTCGATTGTTTTCAAAACGAAATTGTCATTGTCCAAACAGCTTTGTTTGTAAAGGCCATTGAGTCAAAATGAATAAGGTTAAGAAGATGTTGAAGAGTTGGAATATGTAATTTCTTAAACAAAACGAATACATAACGCGAGAATTTTTCCGAGCGGAAAAGAAGGCAGGAAAAGCTCCATTCAAAAAAGGAGGAAGAGTAACGATCGAAAACAGAGTATCAAGCTGTGAATGGGACAATGACCTAATGGCCTTCAGATCCAGATTAACATACTACAGAGCTTCGTCGAAATAAATTACACAACGGTTAATTTGACTAAGACAAAAACAATACCATTCAACAAAGGAAAACGATCGGAACACAAATTTTACTGGAATAGAACGGAAATTGAAACAGCACGTGCAAGTACCTCGTGATCGAGTTCACGAGAAACTTACAATTCAATACGCATTTCAAAATAATCCGCAACAAAACTAGAAAAGATAGATTTATTGGTCGATTTGGCCTTGGCCCTTACAATCTGCACCGATTCATTACATTGTTTCATATAGTATAAAGTTGAACAAATTAGCAAAATTTGAATTATTATTAAGTTAAGTTAATTATTGATAAATGGTTAGTATTTAAGTTGATTCTGAAGTAGACATTGTGGTTTTGGTATAGGTAAAAAAGGTTCCCTGTCATCACAAGAGCCATTAAACTGTAGTGCTATTTATTCTTTTTGGGCGCTCTTCCGTGCCCGAATATTAATACTTTGGTCTTGTCCAGGTTTACTGGTAGGTCATTCTTCTTAAAGAAATTATTTAAGAGATTAATTTGAGTTTGTAGGTCTTCAGGTGAGTTTGCTGTCAGTACAATGTCGTCTGCGTATATTAGTATTTGGATCTGAAGTGCTGCAAGTCGAGCCCCGTTTACATTTGATTTTCGGAGAATGGTTACGATTTCGTCAATATAGAGAGTGAATAGAGTTGAGCTGAGTGTCTCGCCTTGTAGGACACCCTTCAGAATGTCCACGAACGGGGTGTATCCTTCAGCAGTCCTGACTTTCGCTTTGGCCTTCTGGTATATTTCTTGAACTTTAGTGGTAAGGTAGTCCAGTACTCCTAGGTCATCTAGCCTTTTCCAAAGTTTCTCGTGGCTTATCGAGTCAAATGCTTTAGAGAGATCTACGAAGAGACAGTATAGTTTCTTGTTTTCAGTCAATGCCTTTTGGATCAGGGAGTTTAAAATGTAAAGATTGTCATTGCAACTTCTCTTCTTCCTGTACGCTGCCTGATTGTCAGAGAGTTTGGCGTTTGTGGTAATCCAATTCGTCAATTGCTCCGCCAGCAAAATTGTATAAACCTGCACTATTGTATTGACTAGATATATCGGTCTGTAGTTTTCCACTGCATTTTTATCCCCTTTCTTGAAAATTGGATCGATCACTATCTCTCCCCAGTAATCGGGTATTCCATTCGTTAGACAATTGTTCAGGCAACCTAGAAGGCATGGTTGGAGTTCTTTTGGGAGATATTTCCATATTTAATTTGGGATTCCGTCATTACCTGGACTCTTATTGTTGCTGAGCTTCTGGAGTGCAGTCTGTAGTCCCGTCATTGTGAATAGTTTGGGTAAGATCGGTTGGTTTGTTTGTTGTATCACTTCGCTTGAGTCAAAGAGTTCCTTGTAGTGTCTTGTCCAGTCTTCTGGCTTGATGTCATTGCAATTGATCGTTCGTCTCTTATTCTCTCTGAATACGTTTAGACTTTTCCAGAATGTTGCTGAGTTCTTGCTGAAGCAAATGTTTGACCTGAGTTCATTGTAGTATTTTTCTTTGGCTTCTTTGCATATTTTGTTGTAGTCATCACGGATGGATGTGTATTGGCGAAGTGCTTCTTTGCATGGTTTGTTTTGTCTAAGAAATCGAAGTGCTTTGGAACATTCTTGTTTCATTTCTTTACAGTTGCTGTTAAACCATTTAGGCCCGTATTGTTTGTTGGTGATAACACATTTCCTTACTTACATTCCGGCTTCTTTTGCAAAGTGGTAGAGCTTTGTGGAGATATTGCTAATGTCACCATTTACTTCCTTCATAATGGACGTGCTGTTGATTTTTAGTGCTTGCTTGTAGTATCGCTTTGAGTCATTGTTCCAGGTAATGCTGTCGATGACTACGTTACACATGCTATGTTTTTCAGTTTCATGAGTGGTTAGCAGAATTGTAATGGGTGTCAATTAGCTTCAGGTCCTTGATGTTTTCTATTGAGTCTGTCCCTGCAAGGCATAAGTCAACTACTGATGCGCCCGTTGTTGCATTATATGTGGTTTGGCCATGTGGATCGCTAGCTGTCCTTCCATTAACTATTATGAGTTGATTCCCTTCAAAAACAGCCTTGATCAGTTTCCCACTTCTGTTAGTTATTTTGTCCTTTGATTGTCGTTTTCTGGAGATGTTGATGTTATTGGTGTCGATTTCCTCTTGAATGCATTGTCCAATGCGGGTGTTCATATCTCCAATGACGATTGCATTGCTTAAGTTCGCGTTCGTCAGAAGGTCGATTAAAATGTCATCATAATCTTCCTGCGGGGGAAAGTAAGTTAAAAGTAGATTAAAATTTGCGTTGTAGTCATTTATTTTGATTTCAATAAAATTGGAGTTCTTTTGGACGATCCGTGTCTTCGCTAAGACTCGTTTATGGATTCCGATAAGCAGTCCTCCACTAAGTCGGCCTCTGCGCTTCTGTCTTTTAGCGTCGATTGTGGTAAAAGAATATTCGTTAAGTTGGTTTTCAGTTACGGTGTTGTCTTTAGTCCACATCTCCGAGAAGCAGCAAATGTCGGGATTGTGACGTTTTATTACGTTGATTTTCATCGCAGCGTTGCTGCTGAGTCCATGTACATTCCAGTAAATTATTTTATTTAGTTTTTTAAGATTATTAGTATTGTTTATTGGTGCGGTTGCAGGGCGGCCTCTTCCTCAATCTTCTCTACTTGGTGGAGACACTTCTTCTCCTTCCCTGTATAGTTTCCCGCTCTTAGCCTCGTAGTCGATTCCATCTATCTTTACTGTGCAGTTTCGCCATTCTTCAACAACTTCTCCGTTTCGTTTAGCTGCAACTGCCTCTTCTCTTCTGATCAAGAATCTGTTCTTGCACTCTGTTGGTGAGGTATCTTCGTTAATGTAAATCCTTTTTGATCTTAGCAGTCTTCCGTTGAAAAGTATGTTGTCTGGATCCGATTGATAGATTAATCTAATCTTTATGGTTCTCGGTCCTTTTCCAGTTTTGCCAATCCTGAACGCAGTATCAATAGAAGCTGGGTTAGAGATAATTTTGTTCTCCATTAACACTTGGTTTATCCTGTTCCTCAGAAGGTCTTGAGTTTCATTGGCAGCTTCATCCAGTCCAGATATTAGCAGATTATTTCTTCGTACTATTTTGTTCAGCACTTCGTTTTCTCTTTCTAGAGTTTCTATTCTGCAATTCTGTTCTTGGACGTGGACTTGTAGGTCTGTGATCCGCTTTGTGACGACTGCTTCAAAGTGTCGTTGACCTGCAATTATACTTTGCTGTCCTTCTTTGATTGGTTGAAGTGATTGATTTAACATAGTTTGAAACATTGCAGGTGTCATAACGTTGTCGGGGCCACTCATGGTTGGGCTTTTGAACTGTTGTATTCGGGCTTCGTCAAAGTCCTCCCGTTCTTGGCCTTTTGCACGTCTCCGTTTGTGGTAATTGACTTCTCTGGCTTTTGTTGTGTTCCCTGATTATTTGTTCGTCTGCTGTTTTTGATGGTGATCGAGTTATTAGTGATGAACTACGGAAGTTTGATTCTTGTTCTTGGTACTGGCGTTTCTGCATTGGTTATGCCCTTTCGGTTGGTGCCAGGGATCCAAATGCCTGGTTACAGCGCGACCCTTGCACTCAGCTTACTTCGATTAGGTATATAGTTGCTTTGTTGTTATCAGGTTATTATGTGGATTATATTCCCGGTTACAGCGCCGTAGTCAATTGGTTGGTGCACGGGATCCAAATTCGAGGTTACAGCACGACCCGTGCACTTTTGCCTCGAAATCTGTCAAAATATAGTCGGGTGATAGTATCTCCAGAAGGTTGTATAGTTTGGGATGTGTTGCTTAGCCCACGTATACTACACTAATCAAATAAATGTGACTTAGCTGCTATTTATGATGCTGGATTCCTTCTTATGGTATAGTTCAGGCTTCAGTGGATTAGATTTTAGTAATGGTATGCCCCTGTAGCGGGGCTTCCTGCTGTTTCGCTTCCACCGTTTGTAACCTCCTCATTCTAATCACGTGACCTGGTGTGTTCCTGTGCGTAGGCCTTACTTCTGTAGTGTATATAGTATTAAATATGCACTTGCACTGCTTCACTCAGTTCTCCTTATCTTCGGTGTTGCTATAGAGCTGCTCTGTATCCTCACTTGTATGTACTATATGTAGTTTCCTCTGGTTGGAAATCTTGCCGTGTTGCTTTGTGACACTTATGTCGTGTGGATGTTATTCTCATGTGTGGTTTTTCCCTATGTGAGATGTGAGCTTTTGCGTTGGTTGTGTGTATATTGTTCACTGATGTTTTGTGCTTCAGTGTATACAAATTATAACTCTAAACAACAAAACTGGAAAAGCGATCGGGGCACTACTGGGAACGCTGGCCAGAGCCAAGGTTAAAGACATCATAATCACGTCGAGACGTCCACACACTAGTCCAGAGCATCCCACTCTACGCATTTGCAATCTGGGAAATGAATCACATCGAATAACTAGAGATGTTACAAACAAACTTCATCAGAAGCCTCACAAAAGCAAGCAACCTCACCCCAGGCCACATCCTCATAGTAGAAACAGGATTTTGCTCAATAAAAAACTCAATACATCTCTATACATCATATACGAATACAAACACTACAGTGCCGAAAGAGCAAAATATCTAGTGGCCACCAAACGATCGACAGACAACAGAATTGTACAGACGCCGAAATCAGAAACTTGTATAACTTATGGTGCGTAGTGATTCAAGCGAGAAACTGCATAAATTAATTATCATTACATACTGAACACTCATTTATTTTTGTTTTTTTAGAATTTTACCAGTTTTACCAATTCTACCATTTTATGCTATCGCGTTTATAAACAGTCATACAAAATTTATACATACAAACTAAAACGTCAAAGAAAACTTCAATTATTAATTCCTTATGTATATCAATACTAATCACTGGGTGTAAGGGCGTTTAGCTATATTGACCAAATAATATTAATAATTATTATTACTGAAACAAAAAATATTTGACATAAAAGTCATGTTCGAGAAGTAGTGCTCCTGGGTTAGTCTTTAAATAAAATCCATAAAATAACATTAGTCTCCAAAAGTCTTTTAGATTAATAAAATTGAGATTTAATGAAGTTTGTGCCATTTGTTGAATAGTAGATTTTTAAAAAAGCACATTACCGCAAAGATCATATATGCATCCTTGACCTGCTTTGTTTTATTTGTTGGGTATAAATGTTTTGCGACGGAGTCTTCGGATCCAAGTATTTACCTGCAAAGACACTGAAATGAAGGTTCTTTTGCTTGTATTTTATCAGAAATGTTCAATAAGTTGTGGAACGAAGACTGCCTAAATTATAATCTTGATATAAATTTAGAAGCAGGAGAATGTCTAAACTTAAATGGTCATACCTTGACTTACGAAAGTTCTTATGATTCTCATAATGAGTTCTTGTACAGAATTACTAGAATGAGGTTTCACAGAATAATTTGAATTTACAGTAGAGCTACATATACTGAAAATAAATCGGAGCAATTCGAAACGAGCGCTTATGTTGTCAGTTAAATATGTATTGGCAGAAGTGACAACATATTTGCTGACGTCTTGTGATTGGCATAAATATGTATGTACATGTAATCTGTTAAATTTTGACAGAATTTCAACTACAGAAATGTAAGAAAAAATGTGCGAAACCTTCTAGTTTCAGAATCAATCAAACAATCACAAGCGTCCTAAAATATGGAGTAAATGTGTGATGAGTAATAATGTACAACACAAAGTATCAGTTTTTGTATATGTTGTAAAGTAACATATACATAATGTTTACTTGACCTACAGGTAAAGTCTTGAAATTCGTCTAATTTTTAAAGAAATTGGAGGAAGGGATTTATTAGCTTCAACTGATTTATTATCCAAAGTTTCAGAGTTCATATTTTAAAACCACGTGTCAAAAAATCGAATGTTGACTTTCAAGAAAACCTCTGATCCACGAAAACATAACCCCGTCATTCTCTAATATAAGGACAACATAATAGCAAGACATAGAAAACAAGATTTTTCAGTAAAAAAGTTTCACATTTTTGTTTCATATAAATTTTGTCCTGAATTAAGCCTGTAATTTATTTTAAAATAAAAATTATGTTAAAGTTACATGCGATGTGTAACTGAAACCGATCGAGCAAACAACACTACAGTACGCTACCCATTGAGGCTTAATCTGCCGACAAACGATTTTCGTAACCTAATTTACATGATAACAGTACTTTTTTCAAGAGGGCCTAATTTTAAGTAGCATTGATCCAAACCTGCATCATAAGGTACTTGTGCTCAAGCGAAGTTTTACCGTTACCGTTTTTACGTTTCTGAATATAGTTTTTTTTCAAACCATATTGATATAACTCTTAATTTTCGCTTTAGTACACGTACTATCATAAGCATGAATTATGCAGAGTGTTTGATATTTAAACCCACGTAAGTTGTGCTGTCCCTGTGAACAAAAGGCACCCAGGGTTTTGGGAACGCAAACGTTTTGTCCCCAAAACACTTTGAGAACGTTTAGGAACATGGAAATTGTTCCCAAAATATGGGAACAAAAGCGGGTTTGGGAACAGGAACAAAACGTGTACTCATTCACATGAAGTTGATAAAATAAAAATACCTCACACACAAAATAGAATTTTAAACGTACATCACAACATACCATATAAGTCACCCTTTTGTATGCTTTTATTTCAAATTCACCGAACCACGTGACAAGAATGAAACTCTCTGCAAGTTAGACCCAAAATCAGAGATCAAAAAACTCTAACGTGCTGATTTTATTATTAGCTTTACAAAAGGATAACAAAAGGTGCTACTTGTAGTCAGAGCTAATTTAAATACGATAAACATAATAATTAAATTCATTTACAATTATGGGAGACCAAAGGTCAACCAATAGCTGTGATGCAGCAATTATTGTTGAAAGGCATGATTGAAATGTCTTAGCATGCACTTTCTCTTAGTAATGTTAGCCTGTAATATTAATAGATTGTTTATAGTTAGTGCGTGTTGCTGTAAGATGTTCGGCCTCGACCGGACATCAGCACTTGGTTACAAGTGTCAACACAGCACATAGTTTTAAGTAAAGAGTTAAAAGGGATTTCACACCTACTTGCGAAATCCGGAAGCTGTTATTGTAAGTATACAGTTTTAACCTTTCTAATGTTTTTAGGAATCGCCTACAAAACATATTATGCTCCACATTGATTATTATTATTGGAAATATGGCATTGGACATTGTTGTGTTGAAATTAGAGCGTCACCCCGTGGGATATTTTAGGCCCGTGCCCGCCCGTGGCTCGTAACGTTTTACCCGTACCCGCCCGGCCCGAAATTAATGTTTATCGAAAAAGCCCGGCCCGGCCCGCAAAATTAAAAAAAGCCCGTAGCCCGCCCGCAAATACCATACATCTTAAATACTGAAAAACTGTATTTTAAAATATTGGTGTTCTTGACTGTTACATACAGTCGTTAAACTACCTTGTTTATTAAGAAGGCAATACAAAAGCTTATGCTGCTATTTCGGCTTTGGTAAGCACTTATGGTGGCGTTCTTGAATTTATTACAATGTTAACTTCTGGATTCTTATTACAAATACTTGAACTACAAGCAGGATTCATCTTCTAGACTAAATGGAATGTTCCACAGTAATGAAGAGCGAAATGAAACTTACTAAATAACAAAGGCAGGTATGCAAGAAAACTTTTCTTGCATACCTGCCTTTGTTATTTAGTAACAGTCGTATAGACGGGCACGGGCCTAAAATATTCCACGGGGTGATGCTCTATCGTACACCAAGACTTATTGTTAGTTTGTTTGAAAGCTAAAATTGCAAACGTCTGAAATTCGTTCGTCATTCAAGTCTATGTACATTCACAACCGCTGCTCCTGCATTCACAACTAATGAAATTTCTCACGGGCTTTTACGGGCTTTCACGGTCTTTTTTAACCGCGATGAAAAGACCGTACCCGCCCGTAACCCGTCAAACGTAATAATTTTTACCCGTACCCGCTCGAAGCCCGTGCGGGCCGGGCTTTTTGCGGGCTTACCCGTAAATTTTAACCGCCCGAGATGCTCTAGTTGAAATGGAAGGCATTCTTGTAACTAATATAAATATGTGTTTATTTAAGAATAAAACTTCAGTCTTAGAACTGATATTGGTGAAGTCACAACTTCTACTTCAGTCTTTTTATTTCAATAATTATTACACTTACACCGAAATTGACAATGAGGAAAACAAAGAGACAACTCAACACAGGTGTGAAGTGTACCAACATTTCCAATGGGTTAAAGAAGAATTTTATAATTGATTATTTAAAGCGGCGCATAAATTGAGTTAACGGGGGCATATATGATGTACATTCCTTTCTCTGCTAGTGTTTAAGTACTTTTAAAAACAGGAACGGGTTCAGGTTAATTGGATTGGTACCCATTTTTATGGGAACGGGAACGGGATTTTTGCTTTTGTTCCTGAAAAAATTTGTATAGGTACAGGAATGTGTACCAAATTTCCACTCCTATGGACAGGACAACACATAAGTATGTCCCAGTGATTGATCTCCTGGATCTTAAAAGAGGGAGTCAAACCAGAGATGTCTAAACGAAATAGCCTTCCTTCAAACCTTCGAAAGGGAATTGTTTGAAAAAACGCATTCCTTCTTTTAAATGAAACTTTTAAAATATGACGACTTCCCTCAGCCTTATTGTGCTTATTAATTTAATGCATCCTGCTTTCAGCTTTCAAAAAACATCAGCCTTCCTTCCCAATCACAAGTAACCCATCCTCCATCACAATGTCTAAAACAGAAGTGTAAACCGTGGAAACCGAAGAATAAATCTTGTTTAAGATTTCCAAATGTTTTAATATATGTAGCTGGTTTGATTTGTAATTCATTTTGTGTTTGGAAATCACTTCGTAGGAAACGTTAACTAAATGTTAGAATATTGCGCTAAGAACTTTTACATGCTTTTACTTTTGAGTTGAGAGCAGCAACTTCAAAACGTTACAGTCACACAAGCGAGAAACACGATGAAACAGGAATAGTAACTAACTAACATTTACAAAGGCACAAACATGTGAGCAATCACAAATGGACGCAAACCATATAATTCTCCTGAAAAAATCCTAAACGTAGTTGATTGAAATTTAAACGTTTTGCGGGATGCTTGCGGGCCCAACGTATATTTAAATCCAGCCCGAACCCGCCCGCAAGCTGCACTATGTGCATAAAGTACAACCCGACATCACCCGTTGAAATACGATAAAAACCCAGGCCGATCCGCAACTTGAAACACGATAAAGCATTAAACCCGGACCCGCTCATAACCCGTACGGGCGGGTCGGGCCGAGTCCCGACCGAATTTATACCCGCGGACCACGCCTTTCCCCATGCCCACTCGGGATCGGAATGAAATTTTGAGGGAGCTTAGGTGCCTGGCCCAATGCCCCAGCGAGACCAAAAGTTTGGGCCATCTCGCATTTGCGCGGGAAATCGCGATGAAGGTTTAAATTCTAATTCGTGAGCAAAGGCTCCCCCCTGTCCAACCTAAATTTTCCAACGTTAAATCCCATAAGAAAATTTCATTTTCGAAAGTGTTTCATTGTTACCTGCAGAAAATTAAGTAAGGTTGTGACAAAAGCTTGCATTATGTGCACATGGACCCTTGCTATCTTCAGAAGTCGAATATTTCCAAATGCTGCACTTAGTTTGTAAAAGTTTCTAAATTAATATATGAAAATACATTTTTCCAAACTGAAACTATTTCCTGAGCTCTGAAGTGAATCACATTAAGCAGAAAGAATTTTAGAATTACGATAAAACATTAATTTATTAAATATAATTGTAACCTTGACCAAAACATACATCAAGGAATGTTTGATCCAGTGTTTTTTGTCCTTAAGTATTATTTACTACAGTCACATCATAACTTAGCAGGTGACTGTTATATTCGTTTGGAAAACCCTGTCAACCAATATTTATCACAGCAAATCAAATACAAATTAAAAATTAGCTATAATTATTCCGAATTTTAATACAAAAGTTCAAGAAAAACAATCATGAATGTATAGGAATTCCATTTGACAGTTCCTAGAATTAAAAGGTCAAACCAAAATGGACCAAGAGCACAGTGAAAGTGTGTACAGCAAACAATTTAACAAATTATGTGATTTTTAAATAACTCAAAATAACGTAGAACCTAAACCATTTAATGTCCTTAATTTTTACAGCGTCGGTCTTTATTGTAGAGAAATTCTTGGGGTCTGTTATAAAATGTTGTGTTTATCAACCGGTGTTCGTGATTTTCTTAACCACGATTGAATCCAGTGCGAACTCCTCTTCCGCCATGACGAAGTCCAGGAATTCCACGAGCAGGGAACCCTCGCCTTCTACCGTCTCGCTCCGGTCCCTTATAGGTTATTGGCGCTGATTGGGAACAAACTTCATTGGGATTAATCCAACAAAATACTTGATGGAGAATAGTCGGCACAATCTGTAAGATCAGCAAGCAAGGTTTAGAAAATCATCTTTAATAGCTAACAATAGAAGAACAAGAATACAAAATGGTAAGACCATAAATGAGATTATTCCCTTGCCATTTTTGTATGGACGATAAATATTCCCAAACGACAAAGTAATATTTTCTCTCGTTTTAATACGGCCTCATAAGTCTGGTTGCCAAGGGCACAGTTTCTAAACTGGAACAATGAATACCTCACAAATTAATCCCTTAAAATTTTCTAAAAATGAAGCTTGGAAATATTTTCCTGAATGATCAACCATTCATGAAAAAATCCCAAGTTTTAATTGTCACATCTTTACTAGTCTTCCTTTCTCTGTTCTCTCGTGTCATGTCCGCAGTTCTCAAAGTAGTGACCAGTTGGATAGATTCCCCAATAGCCCCACAATAGTGACAACAAATCAGCGCCAAAATTTTAGAACAAATTTTACGTGTAAAGTAAAATACGTTATCTGCAATTTTATTATTCTCAAAAAGATTCAACTTTGCTTCACGTTCTTTGGATTGTGGTCTCAGTTGTTATCCTAGTTCAATTAAGCAAATTTTGCCAGATCTGAAAAACAGTTTGTTTAAAAATTAGGAGGATTTCTAATTTTGTGTAGTTGTCCCCTGTATGGACTGGAAAGGCCATTAGACACCATGTGCAATAAATATATTTTACAAGAAGAAATTTGTCGTTTCCAAAAATAAGTTACATTTTTAATAGTTGATTTCAAACAATTCACAATTAAATATTCATATTTATGCATGGTTGTTAAATCAAATACACTGGAATCAATGAATGGGTTAAACTGCGTAAATGCGGATTTTCAAAATGGATTTTTCCTTTTCTGTCATCATAATTTCAGCCCGAATATTTCGTTCCCTGATTACTTCCAAGGTGTTGCTTGCCTGCAAAAATCCATGCTCTTGATTAGTACTAAAAAACAAAGCTGACAAATAAATATTTGGAAGCAAAGAACGTACATTCAAAACTGTCTTATAATCATGGATTTTCCATTGTCCTGGATTCATCAATGCTTCCAGGTCTTTTTTCTCAGTGACGGCTGGAATTTGAGAAAATGCAGCAGCACATGAATTGGCTCCAGGAACAACTTTCAAAGCGATTACCAAAGCGAGGTCCGTGGAATCAATTTCGTAGGAAAACATTGCTTCCAAATACCTGCGAAGATAAAATAATGATAATTTGGAATCATTAGTGCAATAAAACTAATTTGTACTCATCTGTTGAAAGTTATAAAATAAGGTCCTACGTGTCACTTGATCCGAGAAAACTTTCTCGATGAAAAGGTTGAATTTCCAGAGGACAAAAATCCTTGTCGTTGAAATTGGAATACAATTTATTCCTATTTCTCAACGGAACGTTCAAACAATTGGCTGAAAAAATTAAAACAAAATGCAACTACGGTCTATATTTATTTTGATGTTAATAATTCCAAAGGCTTGAAATCACTGACCAATCTCAACATTGCAAGAAAATCTTCCACGTTTTCCAACTGATCCTGAAATTGAACCGCCTTTGTTCCTGGATTGATTAAATTCGAAACTTTTTCCATGAATGAGGCGTTTCTTTCCTTTAACCACAGAAATCAACCACGAGATGTGAAGTAATTCCATTATTTCGATGCGAACGATGGATCGTGGACCAATCGTCATGTGACCTCTCACAAGTAAATTTCCATGGGAAACAAAAAGTTCCTGTGGGATTTTGCTATCTTGTTTCTGCGGAAATTATCTAAATGTAATCAATGATTTCAATCCAAAAGCTTTGTTTTTTAGGTATATTACAAGACATTACAGTCATCATCCAAACATCCGGTGTAGATGACATTTCAT
This sequence comes from Allacma fusca, assembly GCA_947179485.1. Lineage (NCBI taxonomy): Eukaryota > Metazoa > Arthropoda > Collembola > Symphypleona > Sminthuridae > Allacma > Allacma fusca. The sequence goes on along the minus strand of OX359246.1, from coordinate 74,671,970 downwards.
GTAATATGTCGAACAATGATGCATTTGTAGGAACGTCCGCTGGGGTGAATCCAATACCGAAACGATTAGTCCCATCAGAATAGCTACCACAATATATGGTTAACCGCAGGATTTTAGAAATTGCGAGCGAGAATAAGAATTCACAAAACCCCCTAAAACAAACTCATTGAGTAAAGCATCAATAAACCAAACGTAATCAAGATGGGAATAAGAACTTATTAATGTAAATAACTAGATATGAATGTTTGAGAATGAAATAATTAGGAGTGGATTCTTGTATTTTTATTATAAGGAAACGGTGTCGTAGGTTCCAAATTATATTTTTCGTCATTGTTCCAAATTCAACTTACTCATCTCCACTGAAAGAAAAGACTTCGCTGAAATGTCCGACTACTCTCGTAGGTCCACTATTTCTTGAGCCATTATAAAAATGACGCTGGAGATCTGTGAGGGCTGTGTCCAGAAAGTTGGCTGAAAAACGAATATCATATGAAATTAAATGATGTCAGGTAGTACATCAACGAATTGCAATTGAATTATCTTTTAAACCTTACATAATTTAATTGTACAAGCTGATTTCACATTTTTTGAAAAAGGAATCGAGTCGGAAATCGTTTGAACAGAAGTTCCTTGAAGACTTTCACCATCTTTGACTTTTTTCTCTTTTATTAATTTGTTGAAAGTTTCCTTCAAAATTTCTCTTTCATCCCCCAAAGTTTTGGGTTGAATTTCAACAATTGGAAATTCTTCTTCTGATTCCTCCGAACTTTCGCTGTCACTTTCTTTACTGGCAATTGGTTTCAGTTTTCCCCCTGGTTTTGATTTTTTAGGAATTGTTTTTTCGTTTTCATTTTTTAAAATGTTGGAATTAATTTTGTTTACACAAAATTCAGTTTGTTCGACAATTTCTCTCAAAGTCCTGGTTTCCATTAATCCAGTTCCCTCGGAATTTTGAGACGACAAAACTCCAAGGATCTCTTTCCGCAGGATTTCATTTTCGGATTTGAATTGATGAAAGGCTTTTGTCAAATCGTTCAAACGGGACTCGATGCGAAGGAGTGTATTTTTCCTGTGAATTCAGAGATGCGAAATTAACGAAATTCCTATTTAGAAATTCACAAAGGTTCCAAGACCGGGATGACGTAATGACAATGGGATTAAGTTGCCGAAGTAAATTATCACGAACAATATTATCCCTTTTTAATCTTTTTCTTTTTAGAAATACACAAGATTCAAAATCGAACTAAAATGGGATTTATTTGCTTTTATCAATTGAATTGTGTTTGAATTCATCTAAAAATAAGAAAATAACATTGCAGACAATTTGTTTATTTCTGATGAAGAAAATTGGTTTTAACGAGTAATGTCTATTCGTGTCAATGCGAATTCATAACAAGAAGAAGAACTATTAGGTTCATTTGACAAATATGAATTAGATAAAGTGAACGGCGACTGAAAAGATTTTACTCCTCTCCCCAACTCTCAGAAATGGAAACCGAAAAACATATTCGAATCCACCATTTTGTAGAAGACAATCTAGAAGAAAACTTGTTACAAAATGCGGGAATCCAATCTCGGGACACCCTGTGTAAGCCTTTCATTAGTAAAAAGAACAAAACCAGCAGGTGTCGGATTTCTGTGGGAAGACGGGAAGATTCTTCCCAGGGAAAAAATCTCAACGGGAAGGGATTCTTTTTTTTCAACAGGGATTTTTAAATTCGTTGTCCTTTTTTGGCAGGGTTTTTCAAATTTATTGGCGCGTTTCAGAGAAATTTGCTACGGAAACAGGGATTTTTTGATTGGTTCATCTTATTTGGCAGGGATTTGACGTCTTGTAGGAATAATATTTTTGCCAAAGGGGATTTTGAAAATCGTTGGCCTATTTTTGCCGGGGATTTTTGAAATTGTTTAGTTCCTCCCTGCAGGGACATTTAATACAGCTGGGAAATTCAGAAATGATCTTTGTTAGAGATTTTCAAAAATCCGACCCCTGAACAGAACGAAGAAGTTATGTTAAATTGCAGAGAAATTTCTTACGTGTCAAATCATAACAGAAAATATTGTGAATGTTTCACAACATTCGCAAATAAAATTTTATTCCAATTATTGTTCACCATATGAAGTTTTTTAATTAGTGTAAATTAACACTGTTTGAGTTTTGGGACGAAAATGGGCACTTTTTTAAAAATACCAGGTTGAGTTTAGGACGGAAACTCTGCCTCCATTTGAAGTTCTAACGAGAACAACTATCAAGGGATTTGAAGTTCTTTCTTTTTAAATGGAATACAAATGCAAGAATTTGCTTAATTCTTTTGGCTTCCTTCTAAAAATGGATTTAGATCGAGGCAATAATTTAGTTTTTGAGATTGAGTTACGGAAAAAATGAACTTACATTTCTACCACTGGGAAGACAAACCGGAGAATAATTTACTGAGGTCAAAGGTCGGAACTGAACTATTGCAGAATGAAAATGCATGGACACGTACAGTATAGGAAAATCGTCTGAAGATTCAAACTCTTCATTCATTCTCTTTACATTCAAATCGTAATCCTCCAGACCAATTTAAAATGCGTCATTACAATATGCAAATTCAACAACCTTTCAAAACTCATGACTCCTCAAGTGGACTATTTTCCCGTACAAGTTACAATGAAAAGATAAAGTGACTAAAGTTATTTGAACCGAGTAAAACGATAAGCAATGGCCTACTCATCACATATGTTACACTTTATAAGGGAATTTTCCTTATCACCTGAAAACAACACAGTGACTCCGCTGGAGTCCTCGTTTGTTCCTAAAATATATTGCCCTGTGTATGTACAGGGTGAACCAAAGATGGGCCTTTTAATTCACCTTGCCTATTTCCTTCCTATAATTAAACTAACATAATGTGCCTCCCTATTTGCCTATAATTATAATCGTCGAATTATTTCCCCTTTTAAGGAAATGTTCAACGAAACGCCTTCCTTAAATCCTATAAAGGCTAAAGCAACACGAAGTTCCTTCCTATAATATAAGAAACAGGGAGATGCCTACCTACATATATCCCTATAAATGTTCTTATAATAGTCCTTTTGGGAGTATCATGCAATTATACCATATTAGAAAGTTCAAAACTACTGCTTTCCTATATAAGTACACTCTTAAAGTCCCTACAGAAAACCGAAAACCCCGCATGTGTCCAAATGAATGAACAGTAGATATTGTGTAGTAAGTATAATGTATGTACATAGTATACAATACAATGTGTTGTGTTTATACTACAGAGGAACTTATTGATTATAAAACCACAGAGGAATTTATTGACGTCAAAGGTCAGGAACAGTTAGAAGAATTCCGGAGTGGAATGTGGTGGCTAACGAAATTAGCAAATATAAGTTGAGACTTCCAATTCCAATTGTGGACCTTTCGTGGAAACCAACAAACCATACATGGGCACCCTCACGAGGGATTGAGGGTTGCCTCGCCCTCTCCCTCGTCCTCGCCCTCACAAACTGCGAGGGTGATGGCGAGTACACGTTGATTTTAGGTGCCCTCATGAACATGAGGGAGAGGACCTATGAATAGGATGTGAACGAAAGAGGGGGAGGCAGAGTGCACATGTAAGCCCTCATGACCTTCTCTTACCTTAATCGTTATGCGAAAATCATACATATATTGTTCTGTAGCAAGACCAACTACATAACGTCTTAGGTACATGGTTTATGGCCCTGCGCAAAAATCCCAGTTTTAATTTTTAAAAGTAAAAGGCCCTCTTGTTTAGGTGAAAATTTCTCATATTAAACTCCAGAAAAAAATTTCATTTTAGGATGTCGGGGAGACATTGTCATTTGTAAACAAGGGCACCTGGGCTTTATATTTGATTAATGCAGTTTTCAGACCCTACTATTGAATATTACTGGTCTGAGGTTGTGGAACATATTTGTGACTAATCTTTATTAACCGGAGACGTAGAAAACAGCTTTGATCAATAATAGTCATTTTCTGAGCTACTGAATCGATTATAATGACGAATTATTGTCAAAGACCAACAAAAATGTCTTTTATAACAAAATATTGTAGTTTGACTACTGAATGTTTTTCATTTTGCCGACAATTAAAATATAAGGATGATAGGCACTTTTTACCGATGAATTAGAATTTTAAACTTGTTTTTTACGTTATGTTGAGGACAAAACATTGTAAATTTTTCAAGTTTTTTATACTTTTTACAATTATGTCAACCACGAAACCTAATATGTACCTGTACCCAAATACCTGTGTAAAACCTGCACCAATAAAGGGCACTATTTTGAACACAGTAGTTTATTTCAACAACAAGTTTTTTAAAATTTCTTTTGAACGCTAGGTTGTAGGAAGTTTTATAAACTTTATAAGCTAACCAAAAGTTCCGTACGTTCAGAACTGGGGGGAATGTTGATACTTATTGAAGTTGTCATAGTTTAACCAAGTGTCTGCGAAAAAGTTATTTGAAGGCACAGGTATTGTAGGAAATTGTAGGGGGGTTATTTACGCGTAATATAAAATAACGAGGGCCCTCATGAGTGCGAGGGAGAGGGGTGTATTTTAAAAGTAGCCCCTCACGAGGGCGAGGACGAGGACAACCCGTAACGTGTTGCTCGATTGATGACGAGGGAGAGTGCGAGCAGGCTATATTCCATCCCTCGCACAAAGAGGCAGAGGGGGAGAAAAACGCCCATCTATGCAACAAACAGAAGAGGAGTACGAAAATATCCCGCTTTTGGTATGTGGAAATTGGCATACTGTCGAGACAAGCCTGGCTGACACTTTACAAATTAAGGACAGGTGTGTTACGCACGCCTCTCTTGCCTCCGATAGGCTTATGCTTGTTACCATAGAGTGACTGTCAACCATTGTTTACTTGTAAACCATAGATTGACTCTGTATTTGTAATGAGTGAGTCAACCATCGACTTCAAACATGCTTTTATTTCGCGCTGAAAAGCATGAAAAATTATCGGCTAATCGCAGGCAAGAGAGGCGTGCGTAACACACCTGTCCTTAATTGGTAGTGTCAGCCTGGCTGGTCTCGACAGTACGTTTTAAGTGTGAAGCCAAAGATATCCAAAGGAAGTCGCCTACCTAAGCCTCCCAACAATTCCGTTCTCACATAAAAAAATTTTTATAAGTGTACAAATCCTGGGGAAAACTATGAAAAGTACCACTTGAGCGGAGAATTTGAAAACACCTTGCTGCTGATAAGATTTCGAAAGTTAAAACGTAGCATTTGCGTAAGCATTCCCGAGATAGATCTTCCTCCCGCTTGTCACAATACTTTTAGAAATCATGCTGGGAAGTGGTAGGTGATGAAATTGAGCTGCAGCGCGAATGAGTACTTTTTCCGAAATAAGGATCTTTGCAAGTGGTATTTGATGATGGTTTTCCGACGTTTTTGCGTGCCAAATGGTCTAAATGCTGTACCAAAGCTTGTAATCGTAAACCATTTTGCCTGTATCGCTTAACCCCATTCTGAGGTGTGGTAAATCCATGCGAAGGGACGTCTTTTAGGGTTAGTCAGTTTACTTCTAATATACATTTTGTCCCCATGCCCGTGGAAACCGTATCAAATAAACAATTGGATGGATTTGCTTGAAACGATTTGCAGACATTAAATAGGTTAATAGGTATGGTTGAGCCAGGCCTGTTTAAAACCGATGCGATCCACATTGATAAAAACAAAATTCCCCGATTTTATATTAAATTGCGTTATTTCAAAAACTATTATACCAAAGTCGACGAAAAATTTTCTGGATATTTTTTTTATTGTACAAAATATAAAAAATCGGTTTAGCAGTTTCTCCATAATCATTTCGGTGGAAGTACCAGCGTACGGGCAGGCAAAGTCTCGAACGGCAACTACGCAGAATTTTATATCTAATTAATTGTGCAAATTCTTTTAAGTCACAGGAACATTTATGATTTCTATAAAATTCGTGAAATTTCAGATAAATGAGTTTTATCAATTCGCAAATGCGATAAAAATATCAGTTAAAAATCAAACACAGTTTGATCTTTATTTAGAATAATTGGGATTTTCTCGTAATTCGACATACCCATGACTGCAACCGTGTGCAGTCTGTTTGATGCCTTTTTTTATTCTCCGAGCTAACATAAAGGAGTAACGCATTAGTAGTTAGCTATGAATGACCTTTTTTATGACATGTAGGTGGAATGGATTTTTTACCCCCGTTAGTCCGATAGGAATTTTGCCTGTGGTCCTATCCTTTAACATGTGTGTATGTTAAAAGATAGGAAGAGCGTACTTTCCCAATGCTAGGGTATTGTAATGTTAAAGTATTAGGACCAATTTAGGGGTGCTTTAGATACCAATGGTTTAATAACTATATCTGAATATAATACAAAATAGGGCCGGTATTAAGAATAAAATCTATTGAATGAAAATATATATGCATTATAAATAGTATAAATGTATGTTACGAACTAATACATCATTGAAACATCTAAAATATTAAAAACTATAAATATGGCACGCAAATAAATGAAATGAAAGCAAATCTAAAAATGAAGTATAAATAAATGGCATTTAGGCGGGCTTGATGATGTTGTTAATCACTGGTTGGGAGATCTTCAAGAATAAGAAAAAAAAACAATACATATTTATTAAAAACTGAATTCGGCGTATTATTTTAGGCTGAAAATCAATCAATGAGAACGAAAGTTTTTCTCACAGAAATCTCAACCCCCATAACGGTTGTAAGCACTTGCCCTGTGCCAGTTTGTGGTAGCTTGTCAAATGCTTCTTGCGCATTTGCAAGCGAATCGAAGTACACCCTGCAACTCCTTCTGAGCAGGGTGATCTTTGATTCATGCCCAAACAGAGAGCGGAGCTGTGCCATCACAGCTTCAGTTGCTTGCATATATTGTTCCAGGGGTTTGGGGGAACAAAATATATAGAACATGCCGACACTGGGTTGAAACCCAATCGGTAACTGTAAATATTAATATAATATCGTAATTGAGGGATATTCATGCATAATTTATGACATAAAGGAGAGACATAGCGAACTTACTTTGTTATTGAAATACGAGGGTCGAGTGGAACGGGGAAGCGGAGTAGTCCTTGCACACGGCTGGTGGGACGGGTTCTGGAAATTTTGTCCTACCCACGGAGTAGGAGGGTGGAAGGGGGCATAATAGTTGTAGTTGACCACTCCCGACGAAGAGGTCTAGATAAAAACAAGTTTAATTGAAAAACAACGATGCATTGCAGCTCAAGTTGTTTAAATAAATCAAGTTAACAAGGGATGATAGTAGGGATAATACGACTAATTAACTACCTCGCAGTTCCTGGCGCGAGTTTGTGCATCAACAAGTTGAGCCCCGAGAAGAGTAAGTTCTTCTTCTTTAACCCGGATAGCCTCGTCTTTGACCCGGATCACTTCTTCCTTAATCAGGATTACTTCGTCCCTGGCATTGATGATATCTTGCTTCTCACGAACCTCCTGCTCTTTACCGGCAAGTTTGGTCTTGAGTTCACCGTATTTCGCCCGACCCCGGTTGTTACTGTCTTGTAATTTTAGAACTTCGGCAGTAAGTCTGATGTTGTCGTCGGTTCGTTCTTTCAAGTAATTTTTCAGTTCTCCAACCTTCATTTGTAAGTGAAGGACAGAATTGAGTTCCTACGAATATATCGAAAGTAAATAAATGGCTTAATAGTTAATCAATAAAGTCATTGTTGAAGCTATGAGTATATCTCGAATTAGAAAAATAACAAAACAGATTTCAATTACATTGTTTGAAGCGTAGCATTGTACTGCTTCACGAGTCAAAGAACTGCCGGATTTATCACGATGGCTCTCACTTTCGTCATCGCTGTAGTCTTGGATTGGGATACAACGTTTCTTCCTTGGGGTAGTATCCTCGTGAATTACAACTCGGTTGAGAGTTATAGTAGGTTTACCCCTACCGAGTAGCTCACTCCAAGCTTCTTCTCCAAGTGAAAGCGAAACAGAGTTCTGTAATAAATTAAGATATAACCCGAGTAAAATGTGAATGCAAAACAGTTTGAAAACAACCACCATGCAGTTAATACTACTATCAGTATATCTGGTTTGTGCCTTTTTTGCACAGACTGCAAGCGCATTTAATTCGTCGCAGTTATTAGATAATATTGAGGCGAAATTAAAACAAAGCAATATGGAGCAAAAAGATTTTGCAAGCGGAAGTAGCGAAATTATTGCAAGTGGGTTAGAACTAGTTATAAAAAGACTCTTATCTGCACAGAAGAATAACGGAAGCCTCGAATCGGATAAAGGATTTGGCAGCAAACCAGCGCAAACGGAGAATTGGATAAGTAAGTAGGTATAATAGCAAAGATTATCTATGCTCGGAAAAATACTACAACATGGTTTCCTTACAGTTCTAATGCTCATCCTGGGTTTGTACGTTCTTTCGAAACTCGTAAAAGTCGGGCGTGCTCTGTATATTGAGTGGAAAGTCAGCAGAAAGAATTCTAGTCAACAGTCAGAAGAGGAAGCCGTGGAGTAACATCCCCAGTTTGCTTTTGAACTTGTAACATAACCACCGTCATCAAGTGTTGTTCTAAGAAGATGTCAACGATGCATCCACAGCCGATACGGAGTGGAGGGAATAATACGGTAAATTTCAGAATTTTTCAATCAAGTAAATTACGATTGTATTATCTTAAGAATTGAAGAATTTGCTAACAACTTGCTTTTATCTAGGTTTTAAGATGTCCTATGACAAATTGCCCGTTTTATTGTCGGACGTATCGTAATTATGATGGACACCTAGAAAACAGACATTTCTGTCTGGACTGCGGTAGTTACGATGCTAATATCGATTTACACCGGTGTGAGAGGACGGGTGAAGGGCTGGGTAACGTTGATGCCGGAGCACAACTGGATCTAACCGACTTTTATGAATTTAGTCGAAGCCATGGTGGCAGCATGATTAGCTATAAATATAAGCATAGCTTAAATACACCTGATATCGAAATCACATTTTCAGAAGTTGAATCTTCCGTAAATAAATTGCTTCGAGAACTGTACGAAATACACACACTTTCTAAGGTTGAAATAAGTGTCGGGGTGCAAATGGAAAAAGAAGTTCAAGAAGAGAATGGTAAAATAGGTTACAAACAGTCGATGATATCTTCAAGTCATCCCATTATGAGCTACAAAGCCCCGCTTCTATAAGGGTCATATTACTACAATGTGCCTCGGATATTATCGAAAAAAAGAATAGTTTTCTGGAATACGGGTCCGGATGGCGAATATTAAAAGTGGAAACATTCGAAATAAAGCTGGGTGAAATTCGGCTCTTTATGAACTCGAGTGCTAGCGGGCATTTAGAAATGCCATTTAAGTCTAGACAGGGATTTATTAACTTTAAAAACAAAGATGAACATTGCTTTAAATATTGTATTGCCGCCGGACTGTATTGGAATAAGCAGGTAGAAGAAAATGCGATCACAGGGACTTCTAATAAAAATCTAGCTTGCTACAAAACATGGAAAACATATTTTGGTCGTATAGATTTTTGTAATATAAAATCGGCTATAAATATTTACAACGACCTTCCCCAATTTGAAGAAAATAATGGTGTATCCGTGAATGTGTTAAGTCATAAACAGGGGGAAGTAGTGATGATAAGGTCAAGTAAGTCAAGACGAGCAAAGACTGTTAACTTGTTTTTGATCCATAAGAAAGTTGGGAAAAAACGGGCATACCATCTAGCTCTTATAACCGATTTAAACAAATTTTTAAGCTATCGAAAACCAGCAAAGGCATACTTTTGTGATCTCTGCTTTCGCTACTTTGGTTCCGAAAAGAAATGTTCAGATCATAGGCAGGTATGCGGGACAGACAAGGAAATCGTTGAAAAGCTTCCAAAGGACGGCGAAACACTTAAATTTACAAGACCAGAACTGACACTACCGTACCCTTATGTACTTTATTGGGACTTTGAATGCTGCTCTACGACAGTGAATAATCCAAAAAGTTTAGGAAACTCGACAACTATTGAAAATGAATTCAAACCAATCAGTTACTCACTTTGCATTGTGAACTACATTGGAGAAGCTAAGAAAATCTATGCGCTAGAATACTATGATGGTGAAAATCCGGTGCAACATTTTTTCGAAAGGGTTTTTAAACATGCGGAGGATATTCTGTGGTCAGTAAGAACAACAAACAATTTCATAGTTCCTTCAGCGGAAGAAATTTTTAGACATGAAAATAAGACCGATTGCGATTTCTGCAAACGAGTTTTTACAAATACTACGGTGGAAAGAGAAGAGGATGAAGAGCTTGAGGAATCAGAAATGCCAGACGAATACAAAATGCGACCTACCGGGAAAGAAAAGAAAATAATTAAATGCTATCACCATTGCCATGCCACAGGAAGATATCTCAACACAATTTGTGCGGGGTGTAATTTAAAAATTAAATTTAAACACGAATTAGTATGTGTGGCCCATAACGGAGCAGGGTTTGATTTGCATTTATTAATTAAAAATTTGGAAAGCTCAATATTCGATCCTAAAGACATATCTGTTATCAGCAAAGGATCTGAAAAATTTGTTCAATTAGAAATTCCAGCACGGGATGTGCTAGTGCCAACATTAAATTATAAATACAACAAGGGACATTCCAATCAGAAAGGTTGGCAAGGAAATCGAAAGGTGAAAGTTCGTTTTATCGATTCGTGTCAATTTCTTCCTTCTAAACTAAGCACTTTAGCTGAGGCTCTAAAGAAAGAGAATGCCAAAACACTCGATCTGGTGAGTCTAAGTATCCCGTTTATATTAGAGAACGATATGAATAACCAGCAAATCAAAAAAAATCGGCAAGATATTTCCGAAAAATCTATAAGTTTGCTGTTCGAAAAACTCCCTTTTCCGTATCGATATTTGACCTCGTTGGATGTCCTGAATGAGGGAATTCCTGATAGGGAATATTTTAATAACGATTTAGCAAATGAAAAGTGCACAGATTCGGAATGGCAACTCGTGCAAGACGTTTGCTCGGCTTTTAATATATCAACGTTTCGCCAATTCACCAGGCTTTACACAATAGTTGATACACTATTACTTGCAGTAATTTGGGAAAATTTCCAAATGAATGGAATGAGTATGTACGGGCTTGACCCTACCTACATGTGTACAGGCAGTGGGTACTCGTTTCAATGTTTCTTATATCATACGGGATCCGAAATTGAGTATATACGGGATTTCAAAATGATAGAATTACTTTCAAAAGCAATACGGGGCGGGTTTTCCTTCTGCACTAGAAAAATTCAGACCGCGAATAGTGAGAGAAGTATCTTCGGTTATGATCCAACGAAGAATAGAACTCATTTGATTTACAATGATAAAGTAAGCCTGTATGCAACAGCGTTGCTAGATAAATATCCTCATTCGAATTACAGATGGGAAAGTGTTAATGAACTTGACCGTATCGATTGGAAATCATATGAAAGCAAAGATGGGAAAGGGTACTTTCTACAAGTAACACTAGGCTATCCCCCCGAAGTTCAAGACAAAACAGTTGATTTGCCATTAGCACCAGAGCGTCGTGTGATAAAATTTGAAGAGTTGGGAGAAAAACAGCAAAACAATTTATCTAAACTTGGTAAGACATCTCAATCCTCGTTCACTACACAACCACGTTTACTGCTACACTGCTATGATAGAGAAAATTATGTCTTGCATTATAAGGCTCTTAAATATTATTTGGAAATGGGTATGACTTTGAAAAAAATACACACAGGAATCTCTTTCACTGAAAAAGCTTACTTCCGCAAGTACATACAACACAACATTGACATGCGAAAAGAGGCAAAAAGTGAATCAATGAGACAGTTTTTGAAAAATCAGAATAATCAGATTTTTGGAAAATGCCTCGAATCGAATAGAAACCACATGAAAATAAAATTTTGTAGTTCACGGGCACAATCAAGGCATTTATTGTCACTGCCCGAATGTAAGGATTTTCTTCCCATCTCTGAGAAAGTAAGCGTTGTCATGCTTAGCCCTAAGAACGTAGTTTTAAATAAACCTATTCAGGCAGGTGTGACAGTACTTGATTTGGCCAAAGTCATTTTCTATTATGGGTATTACCAGCAACTAAAAATGGTCTTCGGTAACGGGATATATAACCTGTACTGCGATACAGATAGCTCAATCAGCATAATTACAGATCCCGAGAATAGGTTCTGGAAAGACCTAGTTTCTTATAAGGAATTTTTCGATTTTTCAAAAATACACTCAGGTCATGAATTTTTTAAAGCCCACCCAGAGATGGAAAGTTTTAAGAATGTAAATGCAGGAGTATCTGGCAAATGGAAAATTGAAAGTTTTGATATCTCCCAAGTAGTCACACTAAAATCCAAACAGTACTCTATATTGTATAATGATAGAAAAGAAGAAATGAAGTCCAAGGGCATACCATTCCCTTCATTGAAATCTTTCTCCCATGAACAGTATGCGGACGTAGTTCAAAACAATAAAATTGTAAAACTAGACGTTAAATACATACGTAGTATTAAGCATAACTTATACTGTATAACAGTGAACAAAGTGGCTTTTCATAATTTAGATGTATATAGGGCATACTGTGACCCCAACGATATTAATTTTAGTCTTCCACTGGGGCATTATAAGCTAGACGAAAGTAGCTGCAACTGTTTCCAATAAAAAGCAATGCATTTTTAATAACATGTCATTCGCTGTTGTCATGTTATTCAAACACCATGGATTTCATTGATTTCCAAATTGCTCACCCATGTACTGCAACTGTACAGGGGCCAACAGGAAGCGGCAAGACCGTATTAACACTAGACATCATAAGAAGAAGAAAAGAAATTTTTGACACCCCAATAGACAAAGTCATTTATGTGTACTCTGATTATCAACAAAACTTTCGAAAGCTACAGGACGAAGACCCGGGTATAATTTTTACATCAAATGTAAAAGACATCGAGGACTTAGCGTCGGATTCCTGTTTAATTATTCTGGATGACCAGCAAAGTGAAATTGGACAAGGCGAAAATAATACCCTAGTTACAAACTTTTTTACTAAACATTCTCACCACCGGGGTGCATCTATATTTCTAATTTTACAGAATAGCTATGCGAAGGGTATGCGCGACATTAACATAAATACTCAGTGGACTTGCCTGTTTGATATTCCTAGAGACAGATCGACTATTTCTACTCTGGCAAAACAAATTTGCCCCGGGAAGACTTCATTCCTAACCGAAGCGTATTTAAAGGCAGTGACTGCCAGGGAATATGGTTACTTGATCCTGGACTTTCACCCAAAACATAAGCAGTTCAAGTACTGGGTTAGATCAAACCTTTTCCCCACTGAAGATTGCTTAGTGTTTACTCCAAAGTGAGTCAGTATCTCACAATGAGTCTCAGAGTCAACACACCGAAAGCAACCCGGCTCGAGGGGAATATTGAATTCATTTGCAAGCTTTCACTTGCCACGAACAGACAGTTCTCAAAGTTTGTCAAGGAAGCCACTGAAGAACAACTGAAAGCCACTTGCGAGTGCTTTGCTAATCTCCGAATCTTTTCCCCTCGAACCATAACCAGAGTGAGAGCTTTTAAGCCCAATTTGTTCAAGCAGCAAGTGTTGCTAAACCCAAAACTAAATAAGGCAGTTTTAGCCGACATTCTACTTCAAATCGAAACTGGGGAAATTTTACGAGTGATTTGCAATGGTAAAGATAATGAGGGTAATTGATCCTAAACTTTATTCCGAGTTGATGAAAATACTTAACAGTGGTGAAGTGATTACAAATGATAGAAAAAACGAACTTGAAAAGCAAATACTGAATCAGGATATAAAGGACAAGGAGCCAATAGATGCGACTATAACCGAAAATTCTGACATTGAACATTCTACAGATTCTATTAAGTCAGCAACGAAAAGGTATAAGCCCCTGGATATTTGTTGCTGCAAATTTAAAACCGGACATTTCAAGTTAGAACCAGAGTGGAAAGTGTTTGAAGATTTGGATAATCCGACTTCATCCGAAAATAAACAATCAACCCTACCTAACCATCCGGAACAAACAAATGATCTTACCCCAGATAAACCACAACAATTGCCCAGGAGAAATTTAAGACCCCGCAAAATTCAGAAAGGCAAAGGGAGGAAGAAAGTTAAACGTTTGGGCAAGAGTTCTTACAATAAGAGTGTGAATCGAGTGAGTGGAAAACGAAGGTGGAAATGAACAATTAATGCAATAACTGTTGTGCATGGTAAACTCCCGGTAAATATTGTCAGAACAGGGAATATATAAAAACGTCGTGTCAGTGTGATGAGTGAAATTGTTGAGAGTTATCTAAACCAACGATTGGCCGGCGCGTTTTCCGGGTTATCCGGTTTCCTTAAAAACCATCCAGAATTTCAGGACAAGGAAGCCGTACAACGGGAGCTTCAAAAATTAGAGGGATATTCATTACACAAGCAAATCAGACGCAAATACAAACGTCGGCGAATCATGGTGAACTTTATCAATGAAATTTGGAGCACTGATTTGAAAGACATTGAAAATATTGCTCCATATAATGAGTGCAATTATTTTGTGCTCGTGGTAGTAGATAGCTTTAGCAAAAAACTTATACCCGGCTTCTTAAAAATAAGAACTCTGAATCTATGATTTCAGCATTTACATCTATATTTAAAGAAGCACGGGCAAAGCCAATGTACTTATTTAGCGATCGAGGGAAAGAGTTTACCTCTTCGGCCTTTAAAACATTTTTGGATAAATATGAAATAATACCCTATCATATCCATTCAATTGTCAAAGCTTCTATTGCCGAGCGTTTCATTAGAACTCTTTTCACAAAACTTCAGAGATTTATGACTCAGAAAAACACAAAGAACATCAGCAAAGTACTGCAAACCTTTACAGACACGTATAATAATTCGTTTCACAGTTCAATCGGCCGTGCTCCTAATACAATTACCATCAAAAACTCATTTGAGACGTGGAGGCACTTGTATAGACAGCACATAGCTGAGGCCCAGGCTCCAAGATCTCCGCCTAAATTTTCGATTGGAGATTCTGTTCGCATCTCCAGAGCAAAGCTTCTGTTTGAAAAGGGCTACTCAGAGAACTATAGTCGCGAAATATTTAGTGTGTCAAAAGTTGTAAATACGTATCCTTACACTTATAAACTAGTAGATAAGTCAAATGAAGAAGTTCAAGGCCAGTTTTATGATTACGATTTAAATCTAGTTAGTATTAGCGCAGGAAATTAGTTTAATATGTAATGTGAAAACAAAAAAAATGAAAACAAATAAAAACTTGTATATAATTGTACGCTGGAGGATTTACATCTTCATTTGCAGCCCGGTTTCATTAAAGTCAGCATGATTCATAACAATCTCAAACAGTTCGTTCCATTTAGCGATAACGAACATTTTGTTTATCTGAAAAATACGGGTAACTTACCCGCGTTTAAAAATACTAGTGACATTGTTCAGCAGTTACCAACAGACTTTGATTATAACAAACAACATTACAACGTTGGACTGCTGAATTTAAGATACACATCTAAACAACCCAAAGCACTCGAATCAAACCCGACGAGAAAAAGTAGGGAAAGGAGATTCAAGCGATCACGGAAAACATTCACACCACTACATCATGCGGCTATTCCGGTTGGGCCCCTGTTTCCAGACTACAAAGATCCCGTTATTACAGAATATCCAATTCGGAAACAGAGCAATGAAACCCTTTATGAATTTACCGAAAAATTTAATAACGGTGTTGGCAAACTAATTAACGTCTTGATTGCTCAAACATATGTGGATACAGACGGGGAAAAGTTTGTACCAACATTGTATGTTAAAAATCAAGACACTGCTACTTGGGTTCTATTTTCAAACGCTTTTGCATCTTTATTCGGCTTCAATCGGAGATGCTTCTTTGAGGGTGTATATGTGGGAAGTACTGTAATCGATCAATCAATGTTCGATCGATATACGAACGATACAGACTTTTCTGTTAAAACTTTCAAAAAAATGGAGAATACAATAGGAACTTTATTATGATAGATCAGCAAGTTAGCTCTCTTTTTGCGTTTCATAAAAACCTTGACGAACAATTCAAACCCTTCTTCACCAGACTCACATCTGTCCTAGGTAAAAGAGGGTTGAATGTAATGTTTTCCTTCGACAGGGAAAACAAATGTACAATGATTGTTAGCCTTCCCACATCTAACCCCCTGAATTACATAATACTCCCTCAGGAGTTACTGGACAGCCTCGGTTTCAATAATGACCGATTTTATTTTGGTACTAAATACACCTCGGATACTCCGTTTAACAGTACCGCTTTCGATAACATTATCCCACTTGAGAATCGTTTCATTAATGCTCGGTACTTTTCACTGCAATTTTTGGCCATGAAAGAGCCTAAATCGCAAAGCATTGGCGATGTATTTACGGAATTGAATAACACATTCATTGATCAGCACCACGATCAGTTCCCTATCCAATTCTCCTACGATGATGGAGAAATAATTCTCAATGAAATACCGCCTGACGTCACAGTCCAGCTGCCAGCAGACTTGCGAAACTACTTTGGGCTTCCCATTGAAGCAGAATTTAAGAGAAATAGTAGGTTTTCCGCTCGGAAAATGATTGTGGAGCAGGAAGAAGAAATTGAATGGGAAGAAGAGCATGAAGGAGATGCGGACATTCTGGGGAGTAAGAAAAGGTTTATGGTGCTGTCAAATATAATTGAAAATCAGACATATGAAGGCCAAAAAGTTCCCATTCTACGAGAACTGAATTTCAACTAGGACTATAATAATGAAACTGAGGTTAATTTTAACCCAGTCATATATTTACCCCTAAGGAATAAACAAGTAACGGAGGCTCGCATAAATTTTGTAGACGAGAATCTAAAACCCATTGATTTTGGAGACGCTGAAACGGCAGTAACTCTCCATTTCAAACCAAAATATGTGTAAGGTTCTCTGTGACGAAAAGGCTTGTGTCCTTGAACCAGGCCATCAGACACAAACAGGAAGTGGAGCAGAGCAGACCTTTACATATATGGCTTCTCAAGGTTTAAATCCAGAAGCATCATCTTATCTAATTCCGCTTAGAAGTGCTGGAACATCAGCAGCAACAAAAAAGCGAGGTCGTTCACAGACAGGCGGGGGATTTAAACGAACGTCAAAAAACTTCCAAGCCGGTGCCGGAAAAAGGCGACGGCGGAAGTATAGAGTTTCGTCTAAGAGAAGTGGGAGAAAACGTATTCAAATTGGGTTTGGGAGGAAAACAGGAAAGAGGCGCTGCGTCAAACGAAAATCTGGTTAAAATATGGATGTAAACTGTCTTTGAGGAAAAACCCACTGTATACGAGGGATCCCAGCAGAGTGCACGAAGTGAGGTGCAGCTATTTGATTTGCCTCCTACTGATCTAACTACACAACTGAGTTCAGATTACACTCAAGCGTATCCCCTTGTTTCTATAAAGGAAAATTACAACCCCCTAGAATTTTCTATACAACTCGATACCTCAGGGTACTACGACCCATCTGACTCATTCCTAGCATTAACATGCCGAATTGTTAAACAGGACGGAACACTATGTGACGATAATGATATCGTCGCACCATCAAATCTTTTTTTCCAGACAATGTTTTCTAATCTGGAAATTTATTTGAACGGCCAACTGGTCTCCGACTCGGGAAACTATTATTCCCAAATCGCATATTTGCAACGATTACTTGCTTCTAGCCCAAATGACAAACAGGGTAAACTTCTGAATGAATTTTATTACCCGGACGAAAAGCCCGAAGCATACACTGCTTCAGACCCAGGATTTGCTAAGAGATACAAAAAGACAAAAAAGTCACAACCATTCACAATGATAGGGCAACTTGTTGCTAACATATTCAACCAACCAAGATTTCTTCCGGCAGGAACAGAAATCCGGATTTTATTGCGCAGGAATTTGCCCGAGCTTTGCCTAACCGCAGCCTATGATACCAAGACTGGTTTCAACGGCTGTCCTTATTCCTATCAAATAACAAATGCTACGTTCTTCGCCTCTAAAAAGGTCATTTCAAAACCTATTGTTGATGCCCACAGACACCAACTTTCACTTGGCAGAACTTTTAAATATCCTACTACGGAGGTCGAGCTAAAGACATTCACCATTGCTCAGGGTCTTACAAGCATAACTACAGATTCTGTTGTTATTGGAAAAATTCCTCGCATACTTGTCGTCGGACTTGTGTCCAGCACATCCTTTCTCGGGAAACTATCTAAATCCCCGTTTAACTACGTGGATAAAAACATTTGTGAGCTCGGTTTCACCTGGAACAGTGAAACCGTGGAGCACAGAGTGTTCCCCTTCAACTTTAGAAAAAGCTCAACTGCAAAAGTGAATGGCAAGGATATCATAGTGTGGAGTGGAGTCGACGACTACTTACTAGCCGTACGTAGCCTTGAAAAAACGGCAAGTAACCCTTCTTTAGGGAACGGGATTAATAGAGATAATTATAGATTAGGGAACGTTTTAACAGCGGTTGAGCTTCTCCCTAACAGTGGAAACGCATTGAGTGTCAACCGAAGAGGACAAATTAAGGTCCAGCTAAAGTTTCGAGAACCTTTGGACGAGCCAATTAACGTAGTAATTTATGCTCAATATCAGTCCATCATAGAAATAGACTCCAACAAACAAATTATTTTTGACCATTAATATGAATACTCATTCTTTGATGGAGGGTCTTCGGTTGTTATTATCTACACGTAACACCAAAGTTCAATACTTTGTTGTCCCCGCTGATCGACTACATGATCAGAAAATTACAACGTATCCTTGTGTAGCAATAGTGAATACTGATCTAGCTCAAGATAGAGGCACTCACTGGATTGCTTACTTCATTACATCTGACAATTCCTACGAATACTTTGATTCATTTGGGAAGCCCAGAAAAAGCTACAAGAACCTACAACGGCCTTCTGGGAAACTTCTGAAGGAAAATTGCTTGCCACTGCAAGGCCCATATACTGATGTGTGTGGACATTTCTGCCTATACTTCTCCTACCTGAGATCTATAGGAATTTCGTACGAAAAATTTCTACGCCTGTTTCAATCAAATTTTTCGAACAACGAAAATTTTGTGAAGAACTTTGTTCGCAACATTCCTAATTTGAAGGAGAATGGACTTTACAATGACGAACATAAAGTTCAGTGCTGCTTTTCTCTTTCCAAATTGAAATCAAACAATCTTTGAGATGCAAAGTTTAAAGCCATTTTATATTACAGTTAATTATGAGATGTAAATAAAAATTGTCGTAATAATGTAAATAAAAATATTGCCAGGGTATTGTAAATAAAAATATTGCCAGGGTATTGTAAACAAAAATATGACCATTATAATGTAAAGTAAATATGTCCATGATAATAAAGAGTTTTGTGGTGGTGGTGGTGAAAATATCGCAGTAATTCATTCGCAATTTACAAATTTTGCACATATATTTATTCAATACAATATTCACATAATACATTTTTTAGCGAGAAACGATGCTATGTTGGAGTGATTGCCCTTATTTTCTAAAGCTATACGTCGCTTCTCTTCGAATCGAATGAGCCGGGACCTTCTACCATCATATGTAAATCTATCATCTCTAATTATTTCGTCCAGGATCATTAATTGATCAGGGTCATACACTCGGCTCAAAGCAACATAGTCCATACCAGGCGAGGTTTGCCTCGAACCCAGGAAAATTGCAATTGAACTGACATTGAGACCCGCCACTTTATAAATCGGTATCCCATAGCATAAACGTAAGGGATACAACTAGAATTGTCTTACATTCTTGTCCCATCCCAACTTCCACATGACAAAAATATTTTTATTCAGCACAACGTTACTCATTTTGGTTCACTGAGATATTTTCACACACTGCTCCGAATTGAAGGAGGGATGGAAGAAAAGAAAATAATTTATTCATACAAATATCGCATGCTGATTTTCTTGTTTTACCTCGGACGAATTTCTACATTTGGTGAATATCTCTCATACAGAAAATTCAGAAGACAAGCTGAACCGAGAAAGCTGGTGACTCATTCGGGTGGTATATAAACTCGTCAAAATATATGGAAGTCCACACTTTCTCTAACTATTTGCTCTTATTCACCTTACAAGTGAAATATGTATGTGTATACTTGTAGATGTGTTCTATGAGAGATGAACCTTCTATGAACTACAATAATTCAATTTTCCCTGATAGGCAATCATTATGAAGTCTAAAACTACTTATTGCTACAACATACTGCAATCGTTATGTTTAAGGCATCTCGATGCTTCCTGTAATAATTATTAAATGGATCGATAAAATCCGAAAGCTCGCAACACCTAAATGTGCGGGCGTATGGGTTATATTACTAGTAAACACACAATCTTCAAATTAGCATAACGTTGAGGCTATTCGCCCAAATTCACCAATTTTACATCACAACGTCATCTACTCATTACCGACTACACGCTGGTAATGGCAAACCTTAACGATAGTAGATTGGTTCCAAAGTTATCAGCAAATGATGAGAAAATGACTAATTTACGGTCATTCCATGACTTCAGATTAGCATAACTTTTGAGGTATTTAGGCAATCTTACTAAAATTACATAGCAACAGCATCTACTCCTTACCGGCTACACGCTGGTAATGTCAAACCTTAACGATAGTAGATTGGTTCAAACGTTATATGCAAATGATGAGAAAATGATTAATTTACGGTCATTCCTTGACTTCAGATTAGCATAACTTTTGAGGTGTTTAGGCAATCTTACTAAAATTACATAGCAACAGCATCTACTCCTTACCGGCTACACGCTGGTAATGTCAAACCTTAACGATAGTAGATTGGTTCAAACGTTATATGCAAATGATGAGAAAATGAGTAATTTACGGTCATTCCATGACTTCAGATTAGCATTACTTTTGAGGTGTTTAGGTAATCTTACTGAAATTGCATAGCAACAGCATCTACTCCTTACCGGCTACACGCTGGTCAAGTAAAATGACTAGGATAGTAGATTAGCTCAAAAGTTATAAGATTATACAATAAAACATGACCATTTTGCTCAAAGTACCCCATAATGGGAAGAAGTAATGGAACATACAAACTCAAATATATAAATAGCCAGTATTGGAATTAATGTACGCCTTAACAACACCTGGGTAAGAAAATAATTTGACCCAATGCTTCGTCACCAGTATTAATTTAATTACTGCTGACAACATTCTGGAGCTTGTTTACGGCTCCATGCATGCATATTGGTTTTATGGAGACTAGAATGAGTACATTGGAAATAGACCCTAATAAACAGGACAGAGTCTAGAATTTCAATGCGTTATTTTATTAACCTAAATCCGGATCGGGAGTACTTAGCTGAAAATAAATAAATTTTTGTTTAGTGAAACTTTTCTGTATTGATGAGGTCATTTGAAAAAGATCCGGATAATTTCGTCTAGATGATATTAAAAATTTCTTGAAGCCTCCTTTACATCGCACACTATGTCAGCGGGCTCTCCAAAAGAGGATAAGTTTGTTATTGCCTGCTTGAGCTGGTTTAAGTACACCGTACAGGGAAATTGATCCACTGATGAAATTATATGAGGGAGTGAAATGTAAGAAACTTGTTCGTTCTTATTCGCTCAGCTAGAACGCTTCAATTTTGTGATCTCAAATTTCACCCAAGATGGAAATTCCCGTCTTTAAAATGTGATTCCTTTCTCATTGAAAATGGCAAGTGAGGTTTTCACTACCTTAAAACCTCTGTAACCATTTTAGTACGTAACGAGAGATTAACCACCATCCCACTGGTATAGCAATACATGTATCATTACCAAAGTATTGGCATGAGAAAAACAAACAGATGAACTGAAATTGCTGTTTTGAATATGCATTTTTTATGCAACTAGCGTGGCCTAATGTTTCTCGAGTCTGTAATTTATCGCACTAGTCAGAGCTATGTGGAAGGATCAAATCACTAAAACTAAAAGTCGAGCCTTTCTACATAGCACTGAATAATCAAAACTAATAAACCAAACCCAAACCCGGATTCATCAGTGCATATACATGTGTGTCCCCATCACATAAGAAATTTTCGTGCTAAAAGTTAATTCTTATTTAAACGATCCTCTAATGACAGCAGTTGTAAATACATACCTATGCTCCGCTATTCCAGCACTGTAGTGTGCCAACTTGAAAATTGTAAATTTCTAAATATTCAAACACACTGAAGATACAATTAAAATACCTCTTTAAAATACAAAAGCATCAGAGACTGTTTTTTTCCCATAAATATATGCTTTGTTTGTGTTTGGGAAGCAGTTATTCCAATTGTTTTTGAAATGAGTAGGGAGCCACTTCAGGGTTTCAAAAACATTCTCACAAATGCAGATATTATTTCCCTCCGGTTTGCATGAACAAATAAAAATGCATAAAAGTGTATAAAGCTTTTACTACTATTGAACCTATGATTAGAGAATTTTGGAGACAATTGCTATTTGCGAAAGTCCGAGGAAAGCAGTTCCATGTCTACATTTTGTTATGCAATATCTACATTTGTAAATTACGTGCACATAGACGGAATTACAAAAAGTTTATAAGTAAGCCATTAGATCCATGTGTACAAGCTACAGCTTGAAATCCTGCCAATCTCTCTCCCGTCACCGCTGCTAAAGTATTGCAACTTCTCAAAATTGAAAATTCTCAACAGAGACTACTTCTATTTACTCGGACATTATTGTTCAAGGCCCATTTTCGTGCTAAAAATTAGAGTGCACATTTTCGTGCTAAAAAATAAATGCACATTTTTGTGCTAAAAAAATGAAATGCACATTTTCGTGCTAAAAATAAAATGCACATTTTCGTGCTAAAAATAAATACTACAATGCCAAACCTTTGAATAGGATCCCATATTTTATCTCCCTGAGCAGGATTTTATTTTCACTGAATTCACAATTTCCCCCGTTTTTTTTTCCAAGTTCGAAAGTTTTTTTAACCCAGATTTTACTCTGCTCACAATAACCAAACGCATGAATACCACAGGAAATCTAAGTAAATAAACTAAAGTTCATTATTGCCTTCGTTAATTTTCCCACTGTTCTATCAAGATCAGAAGTTTTTTTGCCCCGCAGATTTTACTCTGTTCACAATAACCGAACACATATATAAATACCATTGCACATCTAAGCAAATAAGCTATATGCTAATATTGTCTTTCCGAAAAGAACTTAAATATTGCAGTTTTCAAATTCAGTCTTTTCCTTAAGTTCTTTCTTTCAAGTTTGTTAATTGTCCTACAGTTCTTTCAAGTTCGGAAGTCTTTTTGGCCCCAGATTTTACTCTGTTCACAATAACCAAACACATATATAAATACCACCGGACACCGAAGTAAATAAACAAATGTTTCTCTTTCCGAAAAGAACTTTAATATTGCAGTTTTCAAACTCAGTTTTTTTTACCTAAGTAATTTCTTTCAAGTTCGCTAGCTTACTTAAACGCAGATTTTTAATCTGCTCACAGTAACCATGTTCACATATAAATATCACCAGATATCTGAGCAATTAATATGTTTTCAAACAACTACAATATTTTTTTCACAACAATCTAAATATTTTTCCTGGACCCGCTCCACTCCAGTCACAAAGTTAAACTAAATTTATACATATCATTCACATACGAAATTTTCCTCTCCCCAAGTGATTTTCATAAAATTATCCGTTGCATCTTTCCCACACAAAAGTTCATGCTTAATTAAAAAAAATTGTCGTTGAGTACTCATGCAGCTGCACTTCTGTGCAATAAATGTCATCCCTGCAGAGTACTCAACGCTACGACCCTTTGCAGTGATTTACTGCATCTCCGCCCTTAAAGGACCCGAACGCTGAAGGAAGCAGCACAAATTTATTGTACTACCCCCTGTTTTTCCAGCGTTCGGCCCAAGCATCCTTCTTCCTATCCTTTAACACACACACACATGTTAAAGGATAGGACCACAGGCAAAATTCCTATCGGACTAACGGGGGTAAAAAATCCATTCCACCTACATGTCATAAAAAAGGTCATTCATAGCTAACTACTCGCATTGTAACTCATATTTGATTCTGCCACTTTCATGGAAATTATTTTCCAGATTTTGAGTTTGCCTCAGGGACTTCTGCTAATTTTCGAAGTTTCAGAGATCACGTGCTTGATGTAACAGTAAATTTTGTTTACAGATCTGGAACTTCTAACAAACTGCCATTTGCTTGAATACAATAGTGCTTCAAGAATTGGAAATTTTATGGGTCTTCTGAAAAGGTAATTATTTCATAAGTATCCGCTGAGAATTGTCACGAAGAGCCTTAAACATAAACACACAACAACACTGGTGTGCACTGGTTCATCTAGAGGACGAATAATTCAAGACACGTTTAAATTTAAGTCAGGGTCAAGTAAAAAAACGTATTTTGATGCTTGAGTGTTCAGGTCATGATTATATAGTTTCTAAACTTGATCATGAAACTTGTGGTCAATTTAGTGTCACTTTCAAGCTGGAAAGCCATACTTGTTGGTCAAGGCATGTTCATGATGAGGTATGGAAATGTAAACCCGTGACCATAAACCATGAGTATTTCAAGTAGTAGTTCAAGTAACAGAAGTTGTGCGTGTAAACGTCATGGTGAAAAAGCCTCAATACATGTAACGTGGCCTGGATATACGCTTCGACCGGTATTTGATGAACAAGATCTACAGCACACGTTCCTTGCATATTTGCCAACTGCACTATCTGCACGATCTGTGAGATCAGAGTATCAGAGAGCAAGGTTCAGAAAACTCCTTCAAGAGCAAAGATGCTGAAAATGAGTTTATGGTTTGATCATTATTTCATGGACGATAAATTTTAAGTATGGTAACCTCGGACACAGTTTCTAACTTGGAAAAATTATATTCGTCACAAATTAATCCCCTTGAAATTTTCTAGAACTGTAGCTTCTAAATATTTTACTCAAGTATGTACTATCCAGGAAAAAATCCCAAGTTCAAAAACTTTAATTTCCACATTTTTGCTCCTCAAGTTACATTTACCCAATCTTGCTCGCTATTCTTAATGTCCGTAATCCTCAAAGTAGTGACATGTAAGATAGCTTCGTGAAAAGCCCCAAATAAATGCCAGCAAATAAGCGTCAAACGAAATTTCAGAACAGATTTTGCCTGTGAACTAAAATCTGTAATGCCTGCAGTAATTCTAAAACATTCTCGGCTTTGCTTCGCACGTTCTTTGGCTTGACCTCAATTTTTTTATCCCTAAAGCAAAAATTTTGTATAATCTGAAAAAGAGATTATTTTAAAATTTGGTGGATTTCATATTTTGAGTAGTTGTCTCTTGTATGGACTAGAAAGGACATGGGACACCACGTGCAATACATATAATTATTTTGCAAGGAGAAATTTACTGTTTCCAAAAAAGATTATATTTTTAAAGGTTTTACTTTAATTTAAATTTTCATACTTGTACATGGTTATTAAAACAAACACACTAGAATCAAAGAATTGGTTAAAATGAGCAAATCTGTATTTCAAATTTGATTTTGATTCTTCCGTCTTCACAATTTCAGCTAGAATATATCGATCTCTAATCACTTCCAAGGTGTTGATAGCCTGCAAAAAATTTTTGTTCGACATTATTGATGAGCTCATTTGGAAATTAATTATTTGTAGGCAAAACCACGTGCATTTGAATATTTATTGTAATCATGGATTGGGATGGGTTAAACTGCGTAAATACGGATTTTCAAAACTGATTTATCTCCTTCTGTCATTAGAATTTCCGCTCGAATATTTCGAACCCTTATTACTTCCAAGGTTTCGTTCGCCTGCAAAAAAATACTCTTGATTAGTGTTGAAAAAGCTCTTACAAAAAATAAATACTTGTGGACAACAACACGCACATTCGAATATTTCTTGTAACCGTGTATTTTCCATTGACTGGGATTCATCAACGCTTCCAGGTATTTTTTCTGAGTGGCGGCTGGAATTTGAGAAAATGCAGCCAAATGAATTCGTTCCAGGACCAACTTTCAAGCCAATTACCAAAGCAAGGTCAGTGGAAATAACTTCGTAGGAAAACACGGTTTCGAAGCTACTGGAAAATTTAAAAATCCAAATTTGAAATAATAAATGAAATAAACAAATTCACACTCATCCGTTGTAAACGTCTTACGAATCGCTTGATCCGAGAAAACTTTCTCTGTAAAAAGAATGAATTTCCAGAGGCCAAAAATCCTTATCGTTTGAATTGCAATACCATTGATTCGTATTTCTCAAAGGAACGTCCAAACAGTTGACTGAAAAAATTAAAACAAATGCAACTAATTGTAAGTTCTTTAATTATTTCAGTCTAAATAATTCTGAAGGTTTAAAATGCCTGACCAATTTCAAAATTGCAAGAAAATCTTCCTCCTTTTCCAACGGGTCTTGAAATTGTACCACAATTGTTGGATGTGATTGTGGATTGATTAAATTCCAAACTTTCCAGTGAGGTGTTTCTGTCCTCCAAACACAGAAATACGCCACGAGATGTCATTGAATTCCAATATTTCCACGTGGACGATAGATCGTGGAACATTGGTCATGTGACCTCTCACAAGTTTTCCGTGGGTTACAAAAAGCTCTAAAGGGTGTTTGCTTCCTTGTTTCTGCAACGAATAAATCGAATGGAATTGTTTTAATACATTTTGATATGTTTAGATATTCACAAGTTCTTACAGTCATCATCCAAACATCGGGTGCAGATGGCATGTAATATAATGTGGCGTACAATCTGGTATTTGTAGGAACGTCCGCTGGGGTGAATCCTATTCCTAACAAAATATTGCCGTTCGAATTACTATAGTGCAATAAATGGTTAGCCGCAGGACTTTGCAAATCGCGAACGAACACATGAAGACACAAGTAGGGATTGTCGATTTGAAAATGCCATGGCATATTGGGCATCATGCCTGCCCAAAATGCCTGGGCATTTTGGGCATTTTCAACTTTGGGCAAATACGTAGGTTTTGGGCATATTCGGCACGGGCATTTTGGGCATTTTCATTCCTGGGCATATTTGGCATTTTGGGCATATTCAACTCAAATTTTCCGGTCGATTACCTTTTCCAGACGTTATTGGTCGCTGCTGCTACTTGCAATCGCTACTACTGCAAACTGCCCAGCACGATTTGTTATAACTAACAACGATTACTCGGCGTTTTTAACATACAGGTAAATAAATCTGGTCAGTAGATAATTGTAGCAGTTTTGAAACCTCTAAATATTGTTGCTAATTGACGGGTGGTTAAACAGTTCAACCTTGAAATTGTTCCCGAATTATTTTTAATTTAGTAGTCAAACATAACTCACATTTTGGAATGCAATAAACTCTGCCAACCTCGAAGCACTTGTTAGAAAAAGTTGATATGAGAAATTCTATTTACACCGATATTATTTCAGCCGAAGGCTGAGCAACGGCTGCAGAGGTTGAAAGTTACACAAATAAAAGTTCTGTTGGAGAGGATTTTTTTGAGAACGCATTTATCATTGAAGAACCGTACACGTGAGAAGAACTAGAGTATTCTGATTAACGTAATACAAAATGCAACAGTATTGCATTCGTCAATTCAATATAAGGCGATTGTGTGATACACATGAAGTATCTTTTGAAATAAAATACATTTGAGCAAAATTGCCTTGTAGGCCTTTTTATTGAAATTTGAGTATTTTATTTTAATAGTGAATAGTGGCGTTTTTGTCTTGACTGTATTGCTGAGTTTTGTCTAATAAATATTCCCTACTGAAAATGTCCAAAATGCCGAATATGCCCTGTCGAAAATGCCCAATTTAGGGCATTTTCCCAATGTGCCAATGTGCCCAAAAATATGGCACGTTGGCGGGCATTTTGGGCATATTCAGCTTGGCGGGCATATATACGAGGGCATTTTCAATCGACATTCCCTAGACACAAGCATACCTGAAACAAATTCGTTGATTAGAGCAACAATAAACAAAGTGTAACCACGATTGCAACGATAATTAAAAATGTAAATAAATAATGACTGTTTGAGTCATAATTAAATAATTAAAGTTCTTTGATTCTCATTTGAAGGAAACAGTGTCGTAGATTCTAGGTTTAATTTAACGACAATGTTGCAAATTCTCCAACTTACTGATGTCCACGGCTAGAAAAAACTTCGCTGTTATTTCCAACTACTCTTGAAGGTCCAGTAACTGAGAATTGAGGATAAGCATTGTGGAGATCTGAGAGAGCGGTGTTTAAAAAGTTGGCTGAAAAATATAACACGTTTATAACGTTTCAATTTTTAAAAAATCACTACAATAAGGATTTGCAAGTTACTTGTTTTACATATCTTACACAATTTTATTGTACACGAGGCTCCCACATTTTCTGAAAGAGGAATTGATTTGGAAATAGTTTGAACCGAAGTTCCTTGCAAACTTTCGCCATCTTTGACTTTTTTCTCTTTTATAAAATTATTGAAAGTTTCCTTCAAAAATTCTCTTTCCTCTGCCAAAGTTTTGGATCGAATTTCAACAACTGGAAATTCGTTTGCTGATTCCTCCAAGCTTTCGCTGTCACCATGAACAGGTTCAATTATTGACACTTTTCCCGGTTGTTTTGATTTTCTCGGACTTTCTTTGTCGGTTTCATTTTTTAAAATGTTCGAATTAATTTTGTTAACAAAAAATTCAGTGTGTTCGATAATTTCTCTCAACGTCCTTGTTTCTATTAATCCCATTCCTGTGGTGTTTTGAGAAGATGAAACTCCAAGCACCTCTTTCCGCAGAATCTTATTTTCGGATTTGAGTTGATGAAAGGCTTTTGTCAAATCGTCCAATCGGGACTCGATGCGAAGGAGAATATTCTTCCTGGGAATTCAAAGTCACGGATTGAACAAAATTACTTTTTAGGAATTCATGCAGGTTTGAAGATCGTCACGATGTGGCGAAAATGAAAATAAACGGTGGAATATCTCTAATGACAATTTGCGTATTTTCGATTGGAAGTTTTAATAATTGTCTTCAAAGTTACATATTGAAAATAAAATACCAAATTACTAAGCTTTTTAATTCTTACACAGTTTAAGAACGAACATAGAATCAAAATTGAACTTTTAACAAGTTACATTAATTTGGTTTTATCAATTAAATTGTCTTTGGTCTCCTTAAAAAATAAAAGAAAGACAGTGCCGAGAATAGGCTTAACGGCTGATGAAGAATCGTTATGTAGTGTGTAAGCGTTGAGGGAGATCTTATTTATGTATATGAGGATGAGGATGATGTGGAAGTAGAAGCTAAGCTGTAAGGGATATGCCACAAATGACGTCATTCATTTAGTCAGTCAGTCATATTGTCCGTACATGATTTAACATGACGTACTCAGTCAGTCCCTTCTTCATAATATGGCGTCATTTTTGTGCAGATATTTAACCCAGACCCTTTGTTACTCTTCCATGAAATCCCCGTATAAAATCGTTAGTTTAAATAACTATTCCACCATCCAAAATCATTAGTTACGAGCCACAAAGAGTTATATCGAAATATACGAGACAGTGTAACTGGTGTTAGTTTTTTAAAGTAGACACTTCCAACATAATTTAAGTAACGGGGAATTAAAATTGTGCTATAACAATTTTAATTTGAAATGTGTGCGGATTTATTGACTCATCTTGGAAGCTAAAAAGTTATAAAAAGGACCTATTGACTGCATCATCTGTCGGAGAAGTCTGTCAAAGCATTTGTGTACATATGTAGTTTAAATTTCCTCATATCAAACGGCTGAACTGATTTTCTAAAAAATAACGTCTATTGAATAGATTCTTGACCTAATCAAATCAAAATGGTCACACATAAGCATGTTATATCTGCATTTTCGACAGGTGGCGCCGTCACCATTTACCAAGCCGTGTGAAACTATAATAGTTCTTTGTGCTAACCAGCTAGATGCGTAGTAGAGCATCTCGGGTGGTTAAAATTTACGGGTAAGCCCGCAAAAAGCCCGGCCCGCACGGGCTTCGAGCGGGTACGGGTAAAAATTATTACGTTTGACGGGTTACGGGCGGGTACGGTCTTTTCATCGCGGTTTAAAAAGACCGTGAAAGCCCGTAAAAGCCCGTGAGAAATTTCATTAGTTGTGAATGCAGGAGCAGCGGTTGTGAATGTACATAGACTTGAATGACGAACGAATTTCAGACGTTTGCAATTTTAGCTTTCAAACAAACTAACAATAAGTCTTGGTGTACGATAGAGCATCACCCCGTGGAATATTTTAGGCCCGTGCCCGTCTATACGACTGTTACTAAATAACAAAGGCAGGTATGCAAGAAAAGTTTTCTTGCATACCTGCCTTTGTTATTTAGTAAGTTTCATTTCGCTCTTCATTACTGTGGAACATTCCATTTAGTCTAGAAGATGAATCCTGCTTGTAGTTCAAGTATTTGTAATAAGAATCCAGAAGTTAACATTGTAATAAATTCAAGAACGCCACCAGAAGTGCTTACCAAAGCCGAAATAGCAGCATAAGCTTTTGTATTGCCTTCTTAATAAACAAGGTAGTTTAACGACTGTATGTAACAGTCAAGAACACCAATATTTTAAAATACAGTTTTTCAGTATTTAAGATGTATGGTATTTGCGGGCGGGCTACGGGCTTTTTTTAATTTTGCGGGCCGGGCCGGGCTTTTTCGATAAACATTAATTTCGGGCCGGGCGGGTACGGGTAAAACGTTACGAGCCACGGGCGGGCACGGGCCTAAAATATCCCACGGGGTGATGCTCTAATGCGTAGTATCAAATACGAGCCCACTGATACATACTATAGTTTTAAATATCATAAATTCACGCTTTTCTATAATAAGGATAGCTACCGAATCAGTGTCACTAGATGATTCGACCTTTCCACGGTGACACGTTATCTAAAAGGTTAGACATTGATTTTAAAGGAGGTAAGGTCATCCATCTAACATTGGAAAAGTATAGCTCACGTATAAAAATACGGTAATAATTTCTTTTCAGCTGCGATAAGTACCATTGACTGGATGTTACAGTTCCTACGATTTCTATTTAAAAGTGCTTTTAATTAAAACGTACGCATACGTCCTTTTGCCTGTCAAGTTACCTTTTCTATCCCACATGTTTTACCATAATAACTCAACGTGAGGTATTGAAAACCGGTTTAAGTCATTTTCAAAATTTTACAAGTGATTGTTTTACTAATGTAAAAAATAATTACTATATTATTATAATATTATTGACCAAATGAGCGGCCTATTTCTAATTACCTTTGACCTATAGGATTTTACCCATGAATTAGTACAAGTGCCTAATGATTTTTGTTTCTCGTTTGGTTACAGTAGAACTCATTATTGGGCTTCTAATTTTATTATGGTTATTACCGATGACTAATAAAAAATATCGACACTAAAAACGAATTATATTATTATTATGCCCATGCATACATATACACATGACGTCATATACAGTCAGTCAGCCTTCGTTGTGACGACGAATGATTTTCCAGTCAGTCAGTCCTAATTTGCCCCATTTTTGGATGACGTCATTTGTGGCACATCCCTAAACTGCAAAGCATATTGGAATCCACCAGTTTGTAGAAAATTTTGTTTTAAATTAAATACATTGGTGTAATCTCGAAATGCAAGATGTTTTTTTCTAAAATTTAAAATTTGAGTAAAAAATTCGAAAACAATAAATATTTCAGTATTTATGAAGACACCCTGATTTGGTCTACTTCACTGAGCGCTGCATCCACAGTTTCTGAGGTGCGAACATCGTTCAAATATTAGAAAATCTAGAAGAAAGTTTGCTACAAAATGCGGGAATCCATGTTTTACCATTGAATTGTCTGTTCGATATTCCAAAGGGTAGAAAAATGTCTCGGGACACCCTGTGTAAGTCTTTCATTAGTAAAATGAACAGAGTGAACAGAACGAAGAAGTTATCTTAAATTACAGAGAAATTTCTTACGTGTCAAAATACCAACAAATTATAACAGAAAGTATTGAGTGTGTCCCAACATTTGCAAATAAAATGTTAGCTTTTTAATTATTGTAAATAGTGTTATTTAGTGTAAATAAACACTGTCCGGTATTTGGGACCGAAATGGGGCACTTTTATAAAAATACCAGGAGGAGTTTATGTCCGAAACTCTTGAAGTTCTAACGAGAACAACCATCAAGGGATTTAAAGTTCTTTCTTTTGAAATAGAACACAACTGCAAGAATTTGTTTCATTATTTTGGTTTTCTTTTAAAAATGGATTCAGATGAAGGCAATAATTTAGTTTTTGAGATTGAGTTAAATGAACTTACATTTCTACTACTGGGAAGACAAACCGGAGAAGAATTTACTGAGTCCAGAGGTCAGAGCTAATTAGAAGAACAGTGACTAGACTTTTGGATTGAACACACAGATATTGAAAACAGGAGTACAATAATTATTGCAGAATGAAAATGCATGGACACGTAAAGTATAGGAGAGTCGTCTGAATATATCTCGCTTTATATTCAAATCGTAATCTTCGAGACCTTTCGAAACTCATGACTCCTCAAGTGGACTATTTTCCCGTTCAAGTTACAATGAAAAGACAAAGTGACAAGATATTTAAACCAAGTAAAACGATAAGGAATGGCCCACTCATCACATATGCACGTTACATTTTATAAGGGCATTTTCCTTAACACCTGAATACATTACACAGTGACTCCGGTGGATAGTCCTCGTTTGTTTTTAAATATATTCCTCTCATATGCACAGGGTGAACTTAATCACTCGTCCCTCCATCTAGCACACATAGCGAATGACTCATAAAAAATTTGGTTCCCCCGAATTTCAGCAATTTAGTTGCATATTTTCCCAAATTTAATTTATTGACATTGGCTATTATTTGAGGTCTAAACCTCAACAAATGTTAAGCAAAGTAAATTTTTGGTCATTTGCATTTTGGGATCCTTGAAGAATTTAAACAAAATGCTTTGATAGCAGAACATATTTTGGGAGAAATATCCGATATGAAAATCATTATGGACTGTTTGCGTAATAAGTGAATATTTTGAAACCGAGGCTTGTATCAGGAGAGCGGGACTGACACTTGGTTCTCATTTGAATCTTAACCAAAACCCTTTATCTGGATTTAGGCCTCCTTCTCTTTAATAATTGGAGCACAAATGAACCAATTCATGTCATTTTTTAACTTCCCTCGCAAACTAGATTGAGATAAAGGCAATAGTTGATTTTTTCGAAAAAAGTTTTTGACAAATTGAATTTACATCTCCATGATTTTGAAGAAGGGCCAGAGAGGAATTTATTGACGTCAAAGGTCAGGAACAGTTAGAATAATTCCGGAGTGGATTGTGGGGGCTAACGAAATTAGCAAAATATACAAAAGTTGAGACTTCCAATTCCACTTGTGGATCTTTCATGGAAACAAATAAACAGAAGAGAAGTACCAAAATATCCCGCTTTAGGTATGTGAAAATTGGATTACGTTATCAAGTGTGAAGCCCAAAGATATCCAAAGGAATTCGCTTACCTAAGCCTCCCAACAAATCCGTTCTCACATAAAAGTCTTTTTATAAGTTAAAAAAGAACTATGAAAAGTATCACTTGAGAGGACCCTGAATTTGAAAACACCTTGCTGCTGATAAGATTTTGAAAGTTAAAACGTAGCATTTGCGTAAGCATTCCCGAGATAGATCTTCTTCCCGCTTGTCACAATGCTTTTAGAAATCATGCTCGGAAGTGGTACGTGATGAAATTGAGCTGAAGCGCGAGTGAGTACTGTTCCGAAATAAGGATATTTGCAAGTGGTATTTGATGATGGTTTCCCGACGCTTTTGTCGCTGAGGTGCCAAATGGTCTAAATACTGTACCAAAGGTTGTACGCGTAAACCATTTTGCCATCGCCTGACCCCATTCTGAGGTGTGGTAAATCGGTGCGAAGGGACGACTTTTAGGGTTAGTCAGTTTACTTTTAATATACATTTTGCCCCCATGCCAGTGGAAACCGTATCTCAAAAACAACTGGATGGATTTGCTTGAAACGGTTTGCAGACATAAAAAAGGTTAACAGGTAGTATGGTTGAGCCAGGCCTGGTTAAAACCGATGCGATCCCCAATGATAAAAACAAAATTCACTGTTTTTATATTCAACGACGTTATTCCAAAAACTATTATACCAAATTCGACGAAACATTTTCTGGATATTTTTTGTATTGTACAAAATACAAGTAAAATCAGTTTAGCAGTTTTTTCATAATCATTTCGAAGGAAGTACCAGCATATGGACAGGTTCAGTCCTGAAAGGCAGCTACGCAGAATTTATAATATAATTTATTGTGCAAATTCTTTTAAGTCACAGGAACATCTATGATTTCTATAAAATTCACGAAATTTCAGATATAGCTGAGTTTTATCACTTCGCAAATGCGATAAAAATATCATTTTAAAACAAAATACAGTTACCTGGATTTAGATTAATTGCGATTTTCTCGTAATTCGACATACCCATGACTGCACCCTTGTGCAGTCTGTTTGATGTCTTTTTTCTTCTCCGAGCTAACATAAAGGAGTAACTCATCGTAACTCATATTTAATTCTGCCACTGTCTTGGGAATTCTTTTCCAGATTTTGAGTTTGCCTCAGGGAATTCTGCTAATTTCCAAAGTTTCAGGGATCACGCGCCTGATTTAAAGGTAAATTGTTTTTACAGATCTGGAACTTCTAACAAACTGTCATTTGTTTCAATATAATACTGCTTCAAGAATTTTATGGGCCTTCTGGAAAGGTAATTATTTCATAAGTATACGCTGAGAATTGCCATGAAGAGCCTAAACATAACTACACAACAACACTGGTGTGCACAGGTTCAACTACCCCTATTCTTGCTAACCCTGGACAAACTGGCCACCAGTGTCATTTTTTCTGGTTTTTATTTGATTACGCAAAATCTATTAACTTTGAACGCCTGAGTTTTTTCCTAATCGTTCATGGACTAGCTAAAGTTTGAAAATCCGTGCACTGAACTGATTTGGGCAAACTTTGTTTGCATGTGCAGGAAAGTGAAACTTGTATTAAAAGATTTATAATGAGGTAGGGAAATAGATTTGGATTTTTTCGTTAAAGGTAGCATGTCCGTACGTCAATCCATTGGAAAAATATAGCAAATGCAATATTTTTTATTCCGAAAATAATTTTCTGAGGTCAAACGGTTGATACGATATCACCGAAATTATCAGAAGGCACAACTAGATTTTATGGCATATATTTTGGTAAAGGTCACATGTCCGTATGTCCATTCGTTGTAAAGATATGGCTACCACAAGATTTTGTAGAGTGACGGACGGACGGAATACTCTCGTGCATAAGAAAGTTTCACTTTCTAAAAATAATCGGCCGGGTAGATTCTTTTTAAAAAAATATAGAACAAGTGTACTTTTCGATTGGTCAGCCATTTACAATGTTAAGTAAACGGCGTATGTAGTTACATTGGGGCCCTCAACATATTCCCAAATAATTTCGACCGGTGTTACAAGTAGATGAATGAAAAATTTTAATAATAGTTTACAAAATTTGGACAAATTTCATGCCCAAAATGATATACGACTAGTATCCAGTATTCAAGTTCAAGTACAGTATCAAGTAAGGCTCAAGTGCATGATTAAGTTCAAGTATAAGCTTGAGTGCGCAGTCAGGCTCAAGTTCATTTCAATGCGCAAGTTTTATTGAGGGGTTAGGTTAAGGTACAGGTTCAAGTTCAGGTTCAAGTTCAGGTTCAAGTTCAGGTTCAAGTTTAGGTTCGAGTTCAGCTTCAAGTTCAGGCTCAAGTTCAGGATCGAGTGCAGATTCAAGTTCTGGTTCAAGTTCATTTTAAAGTGCAAGTTTTATCGTGGGGTTAGGTTCAAGTACAGATTTAAGTGCAGGTTCTAGTTCACTCTCATTTTCAAATATATGCTTGAGTACGGAATATTCATTTAAAATTACAGGATTAGTGCGGTGTTAGGCTTGATTTCAGGTTGAGGCCAATAAACTAATTGTGACCAATATTGGCCAATCGGAAGCCAAAAAACTAATTGTGACCGATATATGTCCATGTAAGGTCAAGAATGTAGCTAGAACCAAGTATGATGTAGGCATGCCTTGAATGTGCCATTCATCTAAAATAGCATAGACTTTCGAAGCTGAGAATTTCTTTCTTCTCAGGGATTTACCTTGGAAAATTTAGGTTGGACAGGGGGAGCCCTTTATTCACGAATTAGTATTTATAACTCCTGCGCGATTTCCCGCGCAAACCAGGGCGAGATGGCCCAGATTTTGTCTCGCTGGAAAATTGGGCCAGGTAACTAACAATAAGCCCCCACAAAATTTCATTCCGATCCCGAGTGGGCATGTAGCGAGGGTTCTTTGTTAGGCGCGTGACCCCATGTTAATATTTTGACCTCTGCAGGTCACGGAAATTAAATTTTTGGTAAATGTAAAAGCGATCTTGTGGGCATGAATACATTCACTAAAATGTAATGAAAAAATCTGTTTAAAATTACGAGCTCGACATACTATACTCATGTAAAACGTACAAGTTGACCCCAACGGTGACCTATACTACTGATGTTAAATTTTCGCACTCCTGTTAGGGGTATTTAGATGATACACTGTCATTCGTCCTCATTTTGGACACATGCACCCAGTTTAAAAATTCAACCGCAGTATAATATGTTCATGACCCCCTTCGTTTTATTAACATTGGCCAGCTTGTCCAAGTACCATTAAAAGCTCAGGAAGTATAGGGCTAGACCATGAATAGTTCAAGACACGTTTAAATTTAAGTCATGGTCAAGTAAAAAAAGTATTTTGATGGTTGAGTGTTCAGGTCATGATTAGATAGTTTCTAAACTTGATCATGAAACTTGTGGTCAATTTACTGGTACTTTCAAGCTGGAAAGCCTGTCTTGCTGGTCAAGGCATGTTCATGATCAGGTCTGGAAATGTAAACCGGTGACCATAAACCATGAGTATTTCAAGTAGTAGTTCAAATAACACAAGTTTCCTTCAAAAATTCTCCTTCATCCGCCAAAGTTTTGGATCAAATTCCAACAACTGGAAATTCGTCTTCTGATTCCTCCAAACGTTTGCTGTCACTTTCAACAGGTTCAATTGTTAGCACCTTTCCCTGTGCTTTTGATTTTCTCGGACTTTCTCTGTCGATTTCTTTGCTTAAGGTATTCGAATTAATCCTTTTGACATAAAATTCTGTTTCTTCGACAATTTCTCTCAAGGTCCTGCTTTCCCTTAATCCCATTCCCTCAGAGTTTTGAGATGAAACTCCAAGGATTTCTTTTCGCAGAATTTCATTTTCGGCTTTGAGATGGTGAAAGGCTTTTGTCAAATCGTCCAATCGGGACTCGATGCGACGGAGAATATTCTTCCTGGGAATTCATAGTCACGGATTGAACAAAATTACTTTTTAGGAATTCCCGCATGCTCCAAGATCGTCACAATGTGGCGAAATGAAATTAAATTATTGTGGATGAAAATATATCTAATGATAATTTGCGGATTTTCGATGGAAAGTCTTAATAATTATTATCTTCAAAGTTGTACATATATTGAAAATAAAATACCAAATTACTAAGCTTTTTAATTCTTTCACAGTTTAAAAATGAACTTATAGGACCAAAAATGTACTAAAATTATATTAATTTGCTTTTATC
The DNA here is from genome assembly GCA_947179485.1 of Allacma fusca. Classification (NCBI taxonomy): domain Eukaryota; kingdom Metazoa; phylum Arthropoda; class Collembola; order Symphypleona; family Sminthuridae; genus Allacma; species Allacma fusca. The sequence goes on along the minus strand of OX359246.1, from coordinate 74,634,151 downwards.
AATTGAATTGGCTTTAGATTCCTTAAAAAAATAAAGTGCCGATAATTTGTTTAACGGCTGATAAAGAATCATTCTTTTGATTCTCTCACAAAATAGATTAAGATCAAAAGGCACTAGTTGTGTTTTCTAACTAAATTCTGGAAAAAATTTACTTACATTTCCATGTTTTTGAAGAAGAACCAGAGAGGAATTTATTGAGGTAAAAGGTCAGGAACAGTTAAAATAAATTCTTGCGTACATATATAGATTGTAGGAAGCAACAGGATTAGCAAAGTATTAATTCAAGCTTCCAATTTTTGCACTAGTGAACCTTTCGTGGATGATAGAAATAAACAGAAGATTAGTCTCAAAATATCCCGCTTTAGATAAATGGGAATTGTTATGGGAAGTGGTTGAAAACAGTATGTAAATTCAGGAAACCCTCAAAACGGATTACTATTGAGGGGTTTTTCAGAGTCGAAGTTTTGAGTTATATAAATGCATTAAGCGTGAAACGCAAAGATGTCCAAAAGATTTCGCCTACCTGATTAATCGCTACGAATCCATCCTGACATTAGAGTCTTTTTATAAGTTTAGAAATCCTGGGGAAAACTCTGAAATTTACCACTTGCGCGGACCCTGAATTTGAAAACATACCTTGCTGCTGATTTTGAAAGTTAAAACGTAGCACTTGAATTGCATTACATGGGGAAAGGGTTGCTAACTTAGGACGGTGTCATTTTACTTGTAGTATACATTGTCCCCATGTCCGTAGAAAGCGTATCTGAAAAACTATTGGAAGGGTTTCTTTGAAACGTCCGGTAGACTTTAATTTATAGTAATGGAAAGGATGAGACAAACTTGTTTAAAATCGATACGATCGCTTTTGGAAAGAAAATCTTAAAAGTTGTTTTCGTTTTTACAATAAATTTCACGCTTTAAATCCAAATCGTAATTCTGTTAGACCAATTGAAAAATGCTTGAAAACAACATGAAAAATCTGTAAAATCCCAAAACTGATTACAAAAGGAGAACTTTTCAGTGGCGGATATTTTGAGTATATTACGTATGCATGTGAGAAGTAGTTTAGTTTAAACCAAAGGTATATCCATTTCAATTGACCTACCCAGATTCCCAAATATTTTTACATGCTTGTATTCCAATTATTTGTTATTCTTTAGATGTTTACAAATTATTTCATTCATCATGCAAACATCTGGTGCAGGTGGCATTTTATTGAATGTGCTCCACAATGTGGGATTTGTAGGAACGTCCGCTGGGGTGAATCCAATACCGAAAAAAATACTGCCTTTAGAATTTTTAGAACAAAAAATGGCTCAGCACAGGACTTTAGAAATTTCGAACGAGCACAAGAAGGTACAATAATTCCTGAAAAAAATTCATTGCTGCAAGCAATACCAAACTAAATTTAATGATGAATGCAATTACATCTGAAAATGTAAATCATTATGAACTGTTTGAGTCAGAAAGTCATAATTAAATGATTTCAACCCGGCTCTTGTATTTGTACTGTAAGGAAACGGTGTCGTGGACTTCAGATGTTATTTCTCATGGATGTTTCAAATTTTTCAACTTACTGATCTACACTGAAAGAAAAAACTTTGTTGAAATTTCCAACTACTCTCGTAGGTTCACTGTTTCTTGAGCCATTATAAAGACGACACTGGAGATCTGTGAGAGCCGTGTCAACAAAGTTGGCTGAAAAACCAATATCATATGAAATTAAATGAAGTCACGTAGTACAATAAGCCTTTGGAATTGAATTATATTTCAAATCTTACACAATTTAATTGTACATGATGTTTTCACATTTTTTGAAAAAGGAATTGAATCGGAAATCCTTTGAACAGAAGTTCCTTCAAGACTTTCCCCGTCTTTGACTTTTTTCTCTTTTATCAGTTTATTGAAAGTTTCCTTCCGAATTTTAGATAAAGTGTAGGGTGTCTGAAAACATTTTACTCCTCTCCCACAGCTCTCAGAAGTGCAAAAGATGCTCGCTTCCACCAGTTTGTAGCAAATATTGTTTTAAATTAAACAAATAATTATTGTTTTAATCTCGTAACGCAATAAGGATTTTTTTCTTAAATTTAAAATTGGAAAACTAAAATTCAAATTCAAAAACTCACTTTTTGGTATTAATGAAGATTTCCACATCACTGAAGGCAGTTTTTGTTTTTTCTTTCGCAGTTTTTGGGGTGCGGATATTTTTTGGAAAATCTAGAAGAAAGCTTGCTACAAAATGGGGAATAAAATATTTCGTAGCTTTTCATTGCCTATTCGATTTTCCAAAAGGGATCAAAATGCTTCGGAACAGCCTATGTGTTCCTTAGTAAAAGGAACAGACCTAAAGAAGTTTTTTAAAAGGGAAACTAATGAATATTTTTTTATTCAATTTTTAGCACTGTTTTTTCTCGCAGAGAAATTTGTTAACATGTCAAATTACGACAAATTATAGAAAAATATTGTAGGTGCTTCACAACATTTTCAAATTAAATTTTCAACAAACTTATACGAAAATTATAAATTAGAGTCAATTAACCCTGCGTCCGATGTTTGGAACCGGAAGGGGCAACTTAATAAAAAATAAAAGGACGAGATTGAGACGAAAACTCTGTCCGCATCTGAAATTATAATGAGAACAACTTTCAAGGGATTTAAAGCTCCTTGTTTGTAATTGGAGCACAAATGCAAGAATTTGTCTCATTCTTTTGGCGTCCTGTCAAAGCGAATTTAGTTGAAAGCAATATTTTTATTGTTCCGTTTGAGCTACGTAATAAATAGACTCACATTTCTACTACTTGGAAGAAGAGCAAGAAAGGAATTTATTGAGATCAAAGGTCAAAACTAGCTAGAAGAACAAGTGACTAGAATTTTGGAAATAATGTGAAAACATTTGTGTATTAACTGGAGTTTGCAAATGAACTTATGTCAATGCGTGGACATAAACAGAAACATCGTCTGCAGATATATCGCTTTAAATGCAAACGTAATGCTCCGGACCAATTTCAAATGCGCCAAAACAATATGCGAATTCAACAAACGTTCAAAACTTGTGACTCCTCAAGGGGGATTTTTATGCTACAGACATGATGACAGAATTAAATAACAAGCGATTCAAATGAAGTTTTAAAACGATAGGGAAAGCGATGCTCATGACATAGGCTCCAATGAATAAAAGCATTTTCCTTGTCCACATGAATAGTGTTAAGGGTGTATCTCAGCTAGAAAAAGCGGGGGAATTAATTATACCACACATATCAAAATTAATTCCTTATTAACAAACCATTGTTTCAATTTGGGATATCTTCCCGCGTCCAGGATGAAATTTATTAAATACACAATTATTACAAGAACTCAACATAGCATGTATTACCAATGGATTTTCTAACATAAACTCTCTAAAGTGATATTTCTTTCTGTCTCAGCGTCCTATTATTCCCAAACTATAATTAACTACCTGTAGATGGACCAACTCTCCATACTACCAAGGCTTAACTAATTCTTAGGTCTCTTTACTAGACTAAAGCTAAGTTCTTTAATTCTCAAATACTAAATTAAATCTTCAAAGTACAAATATAGAAATATAAGAAAGTTACAAGTAGGTGAGACAACTTTCTCACACTACAGGGCCTGAAATATCTAAGATGTTTAGGAGAAGTCCAGCAGAGCTGACGCCTGCTTCAGGAACAGATACTTAGTGAATCTTTAACCCTGTCGGTTTTCCTATTTATACTTTTATCTTCCCTTATGTATTAGCGGCTTGCGATTCCCGTCCTCAGCCGGTGTTTTTATTACTAGATTTAATCTTAGAGAACAAAATCTCATCAGACTTTTTACGAGAGACGCACCGACATTCTGGCGCCGAAGGTAACATAAATACCTATTTTGGACATTTATTCCTTTTTCCAAAATCTCTAACACATGATAATACATTTTTCATAATACACGATTTTGACTGTCTCCTCTTTTATTGCTAATTGGATATTTTCATTTACTATATTACAACTGCACGTGTCTTTTAAGCCTTATTTATTTCCTACATTTAATCCAAGTAAATTGTCCTAAGATCCTAGCCTCGGAGGACAAAACAATAACACGTGTCAATGATTGTATCCTTTTCTCTCCGGGTGTCCGAGAGTAATATCTGGACCTTCTAGAACATTCCATTTCTAGCCTGGTTATTCCAGAACATTCTAATTTTATTCCCTGGCAAAGAATAACTTCCAGAAATATTTATTTTACTCTAAGAATATTTTTTTCCAGAATGCTCCCAACATTCTCTGGCCATCTTAATGATTAATTAAGGTTACGCCCCTTTTTAAAAGCATAGGGCTCCTATTCTTATAGAAAAAGTACGTAACAATAGAATGCATTGACAACAACAGAGTCCTCGTTTGTTCCCAAAATATCTTCTCTGTACATGTACAGGGTGATCATAATCATGTTTCCCCCCAGGTAGCTCACAAAGCGAATGACTACTGAAATTTTTGGTTCCCCGTATTCCAGTAATTTGGATTGGTCCTCAACTTTCATAAACAGTGCAATGACGTATTTGACCTAACAGCTGTACCTAGCATCCACTGGGGATAATTTGAGATCATTGGACTACTTGTGACCCACTTAGCTCAAATCGAATTCATGGTGGTACTTGTGACAACGTAAAGTCAATTTCAGGTCATGCGACTAATTGTTACCCACTAAAGGTAAATTGAGGTCAAGGAGCTACTTGTGATCCTCTGGGATCAAATTGAGGTTATGGTGTCACTTCTGATCCTCAGGGGTCAATTTGGGGTCATCCTATCACTTCCCAGCTAGCACTGAACGTCATAATGATATCATTATTAATCCTTGAAATTCATAATCAGTTCATGTCTTTTTGATGAGATTATGACTTCCTATGGGTATCATATCAGTGAGCAATTTCTGACACGGTTCTGAAATAATACATAAAATATTACAGATTCTGGGGTTCTTCATAATGATTTAATTATGTCAGGGTCAGATTGAACTGCGCTCATAATCTTGTCATTTTCCGTAAAAATTATGAAACGACTTTTTGCGCAGGCTTACTGGGGGCGCGAGACCAGTGCAGGAATAAACTGTTAACCAATTCCTAGTGGTTTACAGGATAATTAACCTACTTATGGCTTATAATCTGTTGCTTTACTGCTAACACAAATATCTGGCGTGTACCAGAACCGGGTAATACAATACCCAGTATTCATAAATACTCAAAAATTTGTGACTTCCGCTCCAGCAATATTTTTTTATGATTGCTAGGCGACAGCTATTTTTGTGCTAATGACATCCGGGCATTGCACCCGGGTTTTATAATACCCGGTCTAATATCGGGTATTGAATTACCCGTCCCCAATAACCGCCGGATAATTGTTTTAGCAGTAAAGCAACATACTATAAGCCATAAGTGGGTTTACATTTTGTTTGGCCCTAATTGGCCAACACGAACGGCAGTTATCGTGATGTAATCATACTAACCTAAGCCGGGTGTCCTGTTACCCGAATGGGCCCAACAAATTTATTTAAGCTCCTGGTATGGTGTTGAACACATTTGCGCTGTCGGTTTTGACTTCAGTGTGTTTATTGGTCAAGTGTTTTATTGGAAATATTTAATAAAAAATGTTTATTTCCAATCATTATATGTACATATCCATTGTGACTTTGGTTTCATTTTATATGCGTATAGTTGTATGTAGTTTGTACTGTACGAAAAAATGGAAAGGAACTTCAAATTAAGATTAATTGACTGTGTCGTTCAATACCCCAGTAAAAAGCCCCTGAACAACGAATATTCAAATGGAATTTTGCCTTTATTATTATTTTGCCGACGGATCAGATGAATCCGAAGAGATGGATAACGCTTCGTTTAACCCCTATTTTATGGCAGTTATTTATTTATAATTCAATCCTGACCAACATATTGGAACTATGTAAAACATGTACTCATGCAAACAATTTGCAACCACGAATCTGAAAATTCGGCTAACACAATTAATTACATTTCTAATTGTGGAATCTTAAAAATACATTGAAATAAAAGACGGTTAAACTGCGTAAATTCGGATTTTCAGAATTGATTTTAGATTTTCCAAGGTATTGCTCGCCTGAAAAATGAATTTATATTCTTATTTAATGTTAAAAAGCAACCCTGAGAAAAAAATTCATTTGTAGGAAAACCACGTACTTTCAAAATTTTCATGTAATCATGGATTTTCCATTGACTTGAATTCTTTAACGCTTCCAGATCATTTCTCTTAGTGACGGCTGGAATTTGAGAAAACGCAGCTGCAAATGAATTCGTTCCAGAACCAACTTTTAAACCAATTACAAAAGCTAGGTCCGTGGAAAAAATTTCGTAGGAAAACATTGCTTCGAAACTCCTGAGAAAATTAAAACAGTATAATTCAAAACCCACAAATAAAAGACAACTTACTTGCACTCATCTGCTAAAACTGATAAAATAGGATCCTACGTGTCACTTGATGTGAGAAAATTTTCTCGATGAAAAGAGCGAATTTCCCGAGGTGAAAAATCCTTAATGTTGGAATTGGAATAGAATTTATTCCTAATTATCAACGGAACGTTCAAACAGTTTACTAAAAAATTCAATTCAATTTTTAGGTTTAAATTTTTTCCATTGTAAATGCTTTTAAAGACTTGAAATCACTGACCCATCTCAACATTGCAAGAAAATCTTCCGCTTTGCATCCAACTGAACTTGAAATTGAACCGTCTTTGCTCGCGGATTGATTAAATTCGAAACTTTTTCCATGAATGAGGCGTTTCTTTCCTTTAACCACAGAAATCGGCCACGACATGTGAACTAATTCCATTATTTCGATGCGAACAATGGATCGTGGACCAATCGTCATGTGACCTCTCACAAGTAAATTTTCATGGGAAACAAAAAGTTCCTGTGGGATTTTGCTATCTTGTTTCTGCGGAAATTGTCTAAATGTAATCAATGATTTCAATCCAAAAGCTTTGTTTTTTAGGTATATTACAAGATATTACAGTCATCATCCAAACATCCGGTGTAGATGACATTTGATGTAATATGTCGAACAATGATGCATTTGTGCGAACTCCTTGTCCGCCATGACGAAGTCCAGGAATTCCACGAGCAGGGAACCCTCGCCTTCTACCGTCTCGCTCCGATCCCTTATAGGTTATTGGCGCTGATTGGGAACAAACTTCATTGGGATTAATCCAACAAAATACTTGATGGAGAATAGTGGACACAATCTGTAAGATCAGCAAGCAAGGTTTAGAAAATCATCTTTAATAGCTAACAATAGAAGAACAAGAATACAAAATGGTAAGACCATAAATGAGATTATTCCCTTGCCATTTTTGTATGGACGATAAATATTCCCAAACGACAAAGTAATATTTTCTCTCGTTTTAATACGGCCTCATAAGTCTGGTTGCCAAGGGCACAGTTTCTAAACTGGAACAATGAATACCTCACAAATTAATCCCTTAAAATTTTCTAAAAATGAAGCTTGGAAATATTTTCCTGAATGATCAACCATTCATGAAAAAATCCCAAGTTTTAATTGTCACATCTTTACTAGTCTTCCTTTCTCTGTTCTCTCGTGTCATGTCCGCAGTTCTCAAAGTTGTGACCAGTTGGATAGATTCCCCAATAGCCCCACAATAGTGACAACAAATCAGCGTCAAAATTTTAGAACAAATTTTACGTGTAAAGTAAAATATGTTATCTGCAATTTTATTATTCTCAAAAAGATTCAACTTTGCTTCACGTTCTTTGGATTGTGGTCTCGTTATCCTAGTTCAATTAAGCAAATTTTGCAAAATCTGAAAAACAGTTTGTTTAAAAATTAGGAGGATTTCTAATTTTGTGTAGTTGTCCCCTGTATGGACTGGAAAGGCCATTAGACACCATGTGCAATAAATATATTTTACAAGAAGAAATTTGTCGTTTCCAAAAATAAGTTACATTTTTAATAGTTGATTTCAAAAATTTCACAATTAAATATTCATATTTATGCATGGTTGTTAAATCAAATACACTGGAATCAATGAATGGGTTAAACTGCGTAAATGCGGATTTTCAAAATGGATTTTTCCTTTTCTGTCATCATAACTTCAGCCCGAATATTTCGTTCCCTGATTACTTCCAAGGTGTTGCTTGCCTGCAAAAATCCATGCTCTTGATTAGTACTAAAAAACAAAGCTGACAAATAAATATTTGGAAGTAAAGAACGTACATTCAAAACTGTCTTATAATCATGGATTTTCCATTGTCCTGGATTCATCAATGCTTCCAGGTCTTGTTTCTCAGTGACGGCTGGAATTTGAGAAAATGCAGCAGCACATGAATTGGCTCCAGGAACAACTTTCAAAGCGATTACCAAAGCGAGGTCCGTGGAATCAATTTCGTAGGAAAACATTGCTTCCAAATACCTGCGAAGATAAAATAATGATAATTTGGAATCATTAGTGCAATAAAACTAATTTGTACTCATCTGTTGAAAGTTATAAAATAAGGTCCTACGTGTCACTTGATCCGAGAAAACTTTCTCGATGAAAAGGTTGAATTTCCAGAGGACAAAAATCCTTGTCGTTGAAATTGGAATACAATTTATTCCTATTTCTCAACGGAACGTTCAAACAATTGGCTGAAAAAATTTAAACAAAATGCAACTACGGTCGATATTTATTTTGATGTTAATAATTCCAAAGGCTTGAAATCACTGACCAATCTCAACATTGCAAGAAAATCTTCCACGTTTTCCAACTGATCCTGAAATTGAACCGCCTTTGTTCCTGGATTGATTAAATTCGAAACTTTTTCCATCAATGAGGCGTTTCTTTCCTTTAACCGGAGAAAGCGGCAAGGATGTGTCAAGTAATTCCATTATTTCGATATGAACGAAAGATCGTGGACCATTGGTCATGTGACCTCTTACCTGTAAATTTTCGTGGATCACAAAAAGTTCCAGTGGGATTTAGTTCCAAACTTTCTGCGGAATATAGATTCATGGAATGATTGTATTTCAATCATTTTGTTATTGTCTAGATATTCACAAGTAATTACAGTCATCAGTCAAACATCGGGGGCAGGTGGCATTTGATTTAATGTAGTCCACAATGATTGATTTGTAGGAACGTCCGCTGGAGTGAATCCAATACCAAAACGAATACCTCCGTCAGAAGAATTAAAACAACGAATGGTTAACCGCAAGACTTTAGAAATTGCGAACGAACATAAGAAGCTACAATAATTCCTGAAACAAATCCATTGATTAAAGTAACGACAAACAAACTTTAATCCCAAAAGAAATAATAACATGAAATGTAATTCCTTATGTTTCTGTATCTTTCCAGAATTATTTCCTCCTTCTTGTTGAATTTTAGTGGATTCTTGTATTATAAGTAAACGGCGTCATAGGTTTCAAATTTCGTTTTTCATGAATCTTTCAAAATATTTAACTTACGGATTTCCACTGAAAGAAAAAACTTTCGCTGAAATTTCCAACTACTCTCGAAGGTCCATTATTTCTTGAGCTATTAGAAAATTGACACTGGAGATCCGTTAGAGCGGATTCTAAACAGTTGGCTGAAAAATCGTTTAACATCGAACTTCAAATGATTTCATCGAATCCATCAAGGATTTGCAATTTAATGATTTTTTTAAATCTTACACAATTTAATTGTACACGAGGTTTTCACATTCTGTGAAAGAGGAATTGAGTTGGAAATCCTTTCGACAGAATTCCCTTGAAGACTTTCGCCATCTTTGACTTTTTTCTCTTTTATCAGTTTATTGAAAGTTTCCTTCAAAATTTCTCTTTCATCCGCCAACGTTTTGGATCGAATTTCAACAACTGGAAATTCTTCTGCTGATTCCTCCGAACTTTCGTTGTCACTTTCTTTACTGGCAATTGGTTTTAGTTTTCCCCCTGGTTTTGATTTTTTAGGAATTGTTTTTTCGTTTTCATATTTTAGAATGTTGGAATTAATTTTGTTTACACAAAATTCAGTTTGTTCGATAATTTCTCTCATAGTTCTGGTTTCCATTAATCCAGTTCCCTGGGAATTTTGAGACGACGAAACTCCAAGGATCTCTTTCCGCAGGATTTCATTTTCGGATTTGAGTTGATGAAAGGCTTTTGTCAAATCGTCCAATCGGGACTCGATGCGAAGGAGAGTATTTTTCCTGTGAAAAAAAATTGTTTCCTTCCGACATCCGAAATATGTCTGGAGATTTCAGCCGATATGAACATTTTTTAATGTTGCGACGTTTGGGATGATTTTCAACTATTATTTTGAACAGGCAAATCTGGGAATACAAATGTTTTTACATTTCTGTCGTGTTAATCATAGTTGTTGGATATGAAAACTGATTTTCCCGTTTAAGAAAAACGGTCTACGGACATTTTTCTGGGACCGTCCTTTTACACTCCTCGATTATTTTTTCCGGAAGCTTTTGCATTTGAACCACTTTGGCACAAACAGTTTGTGCTACAGTAATCAAAAAGTTCCAGCATTACGCTGACACCCGTGTGTTGCCACAAACATTTCGCTGGCTTTGACCAGTGCTGTACGAAAATCAGTGCCCGTAGCCGTACCCGACGTGTGTAAAAGGAAAGTGTCCGTAGACTGTTTTTTTAAAGGGAAAATCAGTTTTTATATCCAACAACTATGGTTAACACGGCAGAAATGTAAAACCATTTGTTTTCCCAGATTTGCCTGTTCAAAATATTAGTTGAACGTCATCCAACACGTCGGAAGATTAAAAAATGTTCATATCGGCCGAAATCTCCCAACATATTCCCAATGTCGTAAGAAGAAAACAATTTTACCATGTCGGCTAAAATCTCCCGACATGTCGGAAGATAAAATATATTTTCATGTCGGCTAAAATATCCCGAAATATCGGATGTCGAGAGATGAAAATGTTTCTATGTCGGGTAAAATCTCCTGACATATGTCGGATGTCGGAAGAAGAAAACAAATTCATGTCGGGTAAAATCTCCCGACATTTGTCAGATGTCGGAGGAAGAAAAAAGTTCATGTCGGGTAAAATCTCTCGACATATTTCGGGAGAATAAAAAAATGCATGCCCGGTAAAATCTCCCGACATATGTCGGATGTCGGAAGAAGAAAAAAATTCATGTCGGGTAAAATCTTTCGACATATGTCGGATGTCGGATAAAATCAACCTTTTGTCGGATGTCGGCTAGAATTGTAAAAAATGACGTGTCGGCTAAAATCCACTTTCACCCGACACCAGTCGGCTAAAATCGTCCGACACATGTCGGATTTCGGCTAAAATTTTGCTTCCAACTCACAAAGGTTCCAAGACCGGGACAACGTAATGAAGATGGGATTAAGTTGCCGAAGTAAATTATCACGAACAATATTATCCTTTTTAATCTTTTCTCGTTTTAGGAACACAAGATTCAAAATCGAACTAAAATGGGAATTATTTGCTTTTATCAATTGAATTATTGTCTTTGAATTTATCTAAAAATAAGAAAATAACATTGCGGACAATTTGTTCATTTCTGATGAATTTTTAAATTCGTTGACCTTTTTTTGGCAGGGATTTTCTAATGTGTTGGCGTGTTTCTGAGAATTTTTAGATGGGTTTATATTATTTGGCAGGGATGTTACGTCTTATAGGGACATTATTATTTTTCCCGGGGATTTTTGAAATCGTTGAGTACCTCCCTTCAGGGACATTTGATTCTGCAGAGAAATTTAGAAATGATCTTGCAGGGAGATTTGTGAAAATCCGACCCCAGAACAGAACGAAGAAGTTTTCTTAAATTGCGGAGAAAGTTCCTACGAGTCAAATCATAACAGAAAATATTGAGAATGTGTCACAACATTCTCAAATAAAATTGTATTCAAATTATTGTTCACCATATGAAGTTTTTTAATTAGTGTAAATTAACACTGTCAGATTTTTTTTGATCCAAATGGGGCACTTTTATAAAAATACCAGGATGAGTTCAGGACGGAAACTCTGTCTCCATTTAAAGTTCTAACGAGAACAACTATCAAGGGATTTAAAGTTCTTTATTTTTAAATGGAACACAAATGCAAGAATTTGCTTAATTCTTTTAGATTCCTTGTAAAAATGGATATAATCAAGTCAATAATTTAGATTCTGAGATTGAGTTACTGAAAAAACGAAATGAACTTACATTTCTATCACTTGGAAGACAAACCGGAGAAGAATTTACTGAGGTCAAAGGTTGGAACTAATTAGAAGAACAAGTGACTAGGCTTTTGGATAGAACACACATATATTTAAAACAGTTGTTCAATAATTATTGCAGAATAAATTGCATGGACACGCATAGGAGAGTCGTCTGAATAAATCTCTCTTTATATTCAAATTGAAATCTTCGAGACCTATTTAAAATGCGTCATTACAATATGCAAATTCCACAACCTTTCAAAACTCATGACTCCTCAAGTGGACTATTTTCCCGTTCAAGTTACAATGAAAAGATAAAGTGAAAAGTTATTTGAACCGAGTAAAACGATAAGGAATGGCCTATACTCATCACATATGTAGGTTACACTTTATAAGGGCATTTTCCTTATCATCTGAATGCAACACGGTGATTCCGCTGGAGTCCTCCTTTGTTCATAAAATATATTCCCTGTGTATGTACAGGGTGAACATAATCACTCGTCCCTCCATCTAGCACACATAATGAATGACTCATACAATATTTGGTTCCCCCGTTTTTTAGCAATTTAGTCGCATATTTTCCCTAATTTTATTTATTGACCTTGGCTATTATTTGAGTTCTAAACCTTAACAAATGTTAATCAAAGTAAATTTTTGGTCATTTACGTTTTGGGATTCTTGCAGAATTCAAACCAAATGCTTTGATAGCAGAACATATTATGGGAGAAACAGTCGATATTAAAAGAGGAAATAATGTTTGTACAACTTAGTCAAAAAAGATAAAATACTACGGAGAATTCAATAAATGATAGCAAATCTTCCAGCAACTCAGTCAAAATACGTTGATGACGTCAAAGCAAAAATAGATACCATAGGTTAAAGCAGAGATATCCAAACGAAATAGCCTTCCTTCAAACCTTCGATGGTAATTTTTTGAAAAAACGCATTCCTTCACCCTTCTTTTAATTGAAGCCTTTAAAATACATATAATTCCTTCCCTCAGCCTAAATTTCACGTGTAATCAATAAGCGGCTACGTTTTCATATCATGCATATAACTATGTATATTATGCATTTGCAATGTTTTCAGTAGCACTCTCATTGTTTTATTCGTGACGATTTATTATCGTTAATTGTACGCGCGAAGCCTTTTAAATAGCAGAGGGCTACTTTACAGACGTCCTTCCTTCGCCTACCTTTTTCGGAATTGTTGAAATTATTGGTAAATCATTTAGGAATTAAGGAAATGGACTTGTAAGAATGATTTTGTCATGAGTGAATGTCAAAAGTATTCAAGTATGAAAAGAGGAACTGAATGTGACGACTCAGCGTTAACACACTCACAGCAAGAGTTTCAAGAGGAGGAAACTTGACCGCTAGGATGCAACGCATTGGACTTCGCTGACCTAGCACATTGATGGTTTTATGACACCCATAAAACTCGGGACTGACTCAAGACTCAAGACCAGCTCAAGACTCATGACTATAGTTTTAAGGTCTATAAGAATTTGTATGACAAAATGACTGATGAAACTTCCTCTTGTTATTTGGAGTTTATTTAGATGCTAAATTCATTTATTGTAAACTTGAACCAGATTTTATGCTATATAAACCCGTGATCTTTTCAGAATAAACACAGATCTGATTATATTATTCAAGAGAAATATAGAGATTATTGCATATAATCAATATTTCGTACAGGAATATTAGGAAGCCTGTGTTCAGCCTTCCCGAATTAATTCAGCCATCCCTTCGCAACTCTCTGGAAAATTGTACTTCCGTCTTCAATGAAGCCTTCATTGAAGGTTAGCCTTCGAAGGTTGGACATGTCTGGATTAAAGTAAGTGTCAGTTACTGGGTTCTTTAAATATGGCTTCCTGGCTATCATTGCATAAGACAACAGCGGTGGAAGATACGCTTACTTGTAATTTGAACTCAATGTTTCTTCAAAATCACCCTTATGTAGTGATCTTTAATGTTGCATAATAAACTAAACGTTATTACTAAAGAGCACTTTCTGTCCGTTTATTTAAAGTTTCGCGCATTGTATTTTGTAAGGATGGTCCCTTGGCAAGTTTGGCTTTTAATTTCTGCAATCACACTGCCACCCCAAAGGTGTCCAAAAGGTTCAGCCTACCTAGAATACTACATATTTTTTGCAGCTTTGTCTTCCCTACATATAAACCTAAATTTTTGATCAAAAATAAATTGCCTACATATTTGCCTACATATATACTCCTGCAATGTTTCTGCCTATATTTTAGCCTAAAAACGCCTATATTTTAGCCTATATTTTAGCCTACAAAGGCCTATTTTTTAGATTAGAAATCATCTATGTACGTGCAATCGTAACACACGAAAAAAATCGAAATACTAAAATGTCACGTTTTTAAGAATATTTTTAATATTTATTTTAAGGAAACATCAAATATTTGCTCGTCAAATTTGTATAGATAATTTGCATAGATTATTCAGCGTCACTTATTGCATGCAACACGGAAGGTTGCAATTTGCAATGTAACATGAATGTAAACCCATTCTATAAAATATGAGGAGCTAAACGAATTGCAATCGTTTGCGCGCATAATAATGCTTGCTTTAGTTCGCTTTTTACTGTTAGAGGGTGACTCTTAAGCGTTGCAATTTAGTTTAATCAACATACCCGACTTACAAATATGCCTATTTTTACCTTCAAAAACTGCCTACCTTGCTCCTAAATAAAAAATGAACTCTTGCAGCTACTACATATAATATAGGAATAATTTTAGCGGTAATTACTGCACCCTATTTTACTACCTATAATTACTTGGATTTTGCATCCTGTGTATTTTTATCCTATATATAGGCCTATAAATAGGATAGGTGGACATCTTTGCTGCCACCTCTTCAAGTAATTGTCCCTGTGAAGCACAGGGCTTTTACTAGTCCTTATTATTAAGGAGCTATACCTGTCCGCGTATTTATAGCGTTTATAGTTAATTCGCCCCACACAACACACAACAGATGGCAGCAGGACAAGCACATGCAACTCATGCAGAAGCTTAGAAATCGCTAACAAGCACAAGGTACACCAATAACTGAAACAAATTTATTATTGAACACAACAACTAACCAAGCGTAATCACGATTGGAATGATAAATGAAAATGTAAATCATTATGGACTGTTTGTGTAATAAGTAAATAGTTTGAAACCGATGCTTGTATCGAGAGATCGGGACTGAAACTTAGTTCTCATTTGAATCTTTACCGAAACCCCTCATCTGGATTCTAACCTCCTTCTCTTTAATAATTGGAGCACAAATGCACCACTTCGTCATCTTTTGACTTCCCTCACAAACTAGATTGAGATAAAAGCAATAGTTGATTTTTCGAATGACGTTGTTGACAAATTGAATTTACATCTCCATGAATTTGAAAAAGAACCAGAGAGGAATTTATTGACGTCAAACGTCAGGAACGGTTAGAAGAATTCCGGAGTGGATTGTGGGCGCTAACGAAATTAGCAAAATATACATAAGTTGAGACTTCCAATTCCACTCGTGGATCTTTCGTGGAAACAAACAAAGAGAAGAGGAGTACCAAAATATACCGCCTTAGGTATTGGAAATTGGATCGCGTTATCAAGTGTGAAGCCCAAAGATATCCAAAGGAATTCGCTTACCTAAGCCTCCCAACATATCCGTTCTCACATAAAAGCCTTTTTATAAGTTTAAAAAAACTATGAAAAGTACCACTTGAGCGGACCCTTAATTTGAAAACACCTCACCAAGATTTCGAAAGTAAAAACGTAGCATTTGCGCATGCATTCCCGAGAAAGATCTTTGCTCCCGCTTGTCACAATATACGTTTATGAATCACGCTTGGAAGTGGTACGTTATGAAATTGAGCTGCAGCGCGAGTGAGTACTTTTCCGAAATAAAAATATTTGCAAGTGGTATTTGATGATGGTTTCCCTACGCTTTTGTCGCTGAACAGGCAAAATGGTATAGATGCTATACCAAAACATGCTCTCGTACACCATTTTGCCTCTTCAGCGACGATACATTACTGAGACCACAGCTGAGCAGCCTTCATCGATTAACCCCATCCTGAGGTGTGGTAAATCGATGCTAAGGCCCGAAATTTTAGGGTTAGTCAGTTTACTTTTAATATACATATAATTCTATATAAATGGTTCCCATGCCCGTGGAAACCGTATCTCAAAAACAATTGGATGGATTTGCTTGAAACGTTTTGTAGACATTAAATATGCTGATAGATAGTATGGTTGAGCCAGGCCTGTTTAAAACCCAAGCGATCGCCATTGATAAAAAAAATTCCCGTTTTATATTAAACGACGTTATTTCAAAAACTATTACACCAAATTCGACGAAGCATTTTCTGGATATTTTTTTTATTGTACAAAATGTAAGTAAAATCAGTTTAGCAGTTTCTCCATAATCATTTCGATGGAAGTACCAGCGTACTGACAGGCTCAGTCCCGAAAGGCAGCTACGCAGAATTTATTATCTAATTTATTGTGCAAATTCTTTTAAGTCACAAGAACATCTATGATTTCTGTAAAATTCATGAAATTGCAGATAGCTGAGTTTTATAAATTCGCAAATGCGATAAAAATATCATTTAAAAATCAAATACAGTTTGATCAGGATTTAGAATGATTGGGATTTTCTCGTAATTCGACATACCCATGACTGCACCCGTGTGCATTTTGTTTGATGTCTTTTTTCTTCTCCGAGCTAACATAAAGGAGTAACTCATGTTTGATTCTGCCACTTTCATGTTTCCTTTCCAGATTTTGAGTTTGCCTCAGGGACCTCTGCTAATTTTCGAAGTTTCAGGGATCATGTGCGTGATGTATGTAAGGGTAAATTTTGTTACAGATCTGGAACTTCTAACAAACTGTCATTTGCTGCAATTATTACTCGGAACAGTTCAGTTCGATTCAAAATTTGCAGTTCAGTTCAGTTTGAGCAGTGAACTGAAACGAAAATTCGGTTTCGGTTCAGTTCAAGTAAAAACAGTTCAGTTCAGTTCAGTTTCACCCGTTGAACTGAACTGAATCGGTGAATCGAACAGTTCAGTCGCAGTATTTGGTAAACAATAACAATTGCGGATGTACACACGTAGAGCTCCGAATTTAGTAATTCGAGTCAATCCCAGAAATAACTGATTTCTTTTTCCTCTTAACCTGTTCCTAATCGCATTCACCATAGCAATCAGTTCACTGGAGAATGCACAAATTATGATGATGGTAATAATGTACGTGGAATAGTGCATAGCATGGGTTCAAAACAGTCGAACCTGTACCTGAACCTGGACCCAAACTTTAGGTACTTCAAAAGCGTGAACCTGTACCTGAAAATGTACCCATTTAACAGGTTCAAATTTTTCGATCCTGAACCTGACCCAATTGCGTTTTTGTAGTACCCGCACCTGATTAGTACCTGAACCCGAAAAAGTACCCAAAAGACAACCTGAACCCGGGTATTTTTGGACCGGACCTGAACATGTTTGGGTACTTGTAAATAAGAACTTTTTTTATTTTATCTTGTATTAAAAGTACAAAATATATTTCAAATAAATAAGAATGCATGCTAACTGGTTCCTGGGACACCCTGTCATTGCTTTTGCGATGGAAATCATCTTGTAAACTTGAAATTCTCCGGCCTTTAACTTCCAATCAATGACCTCAAACATTTCAGGTCTTTTTTGATCAGGTTCAGGTCTTTTATGTGTTACACCTGGTCCTGACAGGTAAAATCAAAACAGGTTTTTCTCTGTACCTGATCCTGAACCTTTACCCAATATAACGGGTATAAAATATTGTACCCAGAAAGGACCCAAAATTAGTGGGTCCAAAATACATGCACCCATACTGAACCTGAACCTGGACCTGAACCCAAATACCCGGGTGCGACCTGAACCCATGCGATGCACTAACGTGGAATGACCCTGTTTCGGAATCTGCGTTTAGTAATCCATTGCTTCCTTTTAGCATTGCAGCTTTGGGCGAATTCAGTATTTACATTTTCCTTAGGATTCGTATCAATTTTAATTTTTTTTAGCTCCATAATCAAACCAGAATTTTAAGTAGCTGTTGAAGTTTTAAAGAAAGTAATGCGAAATGCAACTTCTTTAGCCCAAGCGTGGTCCAGCAACAGCAATGTCCCATGGAATTATTAAAAGAAAAATGGTTAAATAATAAAGTAGTTAATAAACTGTTCATTATTCGTTAAATAACTATATATTCAATTCAATTTATTAATGTCATTCGGGTCTCGCCCATAACACAATTTTGTTACATTAAAAATCATTACGCAAGTCAGCACATTCTGAAATAAAATTTATAATGCTGTAAAGTTGGTCGGTATCCTGGACATTCAAGAGAGTAAAAAAATTCTCTCTTCTTATATTGGCTATATAATTTGTCAGGAATCTTTCCCTGAGGGAAACGAAATGCGTACAATTTAAAAATAAGTGGTAGTAATCGTTTTCTTCATTTAGAGAACAAAATTTACAGTTTTCTTTGTCAAATTTAATTCTATACTTCTTATAATATAATTTATCACTTCCAGCTCTTAGTTGAGCAATAAGTCTTTTAGCACTAAGGGAGATGGGGGCTCTCAGGTAATTGGAGGTGTGAGTGTTTGTTTTCAGTCGTCTGAATTCGTGGGAGTATGATGATTTGTAAATTCTGTGAATGTCTTTTTCTTCGCATTGTAGTTTGATAGATGTTAGTATGTCTTCCAGGTTGTTTAGTAGAACTTCCGATGATTGCTTATTCCATACCGAGATGAAGCCATAGTTGCAGAATATGTTTTTTATTTGGAGAACCCAGTTGAATTTTTGCTTTTCATCTTTTAGCTGAGATAGTTCCAGAAGCCTGTCGTAGCACTGCCTAACGTATCTATTTTTGTCTTGGTTTAGAATTTTGGCCAAGAATAGGATGGTCAATTTTATTATTTGCACTACTGAGTTAGGTTTGCCTGTTTCAGATCTTACCCAGTATCTAGGAGTAGACCTAGGGAGCCATAGTAGTTTCTTTAAGAAAAACTGTTGAACAGTTTCAATTTCTTCTAGTAAGTTTAGACTCCAAATTGGGGCAGCGTATTGATAAATAGGAAGCACTGTCGCATTTACTAGTTTGGCTGTACTGTCCCAGGAGTCCATTGGCGCTTTGTTTAGTGTGTTTACCAAGGCGTTTGAGGCGGAAGCGGCTTTAGATTTGATGTTGTCTAGGTGTTTCTTAAAAATTCCTGAGGATTGGAATATCACTCCTAAGTACGTGTATTCATTTACCTTTGCGATTTCAATTCCGTTTAAGAACCACTTAGGCTTTTTCGGTTTTATTCCCCTAGGGGAGAAAATCAGTACATTAGTTTTTAATAAATTAATTTCCAGCCCCATTAAATTGCAGTATTCATGTAGAATGTCAATTTTCTTTTGTAGGCTGAGTTTGCTGTCTGCCAAGATGCATGTATCATCAGCAAATAGGAGATTGCTTATTTTTCTTTCGTATCCCATGTTGATTTGACTAGCGCCATGTTCTTCGAAGAAGTTATCCATGTCGCTAATATATATGGAGAAAAGTAGTGGACTGAGGATTTCCCCCTGGAGAACGCCCATTGTAACCTCAATAGGTTTAGATAAACCCTCCTCGCACCTGACGATGAAGTTCGCATTTTCGTATAAGGACTTAATGATGTTTATTATTTTCCCACTGACTCCAATCGCGTTCATTTTTTCCCATAGTACTTGGTGTTTAATTGAATCGAAGGCACGTTTAAAGTCTACGAATAGAGCAAATAGTTTAAGGTTTCTTGATAACCGAGTTTGCACTATAGAGTTTAGGCAGAAAATCTGGTCTGAGCATCCTCTTTCTTGTCGGAAACCTGCCTGAGACTGTGGAAGAATGTTGTGTTTCTCGCACCAATTGTAGAGCCGGGTTTGGATTACGGTAGTAAACAATTTCGAGATAGTATTAATTAATGCAATTCCACGGTAATTTATTGGGAGTTGATCATCCCCTTTTTTGAAAAGCGTCGTCATTTCGATTTCTGACCATTGTTTTGGCGTTTGTTCAGTCTTCCAGATATTGTTGAAGAGTTCGAGGATTTCTGATTTGAGGTTTGGGTGACAATTCTTTAGAAATTCGTTTGGAATTTTGTCCGTGCCTGGGGCTTTGTTGTTTTTGAGTGAATCTAGAGCTGAAATGAGGTCTTGTATTGAGATACTCCTGTCAAGTTCCTCATCAAGTTTTCTAAATTCCTGAGTAGGGCCGAAGATTTTTAGAGGCATGTTTTCTTGGTAGAATGTAATCCATTTTTCTTCGCTAAGTAATTTGGGAGGTTGTCTGCTATTACGAAAGGTATTTATAGTCTTCCAGAATTGTGAGGTGTTTCTGTTGTTCCTTAGCTTCTGTTTGATGTCTTCCCAATGTTCTTTTTTCTTTAACTTGAGAAGTCTAGAGTGGGCTTTTTTGTATTCACAGTACGCAACAACTTCTTGCTTGTTGAAAGACTGTCTTACTTTCTTCCAAAGACCATTCAAAGTTTTTTTTGAGATTTTGCAGTCTGAGTCGAACCATGGTTTGGGTTGCCAGATTCGTTTCCTTGGGTTCCTGAGGAACTTCATGTTGCTACTTTCTGCTGCCTTCTTAATATTTCTTGCAATGTGCTCATAATGCTCATCTACATTTTGTCCACCGAAAGGAGAAAGAGAACCCAAATAGTTGTAGTAATTTACTTTTTCATCAGAGTTCCATTTTAGTTGCTCCGTCTTTATATCCACGGTCCATCTCTGCTGGACTCCCAAGTTTAATAAAATCTTCCCTACAGTATGAGAGGATAGTGCATAGTTTCTAAAATATAGGTCCTCAATTATTTGGCCACAACGCTCATTGACCCAAATCAAGTCAATGACGCTTTTTCCTTGTAGTCCTACATATGTGAATACAGCTGGTCTGTCCGATTTTGTTCGGCCATTTAGTATGATGAGATCGGTTTCTTCACAAATCTTAACTAAATGTTCACCTCGTTTAGATTTTGTTGGGTCCATGGTTTCTCTCTTGTTCCTGAGTTTTTCGTTGCAAAGGCTTTTGACATGGTTATTAAGATTTCCTACCCGAGCATTGAAGTCCCCTGCTAGAATTATATTCTTCATTCCAAATCTGGTGGTTATGTCTACGATTATATCATTAAGTCTCGTCATTAAATAGTCCGAATTGCCTCCTGGAGGAATATACACAAATATTAAAATTAGCGAAGGTCCTGAGTATTCCTTTGGAATAATTTCCAATGCTATTACACCGAACTCATTATATAAAATATCTCCAATGTTAAAAATATGTTTATCGACGAGAATTATTTGACCCCCACTTGCACGTCCCTTTTTCTTGGTTCTTTTGGCTTTCGAACTTATTAAATTAAAATTATTAAGAATATTCTTTTGTACTTTAGGATTATCACTTTCATCCCATGTTTCACAGATACATATAATACCTGAGACTATTTGGTCCATTTCTTTAGGTGTTAAGTTTTTGAAGTTTGTTAAACCGTCACAGTTCCATAAAGAGATTGTTGTTGATGATTGAGTTAAAGGCGAGGCGTCTTTTCATTGGTTGTTTTTCGGGCGGATGCCAGGAATCGCATCAATCTGGACAATGTCAGTTCCGTCTGATTCATAAAAGGACTCCTTCCCTCCAGAGGTTCGGATGATCAAGAATCTATTCGCATAGATGTGGGCTTTGTACGTAGGTTTCTTTTTGATGATTTCCCTCTTTCTTTCTGATAGTTTACTTATAATCTTCAGTTGGTGCGGATTGAGGTCGTCATTTATCCACACATTGCGTTCCGGTAGCCCCTTTCTTTTACTTCGGACTTTGTTTGATTCTGCAATATCTTTAAACCTGCATTTAATTAAGGGCCTTTTAGCTGGTTCGTTAGCCTTAACCTTAGGAACAATGATTTCGCACGTGAATGATAAATTTTCAGTAATTTTTAACTTGTCCTTTATGAAATTGTTGACCACTGCCTTCGCTTGGTTAGGGTTAGATTGTTCTGTGATCTTCTCCAGTCCGGATATTATGAGGTTGTTTCTGCGCTCGTTGCTGTGATTGTAAGTCTTGTCGTTGCTGGAGTTGATCAGTTGTTTCTTCAGTCTCTCTACTTCCTCCTTCAGAGATTTATTTTCATCCTCCAGGGATTGTAGCCTCTTGTTTGTGTTGTCCATGAATTCTTTAAATTCACGCTTTTCAGCCCTTTCATCTCTGTTGGACGATGAGCTTGAGGACTGGCTAGATTGGCTTGGAGCTTTATTTCCCCCCATGGCTGGTGCTAGTATTTATGTAAGTTGTAATAGAGTTGAGGTAGGTTGACAAGCAGTTTTCTTTCGTCAAGTATTGTAGTTCAAATAATATGAGGGCCCTCGCATGTAATTCAAAATGAAAGAATAATCGATAGGTTAATTTTTTAATTCAAATGTGGTTTTAGATTGTTTCCTGAAGGAAAGCTGTACGCGGTTGCCTGTTATTTTTATTGGAGTAAATTTCGTGAAATAATTTAATTTGATGCTACTCACGTTAATGCATCCCCTGGTCAGACTCCTGCATTTGGTTTACCAATTCTATTATTACGGACCTAACCGTCTGTCTTGACCAGGGGCCAGCTAAGATGATGCGAAGAAATACTTTCCAAGGCCCTTATGTCACTGAATGTATTTCCCCGTAAGTGTACTTCGGGTTGTGATTGCGTCAACTTGGGTGGTTAAAACTTCCGGATTTTGTCCTCCAGGGAAACAGGTTATTGTCAGGGTTCGAGTAAAATGTTACTTTAAAATTGTAATGCGCTTTAGACTCCTAAATTTAGTAATTAATTGCTTTGCTTTTGGTAGGATTCGGGAATTTTGTGTTTTCGAGTCTGGCGCCAAGCAAGGATTCTAAATAACTATATATGAGAATGAAAGATAAGAATGTACGTTGGTGGCGACATTTCCAGCAAGGAGCCCATTTACAAACCGTTTGAACTGCAGTTTGCATTACATGGTTCAGTTCGATTCAAATACTGAATCGAACTGTTCAGTTCAGTTCAACAGCTGAACTGAACTCTATTTGTACTGAATCAAACTGAACTGAACTGAACTGAATCGGAATTTTTCGGTTTTGAACTGAACTGGTCCGAGTACTAGCTGCAATACAATAATGATTCAAGAATTGGAAATTTTATGGACCTTTTGGAAAGGTAATTATTTCATAACTATACGCTGGGAATTGACATGAAGAGCCTTAAACATGACTACACAGCAACACTGGTGTGCACAGGTTCAACTAGACCATAAATAATTCAAGACACGTTTAAATTTAAGTCATGGTCAAGTAAAAAAAGTATTTTGATGATTGAGGGTTCAGGTCATGATTATATAGATAGTTTGGCTGAGTTCTACTTTCCCGGCCACAAAATTACCTTGCACCATCCACTCACCCATATATTAACATTAATAGATAAGTAACTTCCACCAGACTTCCACCTCCCACCAGACTTTCCAACTAACCTTCCACCTTCCCCTTGATCATTCCACCTGACCTTCCAAGTGACTACCCACATTACCCATACAGACTCTGTAGTCGGGCTTTGACAATATTTACAAAGAGCTACCGGAACAAATATTATATTGCCCCCCTACATGAGTTACTGCATGGCCGAAGCTCATTTCTTTTGTGCCCATTCATTTGAAAATGAGTCTAAGATCAATTTCGGTGTGTTAACTTATGTTTCGCATTTTTTATTCGCAAAATTAACACGGAGGTGCAAGCACTTGAGTGTTTTAAGTTAAAACTAGCTCGTGTATGAACTATAAAAATGCAAGGTACCTTTGAGGAAACAGGTCACTGTTACAAAATCATTATATGTACAACTATGATGGTCAGATTTCGATGTGTTGTGTAGAGTTATGTCAAAGGACTGATAAAAATCAACTACTGGAAAACCACGTGATTCGAAAGAGCTCTGTTGCCGTACTTACCGGTAAACTGATTTTTAACAACATTTTTATAACTTTGTTAGCAAATTCCGTAACCACTAACGATTAATGATAAGACGCAAACGCTGTAGCGTGGCGACTTACTTTTCCCAATAAATTAAAACGCTGATTTATGGTTTAAATAGTCGCATACAGGGGACAACGCATTAACTATCTCCAGTTCGCACTTTGTGTTTCACCCAACACACACACAGAGGGATATGCTAATTAACACAGGGAAATAGGTAGAAGGACCTTCCATCTGACCAAATTTAGGTTAAAGATCTGGAAGGTAAAAAATCTGTAGGATTTTGTTGGAATGTCAAGTGGAATGTCAAGTGGAAGGTCAAGTGTAAGGTCTAGTGGAAGGTCTAGTGGAAGGTGGAAATCCTGGTGGAAGGTAATTTTGTGGCCGGGAAAGCAGAACTCAGCCGATAGTTTCTAAACTTGATCATGAAACTTGTGGTCAATTTAGTGCCACTTTCAAGCTGGAAAGCCATACTTGTTGGTCAAGGCAATTTCACAAAGTTGGGCGCCTCCCCTACATGTAGGGCCTACACGTAGGCAAAATATAGGCTGCAAAACAATTCCCGTGTAAATTGTAGGTATTATAGGATAGGGAGATAACTTGTTGCGCATAATGCCTATAAAATGTGTTGGACGTAATAACTTATGCATGCATATGTAGGCTAAATGAAGGGGCACATTTTACCTGCATTTATTTGTTGGGTTGATGTACGCACTATACTCCGGACTTTGCACGACAAAATATTGTCATGTCAAAAATGAGAAGAGAATGTCCAAGGTAGTGCATTTCACCATAGTAAAATCAAATTATGGGCCTGAATTTTAAATCATGTGATTATTTGACGGCATTTTGAACGCATTCTTAGGTGTTAATCTCATCGTAAGTTTAAATATGTAACATAACAATTGTTTCGCCTACCATGTTTATAGCTCACTAACACGGTGAATTCATAATTTATTTTTAAAATATGTAATTAATTTTACTCATAAGAAAATAGTGTCGATAATATTACTATTAGTGTATATTCTGTTGAAGAGATTTTTTCTGAATTGCTGCTACTATACATAACTATCTTATTGTTAGTGGGGCTACTAATTATGTATGATATACCTAAGTTTGTAATGAATTAATAAAACGTATAACGCCGGGAATCTCAATTTGACATATGTATGTAAAATGCCTGTGTAGGGAGAGAACTCAGTTAGGCGTTCATATATTAGCATATATTCCTTATAGCCTTTTACATATTACTCAGGCGCAAATGTAGGCTACAATTATATAGGCGTAAATGTAGTCTGTGGATTTTTGTAAGAATATGTACGCGTATATGTAGGCTATAGTTTTATTTCAGGAAAAAGTAGGCATGTAGATAGGCTTCCGAATAATCCGTCCATATATGTCGGTATAATGTTTTAAGCCACACCAATGTAGGCGCATTGTAGGCAGGATCGGGTATTAAAATTGTATGTAGGATATAGGCGAGGCAAATCATTTTGCCCACCTTTGCATGTTCATGATGAGGTCTGGAAATGTAAAACCGTGACCATAAACCATGAGTATTTCAAGTAGTAGTTCAAGTAACACGTAGTAAGTTGTGCGTGTAACTGTCGTGGTGAAAAAGCCTCAATGCAAGTAACGTGGCCTGGATATACGCTTCGACCGGTATTTGATGAACAAGATCTACGGCACACGTTCTTCCTTCATATATTTGCCATTTGCACTATCTGCTGTGAGATCAGAGTATCAGAGAGCAAGGTTCAGAAAACTCCTTCAAGAGCAAAGATGCTGAAAATGAGTTTATGGTTTGATCATTATTTCATGCATGATAAATTTTAAGTCTGGTTTCCTCGGGCACAGTTTCTAACTTGGAAAAATAATATTCGCCACAAATTAGTCCCCTTGAAATTTTCTAGAACTGTAGCTGGAAATATTTTCCTCGAGTACGTACCATCCAGGAAAAAATCCCAAGTTCAAAAACTTTAATTTCCACATTTATGCTCCTCAATAGCTCCTCACGAGTACGAGTAGATACTCGAGTTTCGAGTTCGAGTACGAGTACGGGTCGAGTACGGTATTAACTTATATTGGTACTTGTACTCGTCGGTCGAGTATCCGTTTTCGTACTCGAACTTGAGTATATTTCTAACGAGTATCAGAGCGAGTACGAGTACGTTCAAAGTACTTAAACCAAAGCACGAGTACGAGTTCGGGACATAAATTCAAAAGTACTTGAACCCGTACTTGGATTTACATTTGATACTCGAGTAATTTGCTCCAGCACAAAGTCCACATCCATATTTCCTTGATTACAAAAAAGTTGTTGTTATTCCGAAGCAAAAAAGGAAAAGCGGTTAAATTCAAAATTACTACGAATAACATGAAACGTTACACCTACAGCTTAAGTTATTGTTACAGCTCCGAATTGAGTACTACTGTAGTCACTAATTGTTAGTATTTACCTATCGCCGTAAAATGTAATGGAACAGGAGAATAGGGCAGAATTAATGGAGGTTAGAATGAGATTGACATGACTGACTGAAGAGAATCCAGTCGATATGACTGGCAGAATCAAATCTTGATCTAATGTTCACCGGCATTTTAATCTCGTTGGAGAAAATTTTTATTGAAAACACTGTTCGTAAGTTGCAGTTACAAATTCTTGTTAGTTGAATCTACTATTTGTTTTCTATGTCAATCTCTCTTTAACACAAGATAACGTCTAAAAAAATTTTTTTCGGTGTACTTGATACTCGAGTACGGTTCGAGTACGAGTTCAAGTACGGGTCGGTCGGTATAGACGTTTTATACTCGTAAGTACGGTCCAAGTTCGGTAAAAAATTAAGAAATATAATACCGTCCTCCGAGTACAGGATTTTTTACTCGTACTTGAAGACACAAGTCCGGGTCAAGGGGGAATTTGGGCCAACAATTCGAGTACGGTTCCAAGTACGAGTACGGTATGGATGACTACTCGGCCCGTGAGGAGCTATACTCCTCAAGTTACATTTACCCAATCTTGCTCGCTGTTCTTGCGTGTTATGTCCCTAATTTTCAAAGTACAGTAAATTTCCCATATAGTGGTTTCCTCTTAGATGGCATTCCCTCTTTAATGGCATCAAAAAACCCTCCCTAGGGGTTTACAATGTTAAAGGTATACTGTATAGTGGCACCCGCTGTAATGGTATTCCCTCTATAATGTCACTATTATGTGTTACGGTGGCTCAGAAAATGCGAAATTATAATGGCAGTTGGCATAAAATTAGTTAGATAATGGCTAAAAAAGTATAACATGTTGTTATAAAACGTGCGGGAGGTTAATAATGCTTATGTCGGTTGGTTCAATTTTAATTTCAAATGTGAATAGTTATATTATTATTGTGGTTTACTGAAGCCCTGGTATGATTAGCTGGATTTATGTCATATGATTCGTGACTTAAGTTAAAACGACACAAATCAATGCCATTTTTGCCTTGGCTCACTTCTAATAAGTTTTACTTCTTGTTGATTTTTTAAAATAAATTGAGTTATTTTATTGAACATTTAAATGACATTAAACAGACAGTAAAGCAAAACCTCATAGCAAAAAACCGCAGAGTACTCAGTGGAAATAATTCCCATTTTCATAATTCCAGAAATTTGAGACGCGAATTTATTTTCTGGAATGGTGACCTTGCAGTCGAAAAATTTGTTACGACTAACATTATTAATAGTATGAGGAAACCTAAAGTTACTGAATATCTTAAACTTAGTGAAGCTTAGCATACCTCATAATTTTGAGTATTCTGTAAAAATAAATAAATTTATAAATATATTTAGTTACAGTTATTGTCTATAAACATTTATAGTATATAGTTAACCATTAGTAACATACAGTGGCATCCCTATATAGTGGCAGGAATTTGTCACTCCCTTGGAAACCACTATATAGGAAATTCACTGTAGTGACATGTTGGATAGCTTCCTGAAACACCCCAAATAAATGCCAACAAATAAGCGTCAAAAGAAATTTCAGGACAGATTTTGCCTATGAACTAAAATCTGTAATGGATGTAAGTAATTCTAAAACATTGTCGGCTTCAATTTCTAGACCTCAATTTTTTATCCCTGAAGCGAAAATCTTGTATCAGAGATTCTGTTAAAGAGATTATTTTCATACATTTTTTATTTGGAATATTTGTCTCTTGTATGAACTGGAAAGGACATGGGACACCATGTGCAATACATATTGATTTTTGACTTGATTGATTTTGACATTTTGCAAGAAGAAATTTATATTTTCCAAAAAGGTAATATGCTTTTACAAGCTTTAAATTTTCATATTTGTGCATAGTTGTCAAAACATACACACTAGAATCAAAGAATGGGTTAAAATGAGAATATCTGGATTTTCAAAATTGATTTTGCTTCTTCCGTCATCACAATTTCAGATAGAATATATCGATCTCTAATTACTTCCAAGGTGTTACTAGCTTGCAAAAATGGTTTGTTCAACATTTTTGAATAGCTCATTTGGAAATTAAATATTTGTAGGCAAAACCACGTGCATTTGGATATTTATTGTGATCATGGATTGGGATGGGTTAAACTGCGTAAATGCGGATTTTCAAAACTGATTTATCTCCTTCTGTCATTAGAATTTCCGCTCGAATATTTCGATTCCTAATTACTTCCAAGGTTTCGTTAGCCTGCAAAAAAATACTCTTGATTAGTCTTGAAAAATAATTACTAATAGTAATAATTACTCCACGGATAAATTCCACATGCGTAGTACCGCTCTTAAAAACAAAATAAAGGCGAAAGGTATTCCAAGTGCATTTGGAGGTTTAAAAAAATGAGCGAAGTGTTAAGTGTGAGTTGTGTTTACGCGTCCCTTGATAATATAAATTGAAAAAATAAGAAAGCCCTAATGCAGTTATGACTTAATGAGGAAGACATGCTAATTGTAAGTGCACACATACAGCTGTTGGCTGAGTTCTAGCCATCAGTCCATTCATCTGTCAACTCAAGTCCAACTCAACCAGAGCGGGGATGGAAAAAATTCCAAAACTGGCACGATCCAAAGTTTTTTGAAAATAGTCACGCACCACGCATGAGCAACTGCTGGCAGGATTGAGCCCCATTGACGTCCCGAGATGAAGGGAGGTGGTACGCCCCAGGATATTTCTTAAATACGGGCTTTAGAGACTCGAAATTGATGCAAACTTGTTCACTGGCATACTAGGAGCTTAATTTAATTTTTTTATACCGATCGGGTAACATGATACCAGGCCTGGTTTTGGCCGCTTAGAAATGCATTACTAGAGTTGTTGTATGCCGGTTTGTACCAAATAAAATGCTTTTGTGCTTAAAATCAAATCCCGAATCTAATTTTGGTAACTAATGTTTCACTCCGGCATCCAAAGCTGGCACCATGATGCCCGGAATGACCAAGCGTTTAAAATTTGTACCAACCGAAGGCAGTTTTTATTTTGAGGTACGGTTTTCATATAAATATGTTATTATTGTTGTGTCGCTATGTCTGTGCCCGGGTAGCATGATACCCGGACCTTGAAAAAAACAACCAAAATTTTCAAAAAATTAAAAAAGGGAATTCTCACGATACTAGATAGATCTACCTGTAATTCTGATTAACGATCCATACCGGGTAACATAATGCCCGGTACAGCTTGTACAATAGTCCAAATTGTATTATGCCCTACTATTACGTTTATAATTGGTCCGCTATGTGGCGATTGCATCACCTTGCAGTAACGATTTTATAGATTTTAATTAATTGCAATTAACCTACCCCGCAGCTTGTGATCGAAAGTACAAAAGGACACTACAACAGCGAATAGCCTAATTTTTGTTACTTGAATCATTTCGTTAAGTTGTCCTGTTACGGAGATATTGAAATTACGAACCTGGTGTGGGAGGATATCACACAAATGTATCAGAAAGTTTCACTTTCTGAAAACGAAAATCAATATTTACAAAACAAATTTTCCTTAAAAATGCCAATAATATTTGAAATATGTGGTAAAAAAGTCAACCATATTTTAAATCTAATTGTACCAACAAAATTGTCTTTCGCTTCGAAATTCTCCCTGCCTGAGTTTTTACCCCTACCACACATTTTCCCCTGGTAAGATTTTTTCCGTCCGCCCACAAAAATCCGACCCATGGACTCTGCTTAGCCTCCACTAAAATTCTTTTTAGCACTCATCCCTTATAATGTTGTGGCTAGGGTTGAGCATGACAAGGCAACAAGGTGAGATTCTTGTTTGTCTCGTTCTTTACGCATCAACGAGAGAGGACGATACATCTCGTTTTACTAACCCAGAATATCATTTGGAATTAATTCTAACTAGAGTAATATTTGTGCATTTAATTTTTAGGAACTGATAAACGGGAAAAGATAAGCATTTCGTGTAAAATAGAGCAAGAGTCAATTTTCAAATGTTGTTTCCTAAAAGAAAATTCTGAAATTTTAGTTATGAGAAATATTGTAAATCCATGTTAGTGTCTTATTCAACAGCAGCTTTCCCAATTTAATGAGATAACTGATAACTTACGGGGATTCCCCTAAAGATGCATTTTCCAACCTTGATGTTTGTACGGGTTGCGTACACAGTATCTAAACGGAGAGACCTGAGATAGGAAATTAATGTTAAAAGGAAATCGAGAAAAAACTTTGTGTTCAAATAAACAATGACTTAATTCAAATCCGAGAAGCATTTTTGGTCAAGTCCGTAATCGCTGTGATCAGAAAAATTGAATTCGGTCAATGAAATAAACTTTAAACAAACTGGAAAAGAACTTCATATTAAAATTAATTGACTTTGTGGTTCATAACCCAAGTAAAAAGCCATTGAACAATGAATATTCAAATTGAATTCAGCCTTTTTTATTTTTTTGCTGACAGATTAGATAAATCTCAAGAGATGGATAACGCTTCGTTTAACCCGACTGTAAAGTTATTTATTTATAATGCAATCCTGGTCATCATATTGGAACTATGTAAACCATGTACTCATGCAAACAATTTGCAACAAGGAATCTGACAATTCGGCTCAAAAAATTAACTACACTTCCAATTGTGGAATCTTAAAAATACATTGAAATAAAAGACGGTTAAACTGCGTAAATTCGGATTTTCAGAATCGATTTTTGTTCTTCCGTCATCAGAATTTCAGCTCGAATATTTCGATCAGAAATTACTTCCAAGGTATTGCTTGCCTGAAAAATATATGCACATTCTTAATTAATGTTAAAAAGCATCCCTGAGAAAAAAATATATTCGTAGGAAAAACCACGTACTCTCAAAGTTTTCTTGTAATCATGGATTTTCCATTGACTTGGATTCTTTAACGCTTCCAGTTCATTTTTCTCAGTGACGGCTGGAATTTGAGAAAACGCAGCAGCAAATGAATTCGTTCCAGGACCAACTTTCAAACCAATTCCGAAAGCGAGGTCCGTGGAAAAAATTTCGTAGGCAAAAATTGCTTCGAAACTCCTGAGACAATTCAAAGAGTAGAATTAAAAAACCATAAATGAAAGACATCTAACTTGCATTCATCTGCAAAAACTGATAAAATAGGATTATACGTGTCACTTGATGCGAGAAAATTTTTTCGATGAAAAGAGCGAATTTCCAGAGGTGGAAAATCCTTGCCGATGGAATTGGAATAGTATTTATTCCTAATTATCAACGGAACGTTCAAACAGTTTACTGAAAAAATTTAATTCAATTTTTAGTTTTAAATGTTTTCCATTGTAAATGCTTTTAAAGATTTAAAATCACTGACCCATCTCAACATTGCAAGAAAATCTTTCGCTTTTTCCAACTGAGCTTGAAATTGGACCGTCTTGGTTCGTAGATTGATTAAATTCGAAACGTTTTCCATCCTTGAGGCGTTTTTTTCTTTCAACAACACAAATCGGCCACGAGATGTCTCTGAAATCCAGTATTTCGACATGAACGAGGGATCGTGGACCATTGGTCATGTGACCTCTCACAAGTAAATTTCCGTGGGTCACAATAAGTTCCAGTGGAATTTCGCTGTGTTCTTTCTATGGAAAAGCTGGAATGATTTTATTCCCTTCATTTTGTTATTGTCTAGATATTCACAAGTAATTACAGTCATCATCCAAACATCTGGCGCAGCTGGCATGTTATGTAATGTGTTTAACAATGATTGATTTGTAGGGACGTCCGCTGGGGTGAATCCAATACCAAAACGAATACCTCCGTCAGAAGAATTAAAACAACGAATGGTTAACCGCAAGACTTTAGAAATTGCGAACGAACATAAGAAGCTACAAAAAATCCTGACAAATTCATTGATTAAAGTAACGACAAACAAAGTTTAATCACGAATGAAATAATAACTTCAAACGTAAATCAATATGTTTCTGTATCTGTTCATAATGGTTTCCTCTTTCTTGTTGAATATTTAGTGGATTCTTGAATTATAAGGAAACTGAGTCATAGGTTTCAAATTTGATTTTTCATTAATCTTTCAAATTATTCAACTTACGGACTTCCATTGAAAGAAAAAACTTCGCTGAAATTTCCAACTACTCTCAAAGGTCCATTATTTCTTGAGCCGAAACAAAAATGGCACTGGAGTTCCGTTAGAGTGGATTCTAAACAGTTGGCTGAAAAATCGTTTAACATCGAACTTCAAATGATTTCATCGAATACATCAAGGATTTGGAATTGAATTATATTTTAAATCTTACACAATTTAATTGTAAATGATGTTTTCACAATTTTTGAAAGAGGAATTGAGTTGGAAATCGTTTCGACAGAAGTCCCTTGAAGGCTTTCGCCATCTTTGACTTTTTTCTCTTTTATTAATTTATTAAAAGTTTCCTTCAAAATTTCTCTTTCATCCGCCAAAGTTTTGGATCGAATTTCAACAACTGGAAATTCTTCTGATGATTCCTCCGAACTTTCGCTGTCACTTTCTGGCACCGCTGGCAATTGGTTTTATTTTTCCCCCTGGTTTTGATTTTTTGGAAATTGTTTTTTCGTTTTCATTTTTTAAAATGTTGGAATTAATTTTGTTTACACAAAATTCAGTTTGTTCGACAATTTCTCTCAAAGTCCTGGTTTCCATTAATCCAGTTCCCTCCGAATTTTGAGACGACGAAACTCCAAGGATCTCTTTCCGCAGGATTTCATTTTCGGATTTGAGTTGATGAAAGGCTTTTGTCAAATCGTCCAATCGGGACTCGATGCGAAGGAGAGTATTTTTCCTGTGAAATCAGAGACGCGAAATCAACGAAATTCCTATTTAGTAACTCACGAGGAAGTAAAATTTTAGCCGACATGGTAAAATTGTTTTCTTCTTCCGACATCGGAAATATGTCTGGAGGTTTATTCGATACGAACATTTTTTAATCTTCCGACGTGTTGGATTACGTTCAACTAATTATTTTGAACAGGGAAATCTGGGAACACAAATGTTTTTACATCTGTCGTGTTAACCAATGTTGTTGGATTTGAAAACTGATTTTCCCTTTTAAGAAAAACGGTCTACGGACATTTTTCTGGGACCGTCCTTTTACACTCCTCGATCATTTTTTCCCGAAACTTTAGCATTTGAGCCACTTTGGCACAAACAGTTTGTGCTACAGTAATCGAAAAGGTCTAGCATTAACGCTGACATCCGTGTGTTGCCACAAACGTTTCGCTGGCCTTAACCAGTGCTGTACGAAAATCAGTGCCCGTAGCCGTACCCGACGTGTGTAAAAGGACGGTCCCAGAAAAATGTCCGTAGACCGTTTTTCTTAAAAGGGAAAATCATAACCAGCAACTATGATTAACACGACAGAAATGTAAAACCATTTGTGTTCCCAGATTTGCCTGTTCAAAATAATTAGTTGAACATCATGCAACATGTCGCAAGATTAAAAAATGTTCATATCGGCTGAAATCTCCAGACATATTTCGGATGTAGGAAGAAGAAAACAATTTTAATATGTCGGCTAAAATCTCCCGACATGTCGAAAGATAAAATATATTTTCATGTCGGGTAAAATCTCCCGACATATCGGATGTCGAGCGATGAAAATGTTTTTATGTCGGGTAAAATCTCCCGACATATGTCGGATGTCGGAAGAAGGAAAAAGTTCATGTCCGGTAAAATCTCCCGACATATGTCGGATGTCGGAAGAAGAAACAAATTCATGTCGGGTAAAATCAACCTTTTGTCGGATGTCGGCTAGAATTGTAAAAAATGACGTATCGGCTAAAATCCACTTTCACCCGACACAAGTCGGCTAAAATTGCCCGACACATGTCGGATGTCGGCTAAAATTTTGTTCCAACTCACGAAGGTTCCAAGAGCGGGACAACGTAATGAAGATGGGATTAAGTTGCCGAAGTAAATTATCACGAACAATATTATCCTTTTTAATCTTTTCTTGTTTTAGGAATGTACAAGATTCAAAATCGAACTAAAATGGGAATTATTTGCTTTTATCAATTGAATTATTGTCTTTGAATTTATCTAAAAATAAGAAATTAACATTGCGGACAATTTGTTCATTTCTGATGAAGAAAATTGGGTTTAACGAGTAATGACTATTCGTGTATACGCAAATTCATAACAAGAAGAAGAACTATTACGCTCATTTGAGAAATTCGAATTGGATAAAGTGTAGGGTGCCTCAAAAGATTTTACTCCTCTCCCCAACCTTCAGAAATGGTAACTGCAAAACATATTCTAATCCACCATTTTCTAGACAATCTAGAAGAAAAATTGTTACAAAATGCGGGAATCGAATATTTTTTACCGTTGCGTTGTCTATTCGATTTCCAAAGGGTAGGAAAATGTCTCGGGACACCCTGTATAAGCCTTTCCTTAGTAAAAGGAACAAAACCAGCAGGGCTCGGACGTGTCAAATCATAACAGAAAATATTGTGAATGTGTCACAACATTCTCAAATAAAATTTTATTCAAATTATTGTTCACCATATGAAGTTTTTTAATTAGTGTAAATTAACTGTAAGGTTTTTTGGACCAAAATGGGACACTTTTATAAAAATACTAGGATGAGTTTAGGACAGAAACTCTGTCTCCATTTAAAGTTCTAACGAGAACAACTATCAAGGGATTTAAAGTTCTTTCTTTTTAAATGGAACACAAATCCAAGAATTTCCTTAATTCTTTTGGATTCCTTGTAAAAATGGATATAATCAAGGCAATAATTTGGATTCTGAGATTGAGTTACTGAAAAAATGAAATGGACTTACATTTCTACCACTTGGAAGACAAACCGGAGAAGAATTTACTGAGGTTAAAGGTTGGAACTAATTAGAAGAACAAGTGACTAGACTTTTGGATAGAACACTCAGATCTTGAAAACACTTGTACAATAATTATTGAAGAATGAAAATGCATGGGCACGCATAGGAGAGTCGTCTGAATATATCCCTCTTCATATTCAAATCGTAATCTTCGAGACCAATTTAAAATGCGTCAAAGGAATATGCAAATTCAACAACCTTTCAAAACTCATGACTCCTCAAGTGGACTATTTTCCCGTTCAAGTTACAATGAAAAGATAAAGTGAAAAGTTATTTGAACCGAGTAAAACGATAAGGAATGGCCTATACTCATCACATATGTAGGTTACACTTTATAAGGGCATTTTCCTTATCATCTGAATGCAACACGGTGATTCCGCTGGAGTCCTCCTTTGTTCATAAAATATATTCCCTGTGTATGTACAGGGTGAATATAATCACTCGTCCCTCCATCTAGCAACCATTACGAATGACTCATAAAATATTTGGTTCCCCCGTTTTTTAGCAATTTAGTTGCATATTTTCCCTAATTTAATTTATTGACCTTGGCTATTATTTGAGGCCTCAAACGTCAACAAATGTTAAGCAAAGTCAATTTCTGGTCATTTTCATTTTGGGATTCTTGCAGAATTTACAGAAAATGTTTTGATAGCAGAACATTTTATGGTTGAAATATCCGATATTAAAATAGGAAATAATTTTTGTCTAACTTAGTCAAAAAACATTTGAAATACTACGGAGAATTCAATAAATGGAAGCAAATCTTCCAACAACCTCAGTCAATATACATAAAGGTCTTCATCGGATCGGATTGATCCGGACGGATTCGGATCGGATCGGATTCGGATAGGATTGAAAACTCAATTAATCCTATCCGTCAAACATATGGCGGACCGGATGCATCATTTGAATCCGTGTATTTATTTCGGATAGGATTTTATGCAGTAATGAATGCATCCGACCGGATAGGATGAGCATGTTTTATTTTTTCGGATGATCCGGCGGTTATCCGCGGATATCCGTCTTTTAGACGAGCCCTCTCGTGAGGAATAATGCTATCATATTGTCACGCATTTTATAGTAGAGAGATTCTTGGATTTGAAATTGAGGTGAGGCCAGGAAGCGGGCTATTAGATTCGGGCCGGCCCGAACCCGACCCGGCCGGGTTTTTAGTCGGGTTCGGGCTGCAAATACGAACTTACGTCGGGCTCCGACCGGGTTCGAGCTGCACTAAAACAATGAAACCGGGTTAAGATCGGGCTTGGGCCTGTATTTATTTTTCAGTTCGGGTTTCGGGCGGGTCACAAATTACACAATTAATGATCATTTCGTATAGTGTTTCCAGTATACGATTTTTCAGGAGTTACCTCCTTTCGCCATCAATTTAACTTTTCCAGCATTTATTTTACTTTCCAAATTATTAATCTTTTTTATTAAATTAAATATGAACATTATTATCTTTTAACTCATTTATCAAGAATCCTTGCTCGAGCACAGTTTTATTTAACACGATTTTTAAACCAATTCAGTAAGACTACCTCTAACTTCACACGCACAAATTGCGTGTGAAGTTTGAAACAATAACTACGTAAGGGATTGAGGATCCCATTATACCAAACCAGTTTACTTTCAGAAAATATCCACAAAACAGAACCCCAAACCAACATTGTGAGTTTCCCATAGTTAGAATTTGTAGAATAGAATTTTCTAGAATTAATATTTATTAAAACTGTAGTTATAAGGCATGATTACGTCTTTTCCAGGAGGTGAAAGTATGAAAAACACGGTATAATTACATACAATCTTGTGGCAAGTATATTACATTTCCCTGCAAACTATAATGTACGGGATTTATTGCACAGGCAACTAAAACGATTCAAGCCCCTACACCTTACAAGTGTTTTGATGGGAAGCGAAAATTCTTTGCGCGTTTATTGGAAAATTCCAGAATCTTCGAATTCACGACACATAATTTGCTTTGCATACAAAGGGGTGAAATCGTCCGTATAAGGAGGAATGACCGAGATATTTTTTTATTTAAAATTTACCAATTTTAACTCAGATTTTTCTAAATTTGTTTAATCTTTTTGCTTCAAAAGTACTAGACACTCCGTTCCATAAAGATAAGAATTTTAGAGAGAAGAAGATTTAAATACCAAATATGAATCCTATCATTAATTTTTTATAATTTTGAAATTTTTGGGGTGATCACCATCATTTGTCCCCTCTCCAGTCCGTGTAATAAATGAGGGGCACATCAAATATTTAATTCCTCCAGTTTGCAGGATATTGAACACCCGCTTTTCTCAATTTTATTTTATTCGCCCAGGTCAAGGTAGTCTTGAAATCAGGGGGATCAGAACGTGAAGAAAATCTGAATTTTCTTTAGAATCTAAAGTTTTTCAATTTGTTATTGCCATACAAAAAAATTTATAAGATACTTTGATGCTCGGTTATAGAAAATTTAATACACCTCCTTGTTTGGAGTTCAACGATATTCGGAAACTGCCATACTTGACATTCCGAACGCTCAGAAGAACTTAATAGACTGGAAGCTTGTAGATTTAAAATATATTTCATTTCAGTCTATACCTGAGTATTTAGTGAACAGAAGCATTTCAAGTACGAGTATCCCAATGTATTTCTAATAATTGTACACCATGCTCAATTTAAAATAACTTTAACATTGAAGGTGCTCTTCCAGTGTTTCCCAAATTTACTTCATTGACCTGGATCAAGATATGAGGATAAATATGTAGATCAGGTGCTGGAAGAAAATTCGAGTTTATAGAATATTCATTTCTCCATTATAGTTCTTCTTACTTAATTTTTTTTCAGAAAATGTTCTTCATAGATAATTAAAGGGGCTTCTTGGGGAAGTATCTCTGGACGTTGAAAATTGTTTGCTTGAAGCTAAAGCATAGGAAACAACATTGGAAGACAGTCCGCGTCTGTTGAGCGAAACTAAGGTAAACTCATAGAAGAAGGAAGAATTTTGTATGCTCACATTTTTCACTCGCAAGATTTAGTAGTTCCAAAGCAATTCAAGGAAATTTGACAAATTAGAAACGACACATAGATGGTGCGCGAGAGGATTTTGACACTTATTAACGAAAATTTAATAAAATGGGGGCCTCTGGGTGGAACTCCTTTCAAATTACAGGTGTTGAAAATAAATTATTGCCATTGGTATTTCACTCATACTGTGAGTCATCGTTTCCGGAATTTAACATATTCTGGTAAATATTCTGCAGTTGTATTAAAAATAATAACTCATATAATAAATACTTCATAATATTTTTTACATTTTTTTAAATACCCCATTACTGCACATGGCTACTCAAGCATTTGACATTAAGTCATAAAGCACGAACAATAATTTCAAGTATTCAAATTATATTGTAATATGCTCTAACTATATGAATAAGTTGATATGAGAATTTCTTATTATTTTGAAAAACAAATACATTCAAAATCGTATTGGTATTCTAGATAATTTGGTAACTGCATTTCGTATCGTATCCTTAATTTAAGAGTACCCCAGGTTGCGCAACTTTCTTAATTATTATCATTGAATTCGGAATGACGAAATTGTTTTCTTCTTACACTTGAATATTGTCGATGATCTTCGTCCTCGATCTGCGACAGCTTTAAAAATTTGAACAAATAAAGGATACGCGAGCCACTTTATAAATCCCATTGCAATGAAATCTGTAGAACTTATGACAGCATTGTACGAAACAACATTTCAAGTGGCGTCTAACTTGTTACGTTCTTATTCTTTGCAATTCTCTGTTACATACATACTTTTGTTACAGTATTCCAAACATGGTCCCACAAATGATAAATGTATGCAAATATTTATGAGCCCACAGAATTGTAATAAAATCGGGGTTTTGTAATAATTGTAAAACCTAACCAAATTTTGTTTTCGCGAAATACGGGAAACAAAATTATTTTGAGGAACACCCAAGAGTGGGATATTGTTGGCATGTTCAGGATAGGCTATTAAAATGAATAAATTAGTCGTTTTGAGACATTGTATTATATTAACTGCTCACTAATATTCACCGGCTACTTTCTAATTGTGAAATGCCATGTGAGAGCACTGCCAATTTGTTCCACTATTGCGGAATCGGATTTGAATTTTTTCTAAAATTTAATCGGGTTTTATTGCTTAAATTACAACCCTTCAGATTTATTTCAATTGTCATAAATCAGGAAGGAAAATATTTTTTATTCGTAAACAGTCACTTTTCGACTCGAAGTAGGAAGAATTATGACTGCACCGCGTGCCCGAGAAAGAAATGCAGGCATGCTGAAAAATTAAACAATTATTACAACCTAACCAAACCTCGAAATTATATTGACGCAATTTTAAATTTAAATCATCTATGAGCCCATTGTAATCCAAATAAAATCGAGGTTTTATTAGAAAACAGTCGGATTTAATTTTTCCGGAATATGGTAAAACATTTTAAGGAATTCCCAAGAGTGGGAAGTCACTTGTCAAATTGGAGATTTAAAATATATTACGAATTTTGAGACATTGTAATACTTTTCTATCTAAAAACATTATGCACCCTGCCCTTCGCTCTCTCCTGAGGTTCTGCTGTTTACATCCGTAGTGGATTTTAAATCTTCCCAACAACTTGTGAGTGTGTATATCTTATATATTTGATGACGCTCAATAGACCGAGAGGGAAGAAATAGTAGACAATGTACCATGGAATATACGGACAGTGGAAAGATATATGCCCTCAACTTATTTCGGTAAAACCAACTGTCGAAGGAATTGAGAGGTCAATTTCCGGTAGTTTCTAAGTCATTGTTATTTATCCAGTTTTTAAACATTCTCAATGATTTTCCTGACTCCAACGTAGTTCAAATTTTTGGGAATGAAAACATAAATTTTAATTCAAGGTAGGAGCAAAAAATTACTTAAAGTGGCGTGGAAGCCGTCATTGTAAATTGCACTTGATTCCCTCCATCATTTTTTCTAACTTCTTTTGTGGTTTGAATAATTTTAACTGCATTTTGAATAGGGTTCCCAGACGTCCCGGAATGCCCGGGACAGTCCCCGAATGGCACTCCTTGTCCCGGAAGAGTGTATTCCGGAACACGTAAATGTGCCGGAAATGTCAGGCTCAAAATGTTATAAAAATTATTAGTTTTTAAGAGAAAAATAAAATATTTCCACATGATTCAAACGAAACCATTGTGTACCGTCTACATAAAACTAATAAAACCATAAAAATGCGATTACAAACGTAATAAAATCGTTTAAGCAGCAGGAAACAGTTTGCCTTTTCTCCCTATACTATTGCAGTAGCTGAGATTCCTTGTGCCGACAATATATATGCTTTGTAATCAATAATTAAATTACTTACAATATATTTTTAATAAATTAGTCTTAATTACATTACAGCGTAATGTCGGCATAGTATAATAGCTTGGGTTGCCCGTGCTTCATTGATGTGCTATTGATTAACCACAAATTTCATTCAAAATTAATTAACAACTAAATAATCCAGTTTTGAACATTTCACAATTTGTAAACATGTTTTGAGATCACATCGTAGTAGCCTTCTGTAGATAGACGCCGTTTCTCCATCTGTGAGTCAGTTCGACTGTGCACTATCAAAATGACTTGAACACATAAGCAAGATGTATTCCTATGTTTCAACCGACTGTGGCATAATGTGATTTACGGGCAGTGCTGCGGACAAGTTCAAGTAATACTTAAGTTTTCAAGTCAAGTTCAAGTTCAGGTCAAGTTCAAGTAGGCCAATTATTTTACTTGAATCTTTCGGGTCAAGTTCAAGTACGTACTCGGCTTGACCATGACATTGAACCTCAAGTCAAGTTCAGGGCCAAAGAAAAGTTCAGGGTGGAAAGAAAAAACTTAGCCATGAACTTGGGATTTTATGGTCAAGTTCAAGTAACTTTAGATTGCGCATGTCATAAAGGACGGAAATATTTTCAAAATCACAATCCAATTTCATGTCGAGGTTAGGAAAATTTGTTTGCACATGTCATAAATCAAAGGACAAAATTCAAAATCAGAGTCCGTTTTATAAAGGTCTTGTTTACCAGACGTTGTTCATTGTAGTTGTTGCAGCAGCCTCTCCATGAAATGAAAGAATTATCTTGATAATCATATTGTTGCTCAGAATTTTTAGTTTCAACTTATGTAAATAAATTCCAATATAAAATGATAATGGGTGGCCCTTTACAAAAAGCGCTTAATAAATAAGTAAATACTAGTTTATGAAATATTAAATTAATAGTACTGGTAATACTCAAATAGTTATATATATATATTGTTAATATGTATGTTGTTATGGGTTCGTAATTATGAGCCTTTTGGGGGAATAATGAAAGGGAGCCAATATTAAAGAATAAAATAAGGAAATTTAAAGGAATTGAGATAGAGAGATGAAATGATGGGGAAAAGTGTAGAAGGTAGAGATGCACTCACTTGGAGTGAGGGATTGCGGGTTCTTGGTCTTTTAGATACAGAAAATAAGATGCGTATGCAGTAATACGGAATTCTCACTCGTGTATAGGCTTTATTGTTATAATGCCTAGTGTCGTTATACAGTAAGGTTCTTGTCTCACGCACGATTCCTTGCTTCCGGTTTGGTCTGGTTCTAAAGTTACTCTCCTCTCCGTGCCTTCGGAGGCACGTGTTTTTATACGGAGGTGAGCGCCTTCGTGCCCACCTCCAGTATTCACTTTAGTTTTATTTTAACCAATAATATTAAGTTAGGGCAGGTACCTAACGTAATTTCATATGTTTTTACAACTGGGTAGTATAGATATGTATGCTGATGTTATTATTACATGTATTAAAAGTCATAAAACTAAACATTGGTTAACATT
The DNA here is from genome assembly GCA_947179485.1 of Allacma fusca. Classification (NCBI taxonomy): domain Eukaryota; kingdom Metazoa; phylum Arthropoda; class Collembola; order Symphypleona; family Sminthuridae; genus Allacma; species Allacma fusca. Next base: position 74,591,725 of record OX359246.1, on the reverse strand, counting down.
CTACGAGGAATAGGAAACAATGTCCCCATTGTTTAAAATGTTAGGCAATGAAAAATGTCGAGCTCTGTCATGGAATTGTTTTTTGGTGCTGTTGGTATTTCTGGCTGCTTCCAATTTAGACGGACGACGTAGTTTCTTGTAGTCTTCTTCGCGTTTTCTTTGCTTGAACTTTTTCTGTTGGAGTTTGAACACGAAAACTATTCTGCACAAATATTATTCTTTGAAATATTATCAATCTAACATATAGAATATACATAAAACTGTATTTTTCTTTAAAATAACATCAAAATTGTGCAGTATTAGCGTAAATGTTTGTATAAACTTCCTGGAGTGGCAGAAAATTCTGTCCCCCAGAATTCTGAAGACACAATTGAGTAAAATTTGGAGAGGAGATTCGCAAGATGGAGACTTTATACGAGGTGAGTAATAATTTTTCTATGGGGTTTTGAGAGATAGGAATTGAAAAGGAGCTTATAGTAGGAAATTAAAGAGTGTGTTTAATAGAATTTACAGAATTTTTGTGTGTATACAGGGTGTCTAATGGGAAGTGGCGAAATGTAGTGATCAATTACAATTTCTGGAAATGAAGAAAAATGTGTTGGGAGCTGCAGCTCATAGTACGTATGTGTAAATCTAAGATAAAAATTCCTGTGTGTAATATAAGAGTGTGATGTGTGGGTATTTTGTTAAAGTGTTTGTGAGGCTAGGAAAAATTGTTAGTAATTAAATATATATTTTTTATTTTTCGTGATTTTAGATGATTTGCAAATGTCATGGCGTCCCATGTGTGGTTGCAGTTGGAGCTGTCATCATAGAGGGTGCTGACCTGAACATCCGTGAATGTGGGTCATGTGAAGTCTGCAATAGTGAGTGGGGAATTTTGCTGAAACTCAGAAAGAAATTTGCACATTAGTATTATTCTCAAAATAAAATTGTAATGCTGTGTTTGTAATGTTACAGGGTGGCAATGGGATTCTGTGTGCTGGCGATGATCATCATTGAAAAATTTGTGAAATTCCAGTTAATATTATTTGTTCTTCGTTAAATGTTTTTCTTTTCTTTCTTGTATTTTTTATTTTTGTTTGGCCACTCCGTGAGGGAGGGGTGGCCTTCCACTTAGGGGGGTTGGGGGAAACCCTCGGGTGATCCTGTCGTATACGGGTCACGCCAAAAATTTTCTCGTATAAAAACTTAGAAAACTTTGTGGTCAAGGGAGGTCAGTGAACCTATAGTAGCATTATGTAGTGTAGGATTTTCTGATTTGTAAACGACTCCGAAATGGGAGTTGCATGTGTTGTGTGTTGAATAAAATGCTGTTGCAAATGAATGGTTGTTCATAAAATTTGTTGATCATATTGCATGTATTTTAAATGAAGTTGGAATCAATGTTATAGTTGATAATTATGAGTATTGGAGGGTTGAACCATCGTGAAGTTGAACAAATTGTCCATGGCATGTATATTAGATCGCGTACTACGTCGGAATTGTGAATCTTGACGGGTATAATAATCTGAGGGAACGATTTGTTGGGACTCTTGTTCCAAGAGCTGTTGCTGGGTTCTCCTAACACGTTTGTTAGGAATGATTATAGAGGCGGAATGAGGAATTTCCAAAGTGGAGTCCTTCGGGACAGACAGTAGAGCGTCTCTATACGTAGGTTTATGAGGTTGCTCTTGAATTTCTGGAGTAGGAGTAGGAGTAGGTTGGACAGGGAATGGAGGCACTTTATCACGTAATGGGAATGCATGATCTTCATTTGTTGGTAATTCTGGTGCAAGCATAATATCAGATTTCGGACTTGAGGGCTTTTCAGAAATAATCTCGGGGATAATGTCAGGTTCTGGAGAAGGTAGTTCATCTGTAGATTTAATGAGTTCTTGAGGAATGTCCTGTAGATTTGTAGAAGGTTCCTGCTCTGGAGGTGCATAGTCATTATTTAGAGATTTAGTGTTGAACACATTAGGGCGTTCATGGAATAGTTTCAATCTTGACACATGAACTGTTTAAGGGGTGGTCAATAACAGAAAATGGTCCTTTCCATCTGGGTAGTAATTTGGTACTCGTTCCCGGTTGAATGGACGTGTGTTCGAGGAGTACATTATCTCCGATGTTGTAGTGTACTGTTCGTTTAGACTTATTTACACGGTCAGCATATTTTTTCTGTGGCGTGTCAAAATGTCGTGAGTAGTTTTCCATAGAGTAGTCATGTCTTGGACGTTCCGGTTTTCTGGAGTAAAGGTAGGGAATGCATTTTTCAACGGGGTGCGTGCATGAAAACCATGCACATAGAATGGGGTAAAACCGTGGGAGATGTGAGGTGTATTGTTGAGATGGAAGATAATTGCGGGAAGTGCGTAGGGCCAATCAGCTTTGTTCTCAGCCCTATATATGGAAATGAGATCTCCTAAGGTCTGATGTGTCCTCTCGATGAGTCCTTGGCTCTGTGGATGGAAGGCTGTTGAATACTGCATTTTGAAATCGAAGATTTTACTAAGTTCGGTAATAACTACATTATTGAACTCGGACCCTTGGTCCGACTGGATGATCTCCGGTAGGGAATAGACAGCGGCTATGTTGTTGAAAATGAATTTGGCTATAGCGGGAGCATCAGCTGTAGCTACAATTTCAGCTACGAGAAATTTCGTGAGTTAGCAAATTGCGGTTATGATGTTTCTTGGACGTCCATCCTTATTCGTTAATGGGCCCTGTAGGTCGAGTTGTATTTGCTCGAAGGGTCTGAGGGGGTTAGGTATGAACTAGAAGTCTCCTGGCTGCTTTTGTCCATGGGGAGATTTTCTTGCTTGACAAAATGTACATGATTGTATAAATTCTTTACTATCCTTACTCATTGTTTTCCAGTAGTAACTTTGTTGTATTTCCTTCAGAGGCTTGGTGTGTCCTGTGTGGGACACTGGGTTGTGGTGACGTTTAATTATATCCAGTATCATGTGTTGTGGTATCATGAGTAGAGATTTTTCTCCCAGTTTTTTGTTATGTTTGTACAAAATGTCATTGTACAAGGTGTAGTTAGAGCGTAGTCTCCAGTTTGTTGGGAGTTTAGTAATTATTTCCAGGAGGTTGGGGTCTTGTTCTTGTTCCTGTTTGAGAGTACCAATGTCTATAGTATGAATAGAGAGGCAAGCATCGTCATCTGTCTGTGAGTGTGTGGGCTCTTGAAAAGGGTTGCGGCTGAGGCAGTCTGCAACCTTATGAGTTGTGCCTTTGACGTATTTTATTTTAATATCGTAAGGCATTAACATGAGTTGTAAGCGCTGTAATTTGGGGTCGAGATTATCTTTGCTCTTGAGAATATAACACAAACTATGGTGGTCAGTCCTGACCGTGAAGGGAATGCCTATCAAATATTCCTTGAGCTTCATACAGGACCATGTGATGGCGAGAAGTTCGAGCAGTCGTATATGATATTTCACCTCATATTTATTGAGTCTTCTACTAAGAAAGAAGACTGGATGCTCCAGTCCATCTGGGTGTAGTTGTGTCATGTAAGCACCAAGGCCTAGGTAAGAGGCATTGGTGTACAAAAATGTTGGTTTCTGAGGATCGTAGTGAGCTAAAACGGGTTTACATAATAATAGGTTTTTGAGAGCTTGAAATGCTTGATCATATTCATGAGTCCACAGGAACGGTGTGTTCTTTTTCGTGAGTTCTCGTAACGGTGCTACTATATGTGCAAAATTCGGCACAAATCTTCTAAAAAAGTTAGCCATGCCAAGGAAGGACTGGACTAAGGTGACGCTGGTTGGGGCAGGCATCTGTCGTAATCCATCGAGATTATCCTCGTAGGGCTGGATTCCATAAGCATTGATTGTAAAGCCAAGTAGATTGATTTTTGTATACCCAAGTTTACACTTAGTGGGTTCAAATTTTAGGTTATGCTGTGCGAAGCGTACGAAGATTTTTCTCAGTTTAGAAATATGATCGTCGATTGTTAGGCTCGCAATAACAATGTCATCGACATATGCCATTGCGGTGTTATACTTCAGATCTGAGAGTATAACGTCTATTACTCTGCAAAAATGAGAAGGGGAGTTTTTGGTACCAAATGGCATGTCCGTGTATTGATACTGTCCATTTCGGGTGATAAAGGTGAGCTTTTCGCGTGAGCTTTCATCTACTGTTATTTGGTGAAATCCTGATGCTAAGTCGAGTGTAGAAAAATATTTCTGATTCTGTAATCTTCTTAGGATTTCATCAATGGAAGGCAATGGCCAGTGAATAGCCTTTGTGATGGCATTGAGTGACCTAAAATCCATAATCATATGTGGCGTTTGTATGCCCTGGTCATTTGGCTTTTTGAATACTATGATGACGGGACTACTGAATGGGTAGGTAGAAGGCTCTATAATATCATTGTCCAATAATTTTTTTCACTTCGGCATCAATAATGGCATCCTGATAGGAGGATGTCTTGTATGGTTTATGGGCCACGATACCTCCAGACTGTAGTTCAACGTGGAAGGGAATTGTAGAACATTTACCGAGTTCATGGGGGTAGAAAGCGAAAGAATTCCTGTATTCTCGTAACAATGTACGGAGTTTAATTTGATCCTCCGGATGTAATTCGGGATTAATTTTAAATGATGCTATTTCAGTTTCCAATTGGGAAGTATTGATCGCATGGACATGTATTGGGTTCATAGAATTATCTTGTGTGTCAAAAGGGGTTAAAGTTCCGAGACCCAAACCGTCTGGTAATGTAATAGTCATAGAAGTTGGGTTTGTGAGAAGGACGAATTTAGAGTCAGGACTGAGTATTGCATGAGGAGCAAGGATATGAAATTGTGTATGTAAGGAGTCATGAGGTTGGAAATATAAAGGCGAAGTTTGTTCAATTGAGTGTATAGTTGCAATGGTTACATGAGACCTGGGTTGAATGACCTGTGTGCCTTGTACTCTTAGAACATCGTCAGCGATGGTGTTGGAGACACAAAGAATATGAATGTTGTAAATTTGGACGGTTTAGGTTTAGCTGATACGGATGATATAGGAGTAGGTGGAGTTTTGAGAGTAATTCTATGGGAAGTAGAGATACGTCGGCGGAGTGGATGGGCTGAGCTATGGAAGTATCCCTGGTCTGTTTCATCAGAAGAAGGGTCTGGAGTTAAAGAATATTTTTCTGTAGGCCGGGAATATTTATTCCCATGTGTAGTTTTATTTTTCGTTGGTGCAGTTGTTTGAGAAGCTTCGTCCTGAAAAATAGGAAGAGTTTGAGTAGACATTGAGACCTGAAAAGAGGTCACAGGTGGTGTAGAATATCTGGGCTGGACGTTAGCTTCCTGGTCTTTGTCAGAATGAGATTTATTTGACAGTTGTGTTCTGGTTGATGAGTTTTCTTGGGGTTCCACTGGTATTTCGCATTGTTCCTTAAGTGCATTATCGTGTTGTAGGATCGTATGGATTAACGGAGTGTGTCCGGTAAACTTGTTGAAGATTGTATTTTGTTGGGTATTGATAACGAAGCCTCCTTTGGAGTACAGGAAATCTGTTCCAAGGATGCAGCGAATAGCTGTGGAAGGAGCAATGATGAAGGGGTGTAAAAATGTACATTTTCCTATCTTGATTTTGACCAGGGTTAATCCTGTGTTTGTCATGTTATTGCCTGAAGCATCTATAAGGGTGAGTTTACTTTCCGTGATTGGGGAACCAGGTGGAACATAAGATGGATGGATTAAGGAGGTGGCGGCTCCTGTGTCGATAAGACACGGGAGGCTAATGCCGTTGATATTAACAATGATTTTAAGCGAGCATGATAAGGAGTGTACACTGCTGTAAGTAGTACATTCTGTAGTTATTGAGGGGATTATTAGTGGTTGTTTTGTGATGTTTGGTGGTCTGCAGCTTGTATAGGCAGAAGCTGGCGTCGGGGCAGGCCTTGTGCCCGTTGGAATTTAAAGGCTGGTTCTGTAGTTGCTGTTGTCTTTCTTCACGTCGTTGTTGAAGAAATTGTGGAAATTGCTGGTAATACATGGGCATAGATTGTCTGCAACGATTTGCATGATGGCCTGGACGGGAGCAACGACCGCAAATTTCTGGGGATTGAGTAGCTGGATTCTGAGGTTGAGTTAGCCGTGTTGGACAATATCGTGCCGTGTGGCCCGTTTGGTTACACTTGTAACATGTGTATGTTCGTGGAATGTTAGAGCCTTGTCCTGGTTGAAAATTGTTGGTGTACTGTGAGCGCTGTGGCTGAGCATGTTGAGTAACTGCCATAATGGGAGCTTCTTTGGCCTCTAATTTTTATATTTTCTCTAGAAGTGTGGCCAGTGTTTTTTCTAATGATGTAGGAAGAACCGGAGTTTCAAGAGTAACGGTACTGTGATCTGTATGGGGAGTGGTGCATGATTCATAGTCGCGTAAGGCATCCAGGAGATGATTGAAATTCTTGATTTTAAGATTCTTGCTTGTTATAAAAATCTTGACAGTGGTGTCGAGCTTTTCCAACAAAGTTTTCACTGTAGTGGCTTCTGGAAATGTGGAGCAGTCTGCACTGGCGGCGGATTTAACACGGAGTACAAACTTGGTTGGTTGTTCATGTGTAAATGGCGTCATGGATAACGCATCTAAAAGCTTACATTTTCTGTCGGGAATATCCCGTGGCATTTTATTCAAGAGCGCATCTCGAAACTGTGCGTAAGTTTGATGAGAGGTTGATGTAAGATTGTAGTAGTGGGACAGAAAGTCTTTTCCCGTTTTACAAGCGTCGGAGAGTTTTCGATATACATACGATTTCTTCATTTTATCATCCGTTTGGAAAGTGTTGAAGAAGTCGTCACAACGTAAGAGGAATTCTGATAGATCTTCTGAAGAGATTTTGGAAAAAGGAAAAGTGGTTTTGTCGAATAAAAATCGGTTATAGTCCATTGTTGTGGTTTTCGGGGGAATAGGTGGAGGAATAGGTGGAGGAATAGGTGGAGGATTTGGATGAGGAGAAGTTGAACGAGAAGATGAAGAGCTGTCTGTAGCGGTGGTGAAATGGTGGGTTTCTGAGTGGACGAGTGGAGTGTCCCTGAGTCAGAGTCGGAGTCAGGGTTAGATGGAGGAGTTAAGTTAATATTGTAGAGAGGATTGTCAGTATCGTAGGCTGCGGTAGTGTCAGTGTCGGGAATTAGGACCGCTGTGTTTCTTGTGGAGCTGTATGGGAATGAGTGTTATCGTGAGTGTCTGGAATAATAACGGGAGCAGAAAAATGTCAGGATAGGCCTGAGTAGCAATGGAAATAAATTCCTGGTCAAGCAGGAAGAGACCTTCCTTGTAAGCTTGCTGAGAGGAGAAATGACAACGGTTGTGGGTGTATTTGGAGATGAGCTGGAATTCTTGTACCAAGCCCAAGTAATATGCGTAACTGAGAAGATGTTAAATGTCCTGACTGAAATTTTGTGCTGTTTGTAGTGGTGTGGTCCAGGCGTTAATGACTGGAGTGTAGCTATGTGTTTCTATGACAAACGTAGGGGTCTTAGTTGTGGACACGGAAGGAGTAGTTGTTGAGACTGGAGTTGTAGTCACTGTGGGACAAAATTCAGAAGCCAATAAGGACGTTTGTATGTCCTCAATTTCTTCTATGATGGATGCAAATTCAGTGGAATTTGTTTGCCAAAGTGTAAAGATGCGGAGAATTTGGGCGACTATCCGTGTAAATGTTTCTCTGGTGTTGAGGAAGGTACCGTCGGTTGTAACTTGTGTTGTTAATTGAAGATCATACAGTAATTGTTGGTAATGAGCGTACGTGAGAATGCTCGTGCCAGAGGAGTCTATTTCTTGTTTAGTTTTGATATCATCCACTAATTTTTGTGCGACGTCTTCAAGGTAATCTCGGGTAGTGAAGAGACAGGATGACGTGGGTTGCGGATGTGGGGCTACGGGAGTGCCGGTGAGCGTATGATTGTGAGATGAATCAAAATGTGTGCTTACTTGGTGACGTTGATCGAAGATCGAGTCATGATTGGTTAGACCAGAAGAGACAGCAGGGGTGGATGTCCTACCGGGATTGAAACTTGCGAAGCCTCCAAGAGGTGTTGTAGGCTCCGGTGTTGGTCCTTCGGTGTCCGTTTCGCCCTCACTTGATGGTACGTGGGTGAGAATGTCGTCTGGGATGGTCACCACGGTGGTTTCAGGCAGGGTTGTTGAAGTGTTGATTGACCCGGGAATGCGGCTGGGGTTTTTGCGAATAACTTTAATGTCACTTCTATCAACTGGTTCAGGTTGAATGTCACCAGTGACATAAAGGGGTAATTTTTGTTTGAACAGTTTATAAAATTTGTAGAGATATAGTGCTCGTGTTGAGAATAAATGACTGTATTTGGCACGTGCACGTATTTTGTCTTCTGGAGTAAGTTCAACGAGTGCAGCTTCACTTAGTAATAGAGCTATATATTTCTGGTTATTACAACTGATAAATTCCGGATGATTGTCTAGTTCTATTACTCTGATAAAACTGATGTCATGGCGAGACATCGAAAATCGTGAGACGAATTTTAATAAATTTGGACAGGGCCTCCGGCGGAGGCTGACGCCACGAGGATTTTTTGCACAGAAATTGTTCCAAAAATTCGAGGGAAATAGTTTTATAATGGGCTTACGAACCTGAATTTTAGCGAGACCTCGAAACCCGCACCATACATCATGTTAATATGAAGAAGTTAGAGATGCACTCACTTGGAGTGAGGGATTGCGGGTTCTTGGTCTTTTAGATACAGAAAATAAGATGCGTATGCAGTAATACGGAATTCTCACTCGTGTATAGGCTTTATTGTTATAATGCCTAGTGTCGTTATACAGTAAGGTTCTTGTCTCACGCACGATTCCTTGCTTCCTGTTTGGTCTGGTTCTAAAGTTACTCTCCTCTCCGTGCCTTCGGAGGCACGTGTTTTTATACGGAGGTGAGCGCCTTCGTGCCCACCTCCAGTATTCACTTTAGTTTTATTTTAACCAATAATATTAAGTTAGGGCAGGTACCTAACGTAATTTCATATGTTTTTACAACTGGGTAGTATAGATATGTATGCTGATGTTATTATAACATGTATTTAAAGTCATAAAACTAAATATTGGTTAACAATATGTATATATGAACATTAAATAAAACTTGACACCATGTAAAATTCGGCACATTCACAGTGAAAGTTCGTTATATGGGCTCAGCTTATACGGAATGTATCAATATCAGGGATGCATTTGTTTGACCCCAACTTTCATTTACACAATGCTTTAGACGTTTTTTATAAAGGAAATTATTTTATAAATTGTACAGTCAATTATATCGGACTTTTGCTGTATTCAGTATACGCACAAAGATGTTCTCGAATGGTTTTAAATAAAAATAGTAGTAAAATTGTTTCCTGAATGCGCTTTTGTTTTCAGTCTGAAGGAAATAATTTGCCGATGCAAGTTCGACAAGTTATTGTGGCCATGTTTTATTTTTTGTGATACATAACTTGAATTATCAAGTTCAAGTTGCGTGCAAGTCATGGTCAAGTCAAGTTCAAGGCGCGTGCAAGTCATGGTCAAGTCAAGTTCAAGTCGCGTGCAAGTCATGGTCAAGTCAAGTTCAAGTCGCGTGCAAGTCATGGTCAAGTCAAGTTCAAGTCAAGTTTGGAACTTTATCTACTTGATCAAGTTCGGGTTTTACAAAAGTTACTCGATTACATGAACTTGACAAGTCAAGTAATTATACGAACGCGAGTTATCAAGTTCAGGTTGTGTCTTAAAAATTACTTGCAGTTTCGTGGTCAAGTCAAGTTCATGGTCAAGTTTTGAAATTACTTGACCCGATCGCAGCACTGATGCTGTGATAGAGTTGAGATTGAGTTTTTCAATAGTATCACATATCATTGCCCGTATCCAGCTAAAATTAATTTGGGTATTCTCCCAGTTGAACTAGAAAACTAACGGAGGGATATTTAAATCAAAATTTGAAAATAAAACTATGGAATCCCACTTTTGAATCGTTTGAACAAATTTATTTTTAAAATAAGCAATTTTAAACGCACATAAATTAGGAAGAAATTCAAAATGATCTAAAATTTTTCTAAAATCCATTTAATTTGAGTACGAATGAAAATAAAGTTTCCACATTTTAACTTGAATCTTTGACTCTTCTAGGGCAAATTTTGAGTACAAAACTTCAAGGAGCGTGAAAAGTTTGAATTTTTACAAATATAGTTTCATTCCAAAATACTTTTTTTCAAGACGAACATTACCCATCCTTAATTTCAAAAGAATCTGATTAAAATGGAATTTACGTTACAACTGTGAACACTGATCCCCCGTACTGTTCATTTAAAATTAGAGTAATATTTGACTGAACTTGGTCTTATGGGGATGGGGAACTCGATATAAAATATTCGATTATTTAGTCTTTACACACAATGATTAAAGTATTTGACTTGTATTATTAGTATTGACCTTATTTTTTATTTTCATATAATTGTAGTAATTGGTTCTTTTGGTAGGAGCTACGTTACCTACGCACAATTACTATGCAAAACCACCAAGAAATTAATAACCGGCGTGGAAGCTTAGACATTAAAAAACTGATGTCATTTTCTGTACTTATCATAAATCCAATCTTTTAAAGCAAAAGTGCAGGCATGGGTTCTAATTGAAAATGCTTTTACTGTATTTTAATGTTGACTTGTAAGTGTAAAAGTGCAGAATGAGATTTTCAGGAATTTAGCTCCAGAAGTGAAAACGAAGAATTGTCTGCGGACGGTTCTTAAGGTTTTGTAAATATGTTATCGCGAGCCCAAATTTAAAAAAGTTTTTGCTTGCAACGAGTTTTAAAATGTATAACCTGGTGCTTTTAAATAAATACCAGATTTTGTTCCAATTTTAGTTCCAGATTTTCGCAAATTTATTTCATTGAACTGGGCCAGGTTTTAAGGTCATCGTGATGAGGAATGTGAAGCAAAATTGGAATATCTTTAGAATGTGAACCTTTTAGTTTTTTTATTCTCACACAAAACATGGTTAAATTTGCTATTAATTTTCACAAACAGGCAAATCACTGACATTTACATTTCTAAAATCCCTTCTAAAAATCATTTGTGCTCATTGACAGTAGGAATACATGGAAAAATTCTTCCTAGACTTCACACAATGGGAATTAGAAAATCGTAGAATTTCAGAATCTTGTAAACCCGTAACTTTGTAAATCAGAACGTATCCCAAACTGCAAACTGGATTGTGGACTTGGAAGTGACGTCAAATCTTTGGTTGCTTTGTATTTATGCATTATATTTTTGCTTTGAGTATCTGAGATATAGTGTTCACGCGTCAAATTTTAATTGTACGGAAGCATCGGCGTCAAATTAATTGTTTTTCAAAATCTTAAAATTTAAGTAAATGAAAGTTTTCAAACACTGTTTTGACCGCCATATTAAAAATATGAGTTGATGGCGGTATAAAAAAAGATACAGAACATTAATTATATATACATATGTAGATATGTGAAGTAATTAAACTTCGAGACACACTTGTGCCTGATCTAAACTCCGTCAGGTAAGGTTTCCGTGCACAATAACTTGTGTGACTTTTACTTGTGTGACATTTACAGAAAGTAAGTTCTAGCGAAAAACAATCTTATCTCAATCTTTAACGATATGAAGTGTAATTGTCTCCAATTTATGTTCCCTTCAGGACAAAAAATTAAAAAACCACCTGTTGAATTCAAAATTTTTTAGAGCGTTTGTACTATTTAAACTTGTTAATAGTAATAGTTTTGTAATATTAGAAGCGGTCAAATATTATTGTACGATATTTTCATCTAAAAGGAATCGGTGGCTGGAAAGGTTTTGAAATTTAAAGTGTTCCCAGGAGTTCACATTACATTGAACATTAAAAAAAGCACAATACACAATTAGAAGAAAGACTACATCTGGATTTTACTATTTATCAGTCACACACACCTCAACAAGGGCATATGGAGACATCTGTGAGCCCGTTGAAATTCAAATAAAATCAAGGGTTTGATAGAAAAACAATCAAATTTAAAATATTTGCTTCTTCGTATTATGATTTTTAAAGAATACCCAAATTTTTCAATCCAATTTTGAAAAACTTTGAAAAGAAAATTTGAAAAGCTCCAAGCAAGTTAGAAGAACTAGAGTTTATAATACAAATAGGGGAACCAACCGTACAGGTTGCTAGGAAAGAATTTATGACAACCAGCTTATTTGAGGAGGGCTAGTCGAAAATTTCCAACGTCCCCAATGATTTACCAGATTTGTTTCCAGATTTTTCATAATTTGTTCCATCCCTCCAGATCAAAAAGTCAGAGATTAAAGATGTGGAACAAATTCAGGATTGTTTTTCGAAAAGGTCAAATTTTGTGGCACAGAGATATTGATTAGATGCTCCAAGAAAAGACTTATGGGGAGAACATCCGACGTTTCACCTTTCACAAACTCAAATCTGCAGAATTTAAAAAATAATGTGTGTACGATTTTGCCAGTGAAAAATCAATTGAGAAAAATTAGGATGTAAAAAACCAATTAATCTCCAAATTTCGCTTAACTGTTGTTACTTTAAGAATAAAAACTTATAGCACAAAATAAAATGATTTCGTAACCGTCAGTGGTAGAATTATTATTTATGTAGACAATAAAATTATTATTTTCTCAACTTTAACTGCTGCTCTAAATAATTTAATGTTTGTTTTTTGGAAACGAGACAGATATACATCTCAAAATCCGTAGTGCTCAATGCAGCAACTATTTACAAAACTTGAATTCCAACCAGCGCTGATTCAGCATAGAGCTACTTAAGGGAACGAAAAGTTTGATCCCATTCCCGAACCCGAAAATCGAGTCATGATAATTTTCGGACTCACACCCGAACCCGTTCCCGAAATACTGGGATCGGGTGCAAAACAAACCAGATATTAAATATGCTTCAATCGTTGATCTCGAACCCGAACCCGAACCCGATATCAGATAAAATTTGCTCCCAATCCCGATCCCGAATCCCTAGAACCCGGACTCATTCCCGGGACCAGTGCAGTTAGTGTGAATCAATTTTTTTCTTCACATTTTTATTGATTTAGCAATACTTATGCATGCTTACCATCCAACAATAGATTTAGGCACTATTAAAAGTGGTCATCAAACTAAACGTCTGGTCTGCGTTGCCGAAAAAGCTGCAGGAAGACTGCTTAAACGATTCCCACTATGAGTTTTGTAGTGACTTTCATCTTGCAAGTTAGAGTAGGCGGAAATCACTACTGTGCGATCCCAACTGACAATATGCGAAACGGCTCAATCCACTTACGTAAAATTGTTCAAATTATTATGTATCTCAACACTTGTGAAGTAAAATATCCTTCTCAGCAGTTATTCCCTACTAGAAAGTGGGAAGGGGAAATATATGCACATACATATATTTGAATGTGCTAACGTAACTTTAGCAATGTGGATGACATAACCATACCGATTGAACTGCTGGAGAGACAAGGTTGAAGAGAAGTGAGAATATCTCTCACACATATATGTACTATCGATGGTACATAGTACCCTATCACTAATACCTTGCTCTGCCATAGAGGGGTAGTGCTTCTGCATTTACAACTAAGGGTCCTAGCTTCAGATATTATAATAAGGTCAAACCATTGTTCTCCTCACGTATAAATACCGCGGTCCTAGTAAAATGCGGCATTGATTATTATATTGTCATTGAGTATCCACTCTGTTAGTTGGGGTAAAATAAAATCCAACACTAAAAAACCTTCCGAAAATAATATTGACTTAGTATCATTTATTTTATTACGTTCATTCTCGTAAAGTAAAATTAGAACTTGGAGTCTTTTTGTAGGATTGCATATATTTCATAATAAATCCTTACAAAACGTGGCGATCCTGCCAGTTCTTCGTACTTTGAGTGAATTTAAAAATTTCCAATTTAAGATCCAACATTTTGTTGATTAAATTCCAAAATGCCCAGAGGAAACTTAAGAAAAAATATTCCTCCGATCTCAATGAGCTTGAGAAGCCGAGATGGAGAAGAGGAGTTGCAAGAACTCGTTCCTCCTCCTGGGTCAGTTCTGGTGTCGCACTCACCACCAAATACAACCCAGACGCTGAACATTCGGCAAACTGAATCAATGGTAAATGACCCCAGTAATGGATCATCTCCCGAATCAGTTGCAGAAACTCCACAACCAAATACTATGTTCAGTATGAGACAACCTCCTTTTGGAGAAAAGGAGGTATTAAAAAATCATGCTTTATCGGATAACAGTTTTTCAAATCAGTTTGCAGCATCTTGCACACAAACGGAAAACAGGTCTCCCTTTAAATGGGGAACTATAGACGGAACCTCAACGTTTGGTTCTGATAAACAACAGGACACCAATCGCTCCAGTCCCGAACAAACTGATTTAGCTGATAAATTCAATCAGTTGAGAAGGGATATGAGTGCCAACAAATTCCAAATCCAAGGGCAACTTGAGACAATCTTCGGACAATTGGAAGATTTCAAAGCCTTGAGTAAAATGGTACATTCCCAGGATCAACATCTTGGTCGAATGGAAAATATGTTTGCCACCTTTTCTCAACACATGGAAACTTTGACAAACAAAATTGACTCTATAACTCTGAATGTGAATGCGAGTTTAGAAGAGCAAAACCGTTCATTGGCAACTGTCATCAGTTCACAACAACAGTTAAATATGCAAATGAACAATGCTAATTCATCTGGAATACCGGCAAGCCCTAGCCAAAATAGTTATGGGCATAATTACATGCATTTCAACACTCACAGAAATTCGAGTGCTTGTAACCCAGCAATTATATCACCAAGTTCTAAACTGAACTTGAAATCCTCAGAAGTACAAATACCTAAATATTCGGGATCAGTAGATAAGAAAACCCCATTTGAGTTTCTTATCGAATTAAAAAAGTATCAGTCAGTGACCGGCTACTCTCCTAAACAAATGCTAGAGAACATCATTCCTCTAGCACTAAAGGATGAGGCTTACGACTGGTATAGGTATGAGGACAAAATGACAGAATGGAAGGAGTTTGAGTATAAATTCCGGAACGAGTTCCAAGCTATAGGTTATGCAGATGAACTGGAGAGAGAATTGCTTGATCGTTCCCAAGCCCCACAAGAACCTCTTACACAGTTTATTCGCGTTATTCAAGGGTTTTATGAGAGACTCGGTAAAGACGCTAATGGTATGGAATTAGTCCACCAAGTCAAAAAACAAGCTCATCCGGAGTACAAAAAAATACTTCAAACCAAGTCCATACATTCACTTCATGACTTAAAGTTGGCAGCTCAAGAGGCCCAAAAAGTTATAAAGTCATGCATGACGTACAAGCCTCCTAACTCAAGAGACGTTCTAGAGCCTTCATTGGGTTGGAAAGAAAGGTCACACAAATATGTGGAGGAAAGACCAAATAATTATGACCGCCAGTCTAAATATGGAAACACTGATGCGAAATTAGATTTTGCATCCGTCGATCCATTTACTTACTTTCACACTTCTCGCTCAAGAAGGGAAGTAAGATTTGAAGACAAACCCAAAAGCAACTCCTCAAGGAGCAATAGCCCTGATAAATATTCAGGAAGAAACAGTCCTTCTTCATATAATCCCCGAACGGACAAAAATGAAATTATTTGTTTTGGGTGTGGGACAGCAGGTCATTTTAAAAAAGATTGTCCCACTAAAGCAAAGGATAATATGTCGGGAAACGAACGGTCGCCGAGTCCAGCTCGAAAATAATAATACATTCGGACTCGGCGGATTGTCATGCAAATTCTTGTCAAAATAATGTAAATAGCGAAGAGCCCATCATCCCGTTATACATAGCCGATACATATATGGATGCAATCTTAGATACGGGATCTTCCATATCAATTCTGGGCCACCCAGTTATTAGTTTACTACGAGCTAAGAAATTACCAACAGTAAAAGTTGGTAAAAAGATTAATTTTCTCATTGGAGAAACTATAACCAAAGAATGCATAACATTACAGGTTGACTATATGCACGGGAAATGCTTTCAGAAATTTACATTGCTATCTAATAGCAATAAACCCATAATACTAGGCAGAGATTTTTTATTTCAAACGAATATATCGCCAATTATATGGCGAAATGGATTTATAATTGGATTAAAAAATGATATTCATCCCTTTTCCAAACCAAAATTACAATTGGAGGAAATATTCACTCACAGGAACGTATACCCCATACCAGAAGATAAACCTGATGACCTAATAAAATTTTCGTCAACAGACGATATAATTGTTAATTCTAAAGATAAAATCAGAGAGATACCAGCGATTGAAAATAGTACAGCTGATCACATATTAGCATTAGATATCCCATCACCAGCACAAGTCCTGGCTAATTGGGACTATCCTGAATCAATGGCTGAACCCCGTAGAGTAGAGGTTCCAGAAATGGATCTACCTACGTTCGATAAAAATTTTCCAACTCCAAAGGGCATAATGGTTCCAGCATACATTGATGATGACAAACAACTGAAATTATATGAAACATTAAAACCATTCTTTCCTATGTTCACGGATAAGCCGGGAAGATGTTATCACTATAAACATCATATTAATACAGGAAATGCGAGTCCTGTCACGGCAAGAATAAGACCTATGTCTGCAGGCAAAAGACAACTTTTCAAAGAAGCAGTACGTGAATTACTTGAACAGGGAATTATTGAACCCTCAAACAGCCAATGGTCGGCCAACGCATTCCTTGTTCCTAAAAAGACACCAGGAAAATACCGACTGGTTGCAAACTGGCAACCCCTAAATAAGGTAACAGTCAAGGAAGAAACACCCATGCCATTAGTAGATACAATAATCTCTGACCTCCAGAATGATGATTACTTTACAATAATGGATTTTCCTGACGGATTTTACCATATACCAATGGTTGAAGAATCCAAAGAAAAAACCGCATTTAATACACCAGATGGTTTAATGCAACTTGTGCAAATGGGACAAGGACTCAGTGGAGCTCCAGCCACATTTCACAAAGCCATTCGAATAGCATTGCAGAAGTATTTAAATACATGCGTAAAATGCTTTTATGATGATACCATTGTACATAGCAAGGGGTTAGATTTGCATTTATTGCACTTAAGACTACTGCTTTCTAAGTTATGGCAGAAGGGTTATACAATACATCCAAAGAAATTACAATTGTGCCGACAGCAAGTTTCCTTTCTAGGATTTTTAATTAAACCTGGAAAAGTACTTCCATACACAGCAAAGGTATTTTGTATACAAAATTACCCAATTTTAAAATCCGTTAAAGACGTGCAACGTTTTCTCGGATTGGGTCAATTTTATGCCAGATTTATTAGAGATTTTAATAGAATCTCCAAACCATTGAGAGAGTTATTAAAAAAGAATGCTTCATTTAATTGGAGTACAGATTGTCAATGTGCATTCGATATGCTAAAAAATTCAATATCAGCAACAACTCATTTAAAAATTCCTGATTTGAATAAACCTTTCGTTATATCCACAGATGCCAGCAACACAGGGCTTGGCGCAGTTCTTTTACAGGAACACGAAGATCAGCTTTATCCATGTTGGTTTGCCAGCAGAGGGCTAAAACCAGCCGAAACTAGATATTCTGTTTCAGAGAAAGAATGTCTTGCAGTAATTTGGGCCATCGAGAAATTTCGTGGATTTATCGAATATACAAATTTCACAATTGAAACTGACCATGCAGCCCTATCGTGGCTACTTAATACGAAAGACCCAGCGGGGCGTTTGGCGAGATGGTTTATGACCTTGCAACAATATGATTTTAATGTTGTATACAGACCTGGCTCTTCCATTCGCATGAAGGCTGCAGATGCCTTGTCTAGAGTTCATACAGTTGCAATAGTTACTATTGATACTTCTGAAAGAGAACCAATTGATAGGAATGCTATGATTAAGGCACAGGCAAATGATGAGCAACTCAGTTCATTGGTAAAATATTTAAATGAACCCAATAGTGAACGAGATCCATTTGAAGAAAATCATTTAAAAGCTTTAGCTAGCAGAGCGAGCATTACTAATGATGGTCCTTTGTTAAAGTACGTAGGACCTAAAGGAAGACCATGGGAAGATGAGAGGTGCTACTGGCGAGTTTGGTTACCTTCAGAACTCATTCACCCGGTAGTAACTTACTTTCACGCGAATACAATATTCGGTCATCTAGGTATACGGAAAACATACGGTCGGCTTGAACTAAGAGTTTACTGGAATAATATGCGTAAAGATGTAGCCCGTTATGTAAACTCTTGTCAAGAATGCCAACAAGCCAAGCGTTCTCGTATTCCACCAGTGCCAGCATCATCCATGACCCCTGCAGGACCATGGGACACCATATGTACCGACCTAATGGGTCCGTACCCTAAAGGCAGAAGACAAAGTCAATACCTGCTCGTAATATTATGCCATTTGACTAAATTTGTGGAAATTTTTCCATTGCGAAAAGCAACAACTGAGAGTATACTCGAGAACCTCTGGTCAGTAGTATGCAGATATGGAATGCCTAAAACTATTCTAATGGATAATGGGTCCCAATTTGCTTCCAAACAATTTCATTTGTTTTGCAATAATCTTGGAATCAAACCATTCCATATTTCTGCATATCATGCACAGGCCAACCCCACTGAACGGTATAACCAAATTATCAAGGAAATGATAGTCACGGTCACTAACAATACCAAAGACTGGAATATGAATACTGATTCATTGGCCTTTGCATTACGTTCTGCTATCAGCGACGCTACGGGGTTCTCTCCAGCATATTTGAACTTTGGGAGAGAACTTAATACACCTTTTGATAATCGGCTTGAAACCACATTGCCAAGTGCAACAACTGAAGGCAATTTTGGTTCAAGAATTAACCTTTTGCATCAACTCGCAAGGGACACATTACTCAAAAACTCCCAATTATCATTGTCGTACTACAATAAAAAGTGCAAACCTAGATACTACAAGATTGGTGACCTCGTTTGGTTACGGTCCCATTTTTTAAGTGACGCGTCTAAAGGCTTTTCAGCCAAATTAAGTAAAAAACGAGAAGGCCCGTTTAAAGTAGTGAAAGTAGTAGCTCTGAACATCTACAACCTAGTTAACATCACTAGTGGTCAAATCGCTAATAAAATTCACGCAAACGAGCTGAGCCCAGTAATTACTAATGGCATTCAACAATTCCACGACCAAGAACTGGAAGATTCCGAAGAGACATTCCCAGGCAAGTGACCATACGACCGACAATCGAGTGAAAACACATAATCCCAACTCTCACAAAAACCGGCGAACTGAAAAGTTTAAAAGTGGTGAAGCTCAAATTAATTCTGCTATTTCTCACTCTGCCCCACGATTCCCTCATAAAACACACAATGAGAAGGAACTGGACAGATTTAACTCTTTTTTTAGTCCAGGTACACAATCAGTGTATATTAGCGAATATGAGAGAATGATAATGGACTGTGAGAAGCTCACTATTATTCAAAGATTTGAGCTGCAGACGACTTGTTCACATGCCAATATTGCTCCTATGCAATTTGTAGAACGAGGAATTCTTCACATGGAGTCCAATCCATTTGAGCGCAGGCATTTTGGAGAAAATATGCCATTCAATCCAAAAGCAGTACAAGTTAGCCTTGATCGTGAGAAGGGGGCAAAGCAAGTATCATTACTGTCCATCGCAGCTACAGTTGGAATTCGTGACAGGGTCTTTATTCGACCTGAAGGACGATTATTTAAGCAGCCAACAGAGTTTAGTCGTCACCTGGAGTATATCTGTGATGATATACCTTTTGTAACTAACCCTAGTATGGCCACGGCCAACCCGCCAATGGGCTTAAAGCCACCTGAGGAAATGCCAGGTCAGCATCAACCCTGCTCTGCTGTTTTTTACCAGCAACTGGGATCTGATTCCATGGAAACTCAGTCAGGTAGTAACGGCAGGGTGATTTCGGCAAAATTAATTTAGAAAAAACAACTTGTTAACCAGTTTGTACATGAAATGGTGTCAATATTGTTAAAACTTATAATATTTTTGTTATTTAGCGATGGGGCAAGGTGCGACGGAGTAGTTCTGGTAGCAGCATTAGCAGTTATTCCGATTGGAGAATCCCATATTCCCCCGTCCACAATCAACGTCCACCACACTCGTTTGGAAGCACTCCAGGATATCACAACTATCTACATCAATTAACAGATCATTTAAAATGTTTTCCAAAGGTCGTGTAAATCCATTTTTGCCTTGTAGTTTCATAATTGATTCTTTAAAAAATCCCTTGAATTATTTAATTTTAGTAATTATATATATTTAAAATGTTCTGTTCTTTTGGCGATTAATTATTCCCTTAGTAAAATACTCTGTATTTTGAAACTAAGGAGGAGGGTGTGTGAAGGAATATATCCTTCTCAGCAGTTATTCCCTACTAGAAAGTGGGAAGGGGAAATATATGCACATACATATATTTGAATGTGCTAACGTAACTTTAGCAATGTGGATGACATAACCATACCGATTGAACTGCTGGAGAGACAAGATTGAAGAGAAGTGAGAATATCTCTCACACATATATGTACTATCGATGGTACATAGTACCCTATCACTAATACCTTGCTCTGCAATAGAGGGGTAGTGTATCTGCATTTACAACTAAGGGATGTGCCACAAATGACGTCATCCAAAAATGGGGCAAATTAGGACTGACTGACTGGAAAATCATTCGTCGTCACAACGAAGGCTGACTGACTGTATATGACGTCATGTGTATATGTATGCATGGGCATAATAATAATATAATTCGTTTTTAGTGTCGATATTTTTTATTAGTCATCGGTAATAACCATAATAAAATTAGAAGCCCAATAATGAGTTCTACTTTAACCAAACGAGAAACAAAAATCATTAGGCACTTGTACTAATTCATGGGTAAAATCCTATAGGTCAAAGGTAATTAGAAATAGGCCGCTCATTTGGTCAATAATATTATAATAATATAGTAATTATTTTTTACATTAGTAAAACAATCACTTGTAAAATTTTGAAAATGACATAACCGGTTTTCAATACCTCACGTTGAGTTATTATGGTAAAACATGTGGGATAGAAAAGGTAACTTGACAGGCAAAAGGACGTATGCGTACGTTTTAATTAAAAGCACTTTTAAATAGAAATCGTAGGAACTGTAACATCCAGTCAATGGTACTTATCGCAGCTGAAAAGAAATTATTACCGTATTTTTATACGTGAGCTATACTTTTCCAATGTTAGATGGATGACCTTACCTCCTTTAAAATCAATGTCTAACCTTTTAGATAACGTGTCACCGTGGAAAGGTCGAATCATCTAGTGACACTGATTCGGTAGCTATCCTTATTATAGAAAAGCGTGAATTTATGATATTTAAAACTATAGTACGTATCAGTGGGCTCGTATTTGATACTACGCATTAGAGCATCACCCCGTGGGATATTTTAGGCCCGTGCCCGCCCATGGCTCGTAACGTTTTACCCGTACCCGCCCGGCCCGAAATTAATGTTTACCGAAAAAGCCCGGCCCGGCCCGCAAAATTAAAAAAAGCCCGTAGCCCGCCCGCAAATACCATACATCTTAAATACTGAAAAACTGTTTTTTAAAATATTGGTGTTCTTGACTGTTACATACAGTCGTTAAACTACCTTGTTTATTAAGAAGGCAATACAAAAGCTTATGCTGCTATTTCGGCTTTGGTAAGCACTTCTGGTGGCGTTCTTGAATTTATTACAATGTTAACTTCTGGATTCTTATTACAAATACTTGAACTACAAGCAGGATTCATCTTCTAGACTAAATGGAATGTTCCACAGTAATGAAGAGCGAAATGAAACTTACTAAATAACAAAGGCAGGTATGCAAGAAAACTTTTCTTGCATACCTGCCTTTGTTATTTAGTAACAGTCGTATAGACGGGCACGGGCCTAAAATATCCCACGGGGTGATGCTCTATCGTACACCAAGACTTATTGTTAGTTTGTTTGAAAGCTAAAATTGCAAACGTCTGAAATTCGTTCGTCATTCAAGTCTATGTACATTCACAACCGCTGCTCCTGCATTCACAACTAATGAAATTTCTCACGGGCTTTTACGGGCTTTCACTGTCTTTTTTAACCGCGATGAAAAGACCGTACCCGCCCGTAACCCGTCAAACGTAATAATTTTTACCCGTACCCGCTCGAAGCCCGTGCGGGCCGGGCTTTTTGCGGGCTTACCCGTAAATTTTAACCACCCGAGATGCTCTACTACGCATCTAGCTGGTTAGCACAAAGAACTATTATAGTTTCACACGGCTTGGTAAATGGTGACGGCGCCACCTGTCGAAAATGCAGATATAACATGCTTATGTGTGACCATTTTGATTTGATTAGGTCAAGAATCTATTCAATAGACGTTATTTTTTAGAAAATCAGTTCAGCCGTTTGATATGAGGAAATTTAAACTACATATGTACACAAATGCTTTGACAGACTTCTCCGACAGATGATGCAGTCAATAGGTCCTTTTTATAACTTTTTAGCTTCCAAGATGAGTCAATAAATCCGCACACATTTCAAATTAAAATTGTTATAGCACAATTTTAATTCCCCGTTACTTAAATTATGTTGGAAGTGTCTACTTTAAAAAACTAACACCAGTTACACTGTCTCGTATATTTCGATATAACTCTTTGTGGCTCGTAACTAATGATTTTGGATGGTGGAATAGTTATTTAAACTAACGATTTTACACGGGGATTTCATGGAAGAGTAACAAAGGGTCTGGGTTAAATATCTGCACAAAAATGACGCCATATTATGAAGAAGGGACTGACTGAGTACGTCATGTTAAATCATGTACGGACAATATGACTGACTGACTAAATTAATGACGTCATTTGTGGCATATCCCTAAGGGTCCTAGCTTCAGATATTATAATAAGGTCAAACCATTGTTCTCCTCACGTATAAATACCGCGGTCCTAGTAAAATGCGGCATTGATTATTATATTGTCATTGAGTATCCACTCTGTTAGTTGGGGTAAAATAAAATCCAACACTAAAAAACCTTCCGAAAATAATATTGACTTAGTATCATTTATTTTATTACGTTCATTCTCGTAAATTAAAATTAGAACTTGGAGTCTTTTTGTAGGATTGCATATATTTCATAATAAATCCTTACACACTTTAACGAGGGAAGCCGGTATGCTTTGTATTTTTTTCTCCGCTAGATGGATGCGTAGTTCACGGGAACGTGAAGCGTGAAACGGGTGTGGGAACGAAGATGTTCCCGGTTCCCGACGGGACCACAAGTACCTTCATGAAGCTTATACCCGTTCCCAAACCCGGGTCCGCTGAGCATGTTCCTGAACCTGGTCCCAAAGTATTTAGGAACATTAATTAGACACCCGAACTCGAACCCGTTTCCGATCCCGAACCCAATTCCCGGGTGTATCCCGATCCCAAAAGTAGCTCTAATTCAGCAGGAAGAGGCAAAAGACTTGTATTTTACTCATCCAGGTTGTAGGATACTGACTTGGCTAGAAACTGTTTACAAAATTTGAAATTACACGTACCAAGGCCAAAGCGTGCTTTACAGATCTGAATACACATTGCATCAGGAATATGGACTAAAAATAAAAAATAGACGGTGTGGAAGCTGATGGATTTCATAAATTATTTGATTTCACTGCCTCTATCTCTATTTTAATGAATACAAGCACTTGAAATCACAGTGCTACAATGTAATTCTAATAATTGGATGTTCGGTAACATATTTAATTGTTGTTGAAGCTTTTTTGATTTGAAAAAGAATAAAATCCTAAGTTTGGAACGAAATAAAATAGTGTGAAACGCATTAATTGAACCATATTCCTTAGGAACCAAATTGCAATATAATTCAAGCGCAAGGAATAAATAAAAATAATTTTAATTTTATCCCCTGTAGGTTTTTATATTAAATATTGTTCTAATACCGGACTGTTCCCCTCCCCTTTACAGTTCTGCATCTCGTGATTTTAATGTAATGGTGTGTGCTTTGACGTTCTTGTTAATTATTAAAAACGAATCTTAAATTTATATTTATTCATCGTTTTGAAATTTAATTGCAAAAAAATAATGACTTGATTCCAAAGGGATCATAAAATTCTGAAAATCTTCCCCCCATTTCCCTTACCTTTCCATTAAGTTTTCAGGCAGCGAACTGAAAATAATTTGTGCAATTTTAAAAGTCAATATCCTTGATTTAATATTCTTGAACAGCGTATCCTAACAACTGATAATTCAGTTGTCAGATGCCAGTCAGAAAAACCATAAAACAACACGTTTATTAGTGTTGTCAAATATCAACTACTATTCTCAAAGAATGTTTATTATTGCTTCAAGTAGTTTACAAAGTTTAAACACAGCGGTTTTAAATTTTTCAGTTGACATTGTCTACTCGATCAGAAATGACTGGTGTGGCGTGGAAGCTCAAATATTTCATAATTATGCTACTAACAAATATTCATGAACTTGTGTGTAATCAAAATATTTACAGTGCAGATAGCACTTTTATTATTTTAGATAAAAATTGCCAAACGTCCAAACTTAATCGTTTAAATCAAAAGTGTAAGAACGGATTTCTAATAGGAAATGCTGTAATATGTTTAATTGAGAGTAAATTTAGTACTAGACAAGTCCGGTCCGTAGTTTCGAAATTAGTTTCAGTTTACCTCAAATTTACTTCATTAATCTCGGTACAAATTTAAGGTCAGGGTTTAGGAACATGACACAATTTCCGGTTTTCTTAAGAATGTCAATGTATTTAAAAATATTAATCATTTGGCCAGAAAGTTTCTTCCAGAAAATGGTTTCCCCTCGTTTCTAGAAAATGTGGGCATGCGTCTCAAGCATTAACAAAGTTAGAGAAATAGTGTTAAGAGGGAAATTAGGGAAGACTCAGAGGAGGAATAATTATGGTGAGGACCAAAAGTTGAGCTAGCCTCTTTTATAATGGCATATAACTTTCAAAATTAATAAAAATGCCATTAAAAATTATAGTTTTTTTTGCGTAATTGGAGAAAAATCTCTTTAATGTATTAAAACAACAGTTACTGTAGTACAATTTTACGGTACGAATTTTACAGAGTGCCAAGAACGGATTTACCCCATTTAGCCCACGTTAGGATCTTCTCCCATTTTTTCAAATTCTGTTTCGTCCCCTAAATCAGTGGTGGATTAATAAAATAATTTTTACCCTGGCCCTAACCCTGAAAATAGATTTGTGGGTCTTTACACATGATTTGGGGCGATGCCTTTTAATGAATTCAAAGTAACCAAGAATGTGTCAGTGCAAATTCAGTCTGCAATAGGGATACGTTCGGTTTTCCAGTTCCTGCATTCTGAGATTCTATAATTTTCTGTTTATTTTGTGCTAAGGGAAATATTGA
Organism: Allacma fusca; assembly: GCA_947179485.1. Classification (NCBI taxonomy): domain Eukaryota; kingdom Metazoa; phylum Arthropoda; class Collembola; order Symphypleona; family Sminthuridae; genus Allacma; species Allacma fusca. Next base: position 74,566,271 of record OX359246.1, on the reverse strand, counting down.
CAAAATGCATTCAAGCGTAGTACATATTATTACATGCATAGAATTAATTGAGTTGAGGAAACAATTGATGAATCCCCAAGCTGACCTTTCTCTAAACATTTCTGAATCGGCTCCACTTCCCTCTCACCTGTATTCAGAGGTTTTAAACCTGACGGCTGACACACATTTTTGATAACTCTGGGGGAAGATTTCATAAATCATGGGTGATCATTTAATTTATTTTCTTCGAAGTTTTCTTAATTTAAAGCCAATCGGTCAACATTTGTGGGAACCAAAATTTTAAAAAGGTGCGTCAAAACTACAAACGCATTTTGATGTTAAATTTGAACTTGTGACATTTCTCTATTGCAAATTTCCTGAAAATCATTTATTTATGATAAATGACAACAGAGTTCTTTCGTTTGCTTCGTAATTTGCTTTTAAAAGTATAAGCTGGGGTTAAATAAAGCTGGTGTTGCCCACCAGCTATTTAAATTATTAATTTGATTTAAATATTTATTTTGGTTAAAATTAAATGAAAATCAATCTAAAAAAGGTATCCGTTTATGTCAGTGATCTGGAAGGCATTCAAAATAGAATTTAAAATAAAAAATGCAAAAAAAAGTAAATCCGTCCAATTGGATTCGAACCCCCGACCTTGGGTTGGAGCTCTACGCCTCGCGCTACAGCACTACATTTGGTAGTGTGGAAATTTAATTGGTACTTACCGTGAGGTCCAAAACTTCTCTCTCGATTTTCTCGGCTCCTATTGGGCATTCAAGAGTAAGGTGGTAACCAATGTGCTCAGCTTGAAGAGCTCTATCCATAGAGTACTCACACATGTATATACCTTTTTATATGGTAAAAACGGTGCATTGTAAGTGACTCACTGAGGATCGACATAAAAAGGGCTCTGTCACCTTTCACCAATAGTGTTCTTACGACTCTCTTGCAGGCCAAAAATCTGTCCAATTTACAATTGATCCTTTTTATATATTATAGCATACATTGAATAAAGTTACATTCCTTTTGTATTCTCAATCTTAAACTGAGTTGAGTATCTTCAGTATTCTTTTCAATACATGCTCTCAATTCAAAAACTTTATTTAAAAAAACAACACATTGTAAGAATGCATTTGAACTTACCCAATACAATTCAATTTGCTTTATCTGTACATTATGGACTGACATGAAAAAAGAATCAACCAATGGCTTTTAATTTCTTAATTTTTTGCAAAAGTAAAAAAAACGGGGGAGTGACAACGAATAAAATAAACAGTGTTTCCCTTACCGTATGGATTTTGGTAAGAAGCATGAAAAAGAATAAATTTTAAATGGTAACAAAACTTTTTAACAATAAACAGTTTAAGCTGCACAAATTCGTACTTCATCCTGCGAATTTTGGCCCTCCGTCATATTTACGTTGACCCGAATGTTTCGTGTCTGGATGGTTTGATCTCCATCGTTAGCCTGTAAGAATTTAAAGTATGTAAGATATAAAAGTAAAATCTGTTGCAACAACATTCTAGCTGAAAATATTCTCACTGAGTGGAATCCCTAGCTCAATAGAGGGTTCCACCGGTTTTGTTCCAACCATGCGTCTAATGTGTCATCAAACATGAAATCAGCTGCTGGAATAAACATAGCAGAAAAATAATTTTTGTTTGGTTTGGATTTTACAGCCACGATAAGTCCAAGATCAGTTCCTTTAATCTCGTATGCGATCGCTGCTTCGATACTCCTGATCAACAACATCACTCCTGGAAATAATTAAATTTGTATATGTAATTATACATCAAAGCTTCGGCATAATTAGAATTTAGATAATTGGTAATATGTAAGTTTGAGAATTGCTTACAATTTCGTAGTTGCTAAAAGCATTTCCACACCCGATGTTGGGACTTCAGCCCATGTGGACCTCTCACATGATATGCATCCTCGAAGTTTTATGTATGTTTTCAAACCATTAGCTGGAATTAACAGAAATTTGGCACTTTGACGTAATAATTATCTAACAACAAAAGCTGAAGTACTCGAATCAACTAGAATACTAACCAACTAACATAACACAAGTGACTCCATCTTAGTGCTGTCCATGGGAACGGAAATTTGGTACCCATACCTGTTCCTGTACCTATACCCATTTTTTCAGGAACAAAATCAATTGTCCTGCTCCCGTTCCCATAAAAATGGGTACGAATTTAAAGTTCCTGGACCCGTTCCTGCAAGAACAGGAATGTTCCTGTTCCTGTTCCCAAAAGTACCCAATAGAAATGAAGACACAACTTACACATTTATGCCCCCGGTAAATCAATTTTTCCATCGCTTTAAAGAACCAAATATCAAATCGAGTTTATTAAACAAAAATAACAGTACACCTCCCTCCATCCCCAATGTATTTAGGTACTCGAATTTTAATGATTATAAAGTAATAGTTGATAAATTACTTATCGCAGTGCAAATTAAAATAGCGACATAAAATTAGTATTCGATATTTTTACGAAAACGATCACGCTCCCTACAAATAAGGGCCATGACCTGCCATTGTTTTTGCAAGCGCCCTCATTTTTACTTGAGTGTACTCCACTTGTTTTGCTTTTCGCCAAGCTTTTAAACAAAGCCTTTTTCGAACTGTATCGCCCTCAATTGACATCTGCTTCGGCTGAATTAAGTCCGACGCAAACGAAAACGCTCTCTCTATGGGAACACCTGTTCCACAAACCGCAAGAAAGTCACGTGCCATGTTTGCCAACAATGGAAAGTCATCTTCATGTTTCTGGAAACGAAAGTTTGATTGGCGTACGGCAAAAAATCGTTTACAAATACAAATATAATAATACAGGACTGAATCAATTTTACCTTCCACCATAACAGAACGGAATTTTCAGGCAGAGTTGAAACTGTGGTAAGCCTCAAATACTTTCTAAATTCGTCAACATTGGAAGGTTTAGCCCGTTTCATTTGAAGCGCCAGAATATCCCCACATTGTTCATCCACATCGGTACATGCAGGAGCCGGTGTTGAGTACTGGGCTTTCCAGTGCTGTATTGCAGCTCCACAGGATCGAGATAGATTAAGCTGTTTCTCATATTTATTAATACACACCTTTAAACACATTTCTAATCTTACCTTTTATTAGCATTTATTATTCTGGTTTCAATACCCACGGATGAATACCATTCTAATTTGCAACGTGGATTTAAAACTAAAAAATTAAAAACACTCCAAAACGTCCAGTCAATATCTATAGTACATGTACATGGTGTAATTATTTGTTAGAGAACGATTATTATTAATGCAGCCCAACGAATAACCGTTTACGTTGCAACAAAAATTATCTTACGTAGCCCCATAACATACACTAAGCCGTCAGATGTAGCGTAGTATTTATTGAGTTTCTCGCAGGCAGCAACGGCCGCTTCAACAATTTCTGAGCGGGATCCTGTCTCCGTCTATTTGACGAAAGAAGTTACGTATATAAATATAAGTATATATAAGTTGAATAATTTACAGAACTGAAATATTTTAACCGGCGGTTGTTACTAACAGAATATTTTTCAACATGCTTGTACAGTTCAATATATACTGCTGCAGACAAGGCCATGTTGGGATGATGGGCTTTGGACAGGTCCAGCGTCATATGTTTAAACGGCTGCAATACAAATCTCACAATTGATTACAATACTCAATGTACCTTAATGATTTTACTACAAACCTTTAAAAACTCTAGCATATCTTCTAAAAGTGTCCACTCTTCTTCTTGAAATGTTATACTTTCAAGCTGTTTTTCACTTCGAACTAGGGCTTCAAAAGCCTAATAAGATATAAATTTGATTGAGACGTTAAATTGAGAAAATTATTTGTGTAGTGTGTATTATAACTGACATAGTATAGTTCAATGTACAAAACGTTATAAAAAATTACAACCTGTAGCATTTCGAAAAACCTCAACATCATGTTGAACGTTGAATTCCAGCGGGTATTATTATCCAAAATTAGCATCTTTGGTTTCATTTTCTTCATGAGACAGAATTCTTTAAATGTATCTCGTCGATGTTTGGAACGCCGTATTTTGCAAATAGCCAACCTCATCTAAGACAATAATAAATAAAATTATTCTTTTGAGTAGAATTAGGTTTTTAATATAAATGCTACTGCAACTTACACGCATGTATAGCGACTGCTTGATACTTCTCTCCAAAATATTCGTTGAAATGCCGCTCTCGGACTCAATTGAGTCATCGGAATCTGCTTCCTCGGAGGACATTTCATCCGAATCGTTATTTTTCAATATTGCAAGCGAACCAATATCTTTTGTGCGTACACACTTCAGCACTGATAGAGCATCTTGGCAAGATAAATTCACTATATGCGCTAAACAGCGGATTCGTTGGTTTTGTGGATCAAAATGATAGCCCTGAAATTAATAATAATTAGAGTTACAAATTTTAACTAAATTCTTTAGGTTAAATTTTGGTATTTATTAATTTTAATCAAATATAATTTACCCGCTGAAAAAATGTTTTTGAAAGTTCCACCATCATCGAATCACAGTTAGAAGCATTATCCGATGTTACAGCCAAAATTTTGTCAGAGATCCCATAATCGTCTAAAACTCCCACGAGCATTTCAGCTAAGTACGCACCGCTGTGATTAGTGGTCAAGACTGATAAATCCAGCAAAACTTCCTCGTACTCCCAATTGCTGGTTATCCATGTAGCAATAACTCCTTGAAAACTAATAAAAAGTCCAGCAATCAATAATTATTGAGATTTTTCCAAGAAATTCCTGAAAAATAAGTAACAGCCGTACAATAAGTACAGTCGTAACATGGTGGTAATTATATTGGTGGTAATTTTAGCGTTTTAGTAAAACAAGCTTTATATCAGGTTTATAGTTGTGTAACAAACTAACCTTCAGCTGGGTTTTAATTCTTTCCTTTTCGTCATCATACATTTTCAGTATTTTTCTGGTTATTGTTTGATGACTAGGAATGGTATTGATAGGACGTCCATACACACAGAGCTGTGTAAATGTAGGCGAAGAGACCACTGCTAATGGCTGGTTGGTCATGATAATCATATCAAGTAGTATTCTTTCAAATTCTTGATTTGAGAATCTCTAGAGAGGATAAAAATCTTCCAACTTTGCAATAACATTTACCTGGCAATTTTAGCTACAGAAAATGGAAATGCATTATATGGAGTTATTGCAGCTTTTGAGATTAGAGTTTGCAAGTACCTGGGATTCAAAGAGTTCATAAATTCTTTGCTGTGCTTTTTCTTTTTGCCCACAGCTGACTGTCACACCATGCTTCCGGTTAATGTGCTTCCATAAGTTTCCTGTTCCTTTAGTGGGATCGGGCTTCATTTGAGTGCTGCAGTGGTCAACATAATCAACAAGGCATAACATACAAGTTAATAATAAAATATGAAATTCTGTTATGTAGCTAGTCCGTTAATGTGAACATTTCAATTTTATATATAAAGCCTCACATAATACTCCAATGTTTTTGACAATTCATTTATAAATTATTAAATTATTATTTACCTGCAGATTTTGCACCGCCACTTCTTAGTTTCTTTAACCCACTGGAAATGTTGGTAAACTTCAGATCTGTGTTGAGTAGCCCCTTTGTCTTCCTCAATGTCAGTTTCGCTCAGTGTAATAATTGCTGTATCACAGCTATTACTTGAACTTTGGTCACCCATAATTGTGATTGAATTAAATTTTAATCTCGTATTGTAAATTAGGTTTGACTACAAGTTGCACCTACATTAAAATTTTGCTGAGCTACTAAGAAAAACAGTTCGCTAGCGTTTTTGAGATCCGATTTTAGGCTTATGTTCCAGAGAATTCTATTCTTACCACGTGGTTCTGGCATTTGAAATAAGAATTGCACACAACGAATTGCATGACAAAGGGTGGCTTATCTGTTGTATTGTGACGTACTTTTAAAACGCTATTTTGTATGTGGGAGCTATTTTTATTTTAGCAACTTGATGTAAATTATCAGGTAGGTACACGTTTTGTTCCTGTTCCCAAACCCGCTTTTGTTCCCATATTTCGGGAACAATTTCCGTGTTCCCAAACCCGCTTTTGTTCCCATATTTCGGGAACAATTTCCGTGTTCCCAAACCTACCCATATTGATTCGGGAACAGAATTTTCGTTCCCGTACGCACCCGTTCCTGTTCCTGTTCCCAAAAACCTGGGTGTCTCCTGTTCCCACGGACAGCACTACTCCATCTGAAGACCCAATCAGGCTGGAGATACTTCTTACACAATCCAAGTTACCACCGAAGCTTGACAAAATATCTCTTAAAGGGCGTACAACGGAATCCACAATTTCGACATTACGGAACAGATTACAATCATAAGATCGCTCGAAAGTTATAATTATTTTATTACCGATCCCCAGAAAAACATATTGCATCTTTTTTGCTAGCAGCAATGCACAACGGTAATCTCTGTTTTTTAGAACCACCTTGTGGAACATGATACAACAGACTTGATAGGGTGAATGTTGAACAGTTGGCTGAAAATAGATCAAAATTTTTTAATCGGTTCTAATGTCCATACATTACGGGTACCGTAATTTGGAAAACTTTCCACTTACTCAATCTAATCCCGCAGGTCGTGACGTTAAACCAACGATTCCACAGAGTGAAGAAGATTTTCCGGATTGATTCTTCAGAAGCGTTTAGTCCGTCATGCAATCATTGGCACCTTGCCCTGGTAAAGGCCTTGGAATAAAGCCAAAAGGAAAGGAGGCGTTCAAAAACGGCTACAATAAAGGCAAGGAAGAAGGAAGGCTTAAAAATGCATAAACGAACAAAGAAATTCATTGTAAAGGCTTGAAAATTTTGGAACTAAAAGCAAAGTTATAGGAATGCTCAATTTATGCTAAGGATTAAGGTAAGGCTGATCAAAAATTGCATTGCAAGTGCTTCTGACGGCGAGAAATCGAGATAAATGCGTATACTTTCCATACATATTTTCAGAACATAACGTTGAAAAGACGAAGTTAATACGTGTCTACGAAGTCTAATTTTTTGGGTACATTTTCCCCAGCGGTTCTTTCGTAATTGAACAAGTGCAGTTATCACATTCGGATGATCTCACCACTGTTTTTTTTCATGATGGAATTTCCTACAGGAATGGTTTTCTTCATTTCTTTCACATCCAACTGTATTTGCTCCACAAGTTCCCGCAGAGTCTTCTTTTCCAGGTAATTCCCAGACTCTGAACAACTGGAAGAAACAGGAAGTCCAAATCCCAAAACTTTCTTCAAATCTTCATTTTCATGCTTCAGTACTCTCAATGTTACTGATTGTTCTTCCAATTGGGATTGAAGGCCGGATAGCAGTTCGTCCCTGGAAATTAAATAAACGTTTTAGTACAACTACAGTGATGGCAGCAGGTTCATGTTTTAATGTTTAGTCAGGAAATTAAATTTGTTTTGTAGACAGTATGTACATAAGTTCATATTTTCCGCAAGCCCGAAATGATTTCATGTGTGCGAGATTTTGTGCGACTAATTTTTTTTGAACTATAGTGAAATAGCCGAAAACGATAGCATTTTTTAGCTTCCTCTTATTGTTAGTTTTGTAGTTTCACAAGGATCGTACTTCTGAAACAACACTTATTATGAAACAAATCCGCAAATATTATAAAATGCTATAAAGTACTCTTTCAAAATAATTTTAACTTACGTTGCAGTATAGTGGAATTTGGAAATATTTCCATGTTTACTAAACACCCCCTTTCCTCCATGTACTAGCGATTATTGAAATTAATCGAACAAAAAATACAACCAAAATAGGATTAATTATTTATCAGAATTATACGCAGGGTTGGAAAAAAAACCGGCTTTTATCAATAAAGGCCAAGCCAATGGCAAGAAATGGTAACAACCGGTTTTTATTGGACAGTGGATTTATTTAGATAGTATTAATTATGGCCATTTTATACCAACCTAAACAATAGGACCAAGCCGGTAAGAACCGGATTTTAACCAATAACGGCCACGCCATTTCTTACCACTTGCCAACCAGACATGTGTAACCTCGTGTAGATTTCCCATAAGCGACGTACCGTGATGACCCTGTGACGTCACACAAGTGTCGCCTCGGGCTATTTCTGTGTTTTCTGTGAAATACTGTGTTTAAGGCCAAACTAACGACGCGAATCGTTTCCATATAATACCAGGAGCTTAAATTAATTTTATGGGCCCATTCGGGTAGCAGGATACCAGGCCTTGGTTAGCATGGTTAAAGGACGATTACTGCCGTTTGTGTTGGCCAATTAGGACCACACAAAATGCAAACCCACTTATGGCTTACAGTCTGTTGCTTTACTGTTAATGCAAATATTCGGCGGGTTCTGGAACCGGGTAATACAATACCCGATATTCAAAAATATTAAAGAATTCGTGATTTTTACTGCCGCAATTTTATTATTAAAACTGTTAACAGTTAAGTACACCTTGGCATTATTCCGGAATCAGATTTAACATCGTGTTTGCAACGTGCGTGAATAATTCGTACGCCCACCCCCACTGGAAAGCATTTAATTCGTGAATAAGTGCAAAACCTTTCTTGGCAATGTAGTTTGTAACAAAAAAGTGAGCACGCATGCGTTGAAAATTGTTAGTCATCATTTATGAATCCTGAACTTTTAGGGGCAATGCTAGCCGCACTTAAGCGACTCGAGCCCGTACGTCAGTGCGTCCTTCAACCAACCATAAGCAATTGCTGGTAGTATTGTCCCTAAATGACGTCCGGAAATGAAGGGAGGTGGTATGCCCAAGGCCATTTGGTAAATTTGGTATTTAGAGGCTCGGAGATTAATCAAACTTATTCAGTATCATAATATGAACTTAAATAATTTTTTTTAAACCGATCGGGTTGCTCATGCCTGTTTAAAACTTGAATCGCATTATTTGATTATGTTGTTCAAACAATAAATATTTACTAATTGAGTTTGTAGGAATGTGTACAAAATAGCTTTGCCTCTACAGAGGAACTACTATTATACCTAATGGGTAGGCTTATTTTGAAGACTTGGCAATACAAATTGCATCGAATTAATTAATCTTTTAACATATGTTTATCCGTTAATGCAAATGAGCTCACAATTCATGAGATGTGTTAATATTTACGTTAGGAACATCTCCACAACAATTAATCATACCGAATGACAATTAAGAATTAATTGTGGTCTCCATGCAATGTGCTTCAAGTAAAACCCATGAGGGGTAGTTTGTTAACAGATCACGTCCCTGTACTTTTATTAACTTAACTAGAGCACAAATGTTTGGCAATATTCGGTATACCTAGACAGTGTAGTTTATTCTATTACCAATAATTACCTGATTCTCGCATTTTACATACATTACGTAGATTAACACACATTAAATTCAACGAATTAAGGTCCCTGTGACCCTGGTCAGTGCATAAAATACATTAATACGATGAAATTTCTCTCATATACGGGCTTGAACATTCAATGCGCTAATAAAAAAAATACTTCTTAATTTAAAAAATGCATGGATCATACTTGCAATTAGTGAACTAACATTGAAATGCTTAGCTACGTTGTATATTTTGTGCTGACCTGAAAATTCATTTAAAAATTCAGCTTTTCTCTAATGCACTTTAATCCCTTAACGCAGCGAATGTACATAAAAATATAAAAAGTCATTTTATATGGAAGTATTTCATTATTAATGACATAAGTATGAAAAATACAATATTGTAACAATACATTTGAACTTACCCAATACAATTCAATTTGCTTTACTTTCCTGACTCCGGGCAGCCAGAGGGTTATAATATCATTACTACTATGAAAATCGGTTCAACCAATAGCTTTGGTTTTTATTATTTTGATTTTTTAATTTCGTACAAAAGTAAAAAACACTGGTTTGAAAATTAATAAAATAAAACATTATGGTCCTTACCGATTGAATAAATGTAAGTAGTAAGCTTCACAATATATTTTAAATTGTAGCAAAACGTTAAATAGCTTAAACTGCATGAAGTCGTATTTTGACTTGAGAATTCTGCCCCTCCGTCATATTTAGGTTGACCCGAATGTTTCGCGTCTGGATAATTTGATCTCTATCCTTAGCCTGTAAGAATTTAAAGAATGTAAGATATAAACGCAAAATCAGTAGATGAATTGTACTATTACTGTATTAACAGTAATTATTGTAGATGAAAATACATAATCTCACTGAGTGGAATTCCTGGTTTGGAGGGTAGTTCCACCGGTATGGTGCAAAACATGCGTCTAATGAGTCATCGAACATAAAATCCAAAAATACAGCAGCAAAAGCACTTTCGTTTTCTTTCGCTTTTACAGCCACGAGAAGTCCAAGATCAGTTCCTTCAATCACATTGGCGACTGTTGCTTCGATACTCCTGTTAGCAAATAATAATTGAGCTTTTATATGGATACATCAAAGCTTCGGCATAATTAGAATTTAGATAATTGGTAATATGTAAGTTTGAGAATTGTTTACAATTTCGCAGTTGCAAAAAGCATTTCCACGCCCAATGGTGGGACATCCGTCATTCCCGACCCCTCACATGATCTGCATCCTCAAAGTTTTATTGAAGTGTTCAATCCATTAGCTGCAATTATTAAAGTCATTTGTCATTTTGTCCCAATACCTATATGTGACAACAAAAACTGAAGTACTCGAATCAACTAGAATACTAACCAACTACCATAGCACAAGTGACTCCATCTGAAGACCCAATCCGGCTGCAGATTCTTTGTATATAATCCAAATTACCACCGGAGCTTGACGAAATATCTCTTACAGGGTGTACAACGGATTCCCAAATTTCGACATTCGCAACCGAATGGGGGCCTGGAGTCACGTGTTCTCTTGCAAAAAAATTTCCTTGGGTTGAAAATAACTCACCCGGGCTTTTTATTTAGCTCAGACTAAAACAATATTTAAAGGTTACATTATGTGTAAAGCAAATATTTTAGGGACCATATGATTTTCACCTGCTTTTATGTATCCTTACCATCACTACCCAATTTTGCGGCAAGCATGAATTTCCCATGAACCCGGAGTACAGCGATTCATCCAAAGGAAGGTTTCGAGAAAATCCTATACCCAATTTACAATTCCCATGGATATCAATCCGGCAAAATATGGTCAGACGTAATAGAGTAGTTCCAATGTTAAATGAGCACAAGAATGAGCAGGTATGCCTACAAAATAATGCAGTATATAGTAGTGATCAAAGTGACTGTACACACAAAATGACACCAATGGGTGGAACAGATTACAATCACACACTCGCAAAGTTTTAATAATGTAATTACCAGCGTCCAGAAAAACAGATTGCATCTTTTTTGCCACCATTTATCCATAATGGTAATCTCTCTTTTTTAGATTCAACTTGTACGGCAAAATACAACGGACTTGACAGGGTAAGTGTTGAACAGTTGGCTGAAAAAATGTATTAAATTATTTTAATAGGCCATTATCTCCATAAATTACAGGTACAGTAATTTTGAAAACTTTCCACTCACTCAATTTTAGCCCGCAGGACGTTCCCGTATAGACCCACGACTTCGCAGGGTTGAGAAGATTTTCTGGATTGATTCTTCAGAAGCATTTGTTCCGTCAATCTTGGACGTTTCGTGTAGTAATTTTAATTCCTCGATACGAACTTTTATCCATTCTCTTTCTTCATCAAGTGTCATAGTTTTGATTTTCTTGTTACTCTTGCTCACATCCAATCGCATTTGCTCCCCAACTTCCCGTAGACTCAATTCAAGCGAACCCTCAGATTCTGAACTAGCAACCGCTGAAATTCCTAATCCCAAAGATTCCCTCAAACGCTCCAAGGCTTCATTTCGGTACAGTACTCGGATTCACTCATTGCTACTGATTGTTCCTCCAACAGGAATTTATCAAGTCTGAATTTTTTTTAAATTTTACACTCACAAATAATTAAGCATTTAACCGTCAACCTAACTTTCGATAAAAATTAACGTAAGCTAAAACCCAAGGTATTTTCCTCAAAGCATTTTTCAACCTGCAAGTTTCAGTCTTATTCTAACTCATTACATGTGACCTCAAATTCACACTCCAACCAAATTACAAATACTCCACTTACATTTAGTACTTTGAACGACTTTTCACTTTCCAAATACAGTAATTACTCCACTTCCTCCAGTACTATCGATTACTGGAATTATTGGACTACAAACGTGCAAACACAACATCGGTATTTATCAGTTGCGGTGCGATCTTAAAAGACTAATTCAATAATTTATAGTAACGCTGTTAACAGTTACACATTCTCACCATTCCACAAGTGGATTTAACAACGTTTTTCCCACGTGGGTGAGAAATCTATGTCCCCGCTCAAGCCCCCGCTGGAAAGCATCTAATTCGTGAAAATATGTCTGCAAAACGTTTCTCGGCAATCTTGTTCGTACGATCAAAAAGTGAGAGCGCATGCGGTGAAAACTGTTAGTCGTCATCCTTTAAATGACTACATCAAATATTCCTCAATTTTTTGGGGCAACGCTAACGGCCTTAATCCATTGATTCGTGTCCGTACGTCCGTGCGTCTGTGCATCTGTGCGTCCGTAAACATATTTACTTAAAAACTACTGACAGTGAGTCAATTCCATTCAAAATTTCCACAGTTGTTTAGTACCGTAGTAGCACGGATTCAATTTTGGCTGAAATATGGGCAGTAATTTCCGAGAAAACTAACTTCCAAATTTTTATTTATAAAAATGTTGTCAAAAGTATGAGATGGACGGATCGGGAAAGGCCAGATAACGAACATTATACAAACGAATATAAGTAACCAAATTGCTAAGGATAAGTATCATCACTACTAGAAGGAAATGATTGCCTAACTGGCCCTTATACATACTAATTGTTGCTGATCCGCATCCTCCCTGGGAATTTCCAGTGGGATTTCACTGTTTTATTTCTGCGGAAAATAAATTCATGCAATTATTGCATTCCAATCATTTGTTATTCCTGTTATAGATGTTTACAAATTATTACATTCATCATGCAAACATGCGGTGCAGGTGGCATTTTATTCAATGTGCTCCACAATGCGGGATTTGTAGGAAAGTCCACTGGGGTGAATCCAATTCCGAAACAAATACTGCCTTCTGAATTATTACAACAAAAAATGGCTAACCGCAGGACTTTAGAAATGGCGAACGAGCACAAGAAGGTGCAATAATTCCTGAAAAAAATTCATTGATTAAAGCAATACGAAACAAAGTTTAGTCACGACTGCAATAATATTATGAATTTGACACTGAAGATCTGTGAGAGCTGTGTCTAGAAAGTTGGCTGAAAACCAATTTCATATGAAATTATATGAAGTCACGTAGTATAATGAGGATTTGCAATTGAATTATTTTTTAAATCTTACACAATTTAATTGTACATGATGATTTCACATTTTTTGAAAAGGAATTGAGTCGGAAATCCTTTGAACAGAAGTTCATCCTGGAAGACTTTCCCCGTCTTTGACTTTTTTCTCTTTTATCAGTTTATAGAAAGTTTCCTTCCAAATGTTTCTTTCATCCGCCAAAGTGTTGGATCGAATTCCTCTGAACTCTCTTTCACTTTCTTTACTGGCATTTGATTTTTCCCCCTTGGTTTTGATTTTCTCGGATTTGTTTTTTCGCCTTCATTTTTTGAAATGTTGGAGTTAATTTTGTTAACAAAACATTCAGTATGTTCGATAATTTCTCTCAAGGTCCTTGTTTCTATTAATCCCATTCCTTCGGTGTTTTGAGAAGATGAAACTCCAGGCACCTCTTTCCGCAGAATCTCATTTTCGGATTTGAGTTGATGAAAGGCTTTTGTCAAATCGTCCAATCGGGACTCGATGCGAAGGAGGATATTTTTCCTGTGAATTCAGAGACGCGAAATTAATGAAATTCCTTTTTAGAAATTCACGAAGGTTCCAAGACCGGGACAACGTAATGAAGATGGGAATAAGTTGCCGGAGGAAACTATCAATAAATATTTTATTACTTTTAATTTTTTTCACATTTGAGGAATAGACATAGATTCAAAATCGAACTAAAATGGGATTCATCTGCTTTTATCAATTGAATTGTCTTTCTAATCATTTAAAAATAAAAAATACCATGGCAGACAATTTATTCACTCCTGATGAAGAGAATTAGTTTTAAGGATTAATGCCTATTCGTGCATACATAAATTCATAACAAGATCTATTAGGCCAATTTGAAAAACATGAATTATATAAAGTGTAGGGTTGAAAACATTTTACTCCTCTCCCCAGCCCTCAGATCTGCGAAACATACTTGAAACCACCAGTTTGTAGTAAATATTGTTTTAAATTAAGCAAATTGTTTTAATCTCGTAACGCAATAAAATGTTTTTTCCAAAATTTAAAATTTGAGTAAAAAAAACTATAAATGTTTTGGTATTTATGAAGACTTCCACTTCACTGAGGGCTGCATCCGCAGTTTTTGGGGTGTGGATATTTCTTGGAAAATCTGGAAGAAGTTTGCGGAACAAAATGCGGAATCCAATAGAGTCTTCGCTGAGCTTACTACGGAGCTGTCAAAATGGTTGAGAACACATATTGAGGAAATTATTCTTTGGAGCAAAGATGTGTTTTGTAAGTTTCATATTTTTCAGGTGCGGTCTGTAGATCATAAAAGTATTTCTATAACCCTTGTCTGCTAAAATTCAATGATGATTCATTTGAGCCTAATATCACTTTTATAAATGTTAGAAAAGCGGGATAATATAAATGAATTACTTCAACAAATAATAGATTCCATATATTTGGTTTACGTGGTTCACTTTATTAAACAAGCTAAATTAAATGCAAGCTTTCGACATCTAACAGACTGTCATCCGCATGCACTAAAAAGCAAGTGATAGATAAATTTGCACAACTGCGAAAAATAAAATTATTTTAAAATATAATAATTAATTATCGTTGAATGCATTTTTTTAAAATTAGTAATATTAATTAGTAATTTAATAAAAATTAGTCGACGGAATGATTTCTAATGTTGAAAAAAAGGCCGAGCAACTGCTGATTTTTCACGGTTTTTCAATCGAATATGATTCATGTGTTCTTTCAATTGTGTATGTCAAGGAAGATAAGTATCAATAAATTTTGTCACAGGAATTGCAAAGAATCCTATACATACATATCTGACATGAATCTCGTTTGCTTCTTTTTCCTTGATTCGGTGTAGCATACCTTTTGATTTTCTTGCCAGGTAAGAAATTATCTTCCATTGAAACTTTCATCTTAATAATCCGGCAATTCTATTGGATAAATTACGAAGAAATGGAATGGGAACCCATTTGGTTTCTTCTTCGGGTTCTTCTTCTGCTTCTTTTATTCTAATTTAATTTTAATTTTAATATTTTAATATTTTAATTTTAATTACTTCAACAAAGAAATATGTTTTTGGGTAATTACTTCTTTCTTCTCTCATTTTTTACGTTCCTGGAACTGGAACGTGTGACTTGGGAAGATGATGATAAGCTCTAGCGAATTTTTTTGTTTGCGGCAGATGCAGTGTCTCAAAATATTTTAGAAATAGCAAGCGGTCTATAAAATTCGGAAAATTAAAAATTGTACTTTTCCATTTCTTTGCTCGTAATGATAATTTGTCCCAACCTGGATCTCTGTTCTTACGAGACAATTCTCAACTTAAATGCTTGTGCGGTATAGCTCCCCATAAATTTTCATAAAATGAGTAGCGGAACGAGTTTAGATAAACAACAAGCAATTTCAAGGTGAAAATTTCTGTTTTTTTCTAAATTATCCTGATTTTGATCCTTGCTTGATAAGCAAAATCTTACAAGATATTAAATTGATTAAGTTAATCAAAAATATTAAGCGCCTTGAATGTTGTGACATGTTATTACAAATAGCATACTAAATTTGGAACCTTAACAGAAGACCTTTCGGGAGATTAACTCAAACTGTTCCATGGGACAAAGTAAATCTCCGAGAACCGGTTTTGCAACATCTGAAAAAGAGTTAGTTTAAAAATGGAGAGGATTGCTTATTTTGAGTTTAAGTTGTCCCTTGAATGAACTGGAAAGACACCATGTGCAAGAAAAATATTTTGCAAGAAAAAATTTGCTTTTTTCAAAAATAAATTAAATTTTAATGGTAGATTTTACAGAATTCACAACTAAATTTTCATATTTATGCATGGTTATTAATGCAAACACACTGGAATCAAAGAATGGGCTAAACTGCGTAAAAGCGAATTTTTAAAGTAGATTTTTCTTCTTCCGTCATCAGAATCTCAGCTCGAATATTTCGATCCCTAATTACCTCCAAGACTTTGCTCCCCTGAGAAAATGTATATTCTTGATTAGTGTTAAGAAGCAAAACTGAAAAATAAATATTTGCAGACGAAAACACGTACATTCGAATATTTCTTGTAATCATGGATTTTCCATTGACTTGGATTCATTAATGCTTCCAGGTCTTTTTTGTCAGTGACTGCTGGAATTTGAGTAAAAGCAGCTGCAAATGAATTGGTTCCAGGACCAACTTTCAAACCGATTACCAAAGCTAGGTCCGTGGAAAGAATTTCATAGGAAAACATTGCTTCAAAATTCCTACAAAATTAAAGGCGCTGAATTTGAAATTAAAAATTAAAGAAACTAATTCACGCTTATCTGTCAAAATAGAGGACTTACGAATCCCCTGATCCGAGAAAGCTTTCTCACTGGAAAGAGAGAATTTCCAGAGGCCAATTATATTTATCGTTGAAATTAGAATACCATTGATTCCTATTTTTTAACGAAACGTTCAAGCAGTTTACTGAAAAAAATTAAATAAGTGCAATTACGTTCATTATTGATTTGACCGTGAATGATTCTAAATTTTTGAAATCACCGACCAATCTCAACATTGCAAGAAAATCTTCCACATTTTCCAACCGATCTTGAAATTTCTTTGTCTTTGTTTGTGGACTGATTCAATTCAAAAATGTTTCCATCAGTGATGCGTTTCTTTCCTCCAACCACAGAAATCGGCCACGAGATATCAAGTAATTGCAATATTTCGACGTGAACGATGGATCGTGGACCATTGGTCATGTGACCTCTCACAAGTAAATTTCCATGGGTCACGTAAAGCTCTAATGGAATCTTGCTCCGTTCTTTCTGCAAAATACAATTTCACGGAAATATTTAATATAATCAATGTATTAAAGATAATAGTTGTTGTTAAATTTTTACAAGTTATTACAATCATCATCCAAACATCCGCTGCAGATGGAATTTCTTTAAATGCGGCGAATAATGCTTTATTTGTAGGAACGTCCGCTGGGATAAATGCAATACCGAACCAAATATTGTCGTCAGAATCAATATTGCACTCAATTGTTAACCGTAGGACTTTAGAAATCGCGAACGAGCACAAGAAGTAACACCAAGTGCTGAAACAAATGCATTCAGTAAAACAATATCAAAGAAATCATAACCTTGAATGCGATAATAACTGAAAATGTAATTAACTATGCACCGTCTGTGTTATAATTGAGTAATTTCAATTTTTTGAATTTCATTAGAAGGAAACAGTGTCACAGAATCTAGGTTTAATTTTTGGCAATATTACAAATTCTTCAACTTACTGATCTCCACGGGCAGAAAAAACTTCGCTGAAGTTTCCAATAATTCTCGAAGGTCCACTCAATGGTATTTGAGAATAACCATTCTGGAGATCTGTGAGAGCGGTGTCTAAAAAGTTGGCTGAAAAATATAATACGTTTATAACGTTCCAGTTTTGAAAAAAACACTACAATAAAGATTTGAAATTTACTTGTTTTAAAAATCTTACATAATTTCATTGTACACGATGCTCTCACATTTTTGGAAATAGGAATTGAGTTGGAAATTGTTTCAACCGAAGTTCCTTGCAAACTTTCGCCATCTTTGGTTGTTTTCTCCTTTCTCAATTTAATAAACGTTTCCTTCAAAAATTCTCTTTCATTCCCCAATGTTTTGGATCTAATTTCAACAACTGGATATTTGTCTGCTGACTCCTCCAAACTTTCGTTGTCACTTTCGTCAGTTTCAAATGTCTTCGCATTTCCCCATGATTTTCACTTGTGCGAATTTGTTATTTCTGTTTTTTCCCTTGAAATACTCGACTTAATTTTTTTGACGTGAAATTCTGTTTCTTCAACAATTTCTCTCAAAGTTCTAGTTTCCATTAATCCCATGGACTCTGAAATTGGAGTAGATGAAACTCCCAGGATCTCTTTTTGGAGAATTCCGTTTTCGGCTTTAATTTGATGAAATGCTTTTGTCAAATCGTCCAATCGGGACTCGATGCGAAGGAGGATATTTTTCCTGGGAATTCAAAGATGTAGATTTAATCAAGTTTAAAGCTACTCTTTGAAGCTGTATATATGTATATTCAAAATAAATGACTCAATTGCAGCTTTTGAAATCTTTCATATTTTAGAAAACGATACAAAATAAAGATAGCAATAAGAAAAGCAAAAATAAGATAGCTTTTAGCAATTGAATTGAAATTCTATTTGGATTCCATTAAAAATAAAATGGAAACATTGCAGACAATTTGTTCAATGATGAAAATAAGTTTCGGCAGCGCTTCATTCTTAAAAGTTATCTCACAATCGGTTCGCTGATTACGCAGGTGATCTTTAAAATTTGAAAATGTTGGCTCTATGGCTAATAAAGATTCATAGTGGGCTATTCCATACAAATATTTTAATATAAAAATGGTTAGATGTGTGGAAAATACATGCAATTTATTATTAAAATTCAAAATACAAATAAATTTACAGGAACATTTGAAATACAAATATAAAATACAAACACCAGGAGTAACTTAGTGAAGATACAAAATAAAGTGCAAATTTCCGTAGAAATTTCGGCAAGATACAAACTAAAATACTTTACTTCCAGTAAAAACCAAAAATACTAAATGAAAATAACGTATTTGAGATATAAAGTACACATTGTAAATACTCTCGCATTTATCCCTAAGTATATGCATGAGATGTATTTGTAATTATCCCAAGGTTATTCTCTCAAAGTGTCTTTAATAATTTAGCAAAATAATTGTATATCCAAAAATTATTCCGAAAACGTAAGGTAACAGAGGCTCGCGATCAGCGTTTCGAGGTGAATTTGTGTGGGTTAGAGCTACTTTTGGGATCGGGTTACACCCGGGAATCGGGTTCGGGATCGGGAACGGGTTCGAGTTCGGGTGTCTAATTAATGTTCCCAATTACTTTGGGTCCAGGTTCAGCAACATGCTCAGCAGACCCGGGATTTCGGGATCGGGACCGGGTGTGAGTCCGAAAATATTGATGACCCGATTTTCGGGATCGGGTTCGGGAATGGGATCAAACTTTTCGTTCCCACAAGTAGCTCTAGTGTGGGTCAAAGTAGATAGCATGACCCTAGATACAGAACATTTTTCCTTACAACAAATAACCTTATAACTCCTGGGTAATTCATTTACGGACTTTATGGTGTCATCATTAATTACTGTAGAACCTCGGGATACATTGAATTTTATGTATTTATACAATAAGTAAGCGCTTCAAACAAACCCAAACAGTTAACGAATTGGGTTCAAAATGTTTCAAATTACTGTTCTTACATTAAAATATTTATTCGAGCATGTGCTGATGTGCTACACACAACTTTGGCAGTTGCCAGAGCTATGAATGTATTTTGAAATTATATTTTGCATTTGAAATACGGGATAACAACGATACAAGATAAATAAATACAAAATAACATAACGTGTTCCCCGATGAGAAAATATTGGTCATAGAAACGTCAAAGATGGACATATGGACAATAAGACGTCGGAACGAGAAGCTAGGTAAACTTTTTACGTTTGACGGGCGTTGGGTAACTGAAGATGACTAACGTCCACAGTCTCTGGTAATACTAATGTTGACTGGACGTCAAAGTCTTACCGGACATGTTTGCATACAAAACTTATTGTAGTATTTTCGTCATATAAACGTGAATTTGACGTCAGGATATGACCGCCGGATTAACGGTCATACTGACGTCTGGAGAACGTTAGTTGCTCAATAATTTCGGGCTTGCGTATGTGAATGGTCTTGACATGCGCAGGTTCCTTATGCAGTGGAGCACTACCCGACTTGGATTAAGAGCCGTTTTAGCAACCAAAAAGCTGCATGGTATTTGGGGAACTGCAATAACTTTGTGAGATTTTGTAGTGACGTAATAAAAGGTGAGTAAATATTTAAATATTTTCTAAGTGAAATAAGTTTTTTAGGGAGACAGTGTGACAAAAATGTCGAGGAAAAATGTAACTGGAGGGCAGATTCGAAGAAGGGTTAATAAGGAAATTGATACATTTATTGATTCATTAAAAAATAAAAACCGGCGTTCTGATTATGAGAATCCAAAATGTCCCACGGAAATAAATTTTGTGCCAAATTATGATGACGAATATCGCAGAAGCCGTGATTCTGAAGGAGGTAATAGGAATGTACAATGTGAAAATAATAATGATAGTGTAATGGGATACAGTGAAGCATTCAACAACCCTGCAGGGCACGGCTCAAATGTGTGCACATATTCGTTGGAATCATCGGACGAAAATTCATTCGCCGCTGAGGGTTCTCCGAAAAACGCAATGACTGAAAAATTAAAATCACAGCTTCGTCATTGGAGTCTCACCGAGAATATTACCCACAACGCACTCGGAAAGTTACTGTCAATCCTCCAAGAACACTTTCCTGAGATTCCGAAGTCAGCAAAAACATTGCTCAAAACTGAAGAAATTACACCAATCGAAAACATTCAAGGGGGAAGTCTATACTACCGTGGCATTGCCAAAGGAATTATAAATCGAATGTCGCCTGGCCTACTGAATTTGGAAAATAGAAATATATCAATGCAATTTAATATAGACGGTCTACCCCTGTATAACAGTTCGAGCACATCGTGTTGGCCTATTCTTGCAATATTGCTGGAGTCAAGTGATCGTCGCCCATTTGTTGTTGGAGCATTTGTAGGAAAATCTAAACCAAAATATATTTCAGAATATCTTCAACACTTCACAGCAGATTTGAAAGAATTATTGGAGAACGGTATCGAATATTTTGGTGAAGTATTTAAAATAATGCTTCCTAAGTGTGTTTTCATCGCGGATGCCCCGGCAAGATCCTTCATTAAATCAGTTGTAGGACACGCCGGGTATTACTCTTGTGAAAGGTGCATAACAAAAGGAGTTTGATATGAATGACATTCCCGGAGTTTACGGCAATGTTGAGAAGTGGCCAAAATTTTTTGGAGCGAGTGTATGAAGAACATCATTCAGTACCCTACAAAACTGAGGAATCACCGCTGGAAAAAATTGGAGTGGGAATGATTACACAAATTCCAGTGGATCCAATGCATTTGGTTTACATAGGAGTCACGAAGCGTTTAATTAGGTTATGGATGAAAGGCCCCTTGAAAACAAGAATTCCATCAACTCAATCTGCCTTAATATCCCAGCGCCTCAAAAAATGTGTACCATTAGTACCAACTGAATTTCAGCGAAAACCTCGAGACATCGAAATTTTTAGCAAATGGAAAGCTTCAGAATGCAGACAGTTTCTTTTATACACCGGCCCTGTAGTTCTTTCTGGAGTTTTGGAAAAGGCAGTTTACGATAATTTCATGTTAGTAAGCGTTGCTATACGAATATTGGCAGGTTCGGATCGCACTAAATACGGATATGCCGATTCTCTACTAAAAACATGGGCGTGCCATTTTAGCCAACTTTACGGTCAAAATGAGGTGGTTTTTAACATTCATGCAATGATTCACTTAGCCAAGGATTGTGAGAGACATGGGCCTTTGGAAAGCTTCAGCTCATTTCCATTTGAATCATTTTTGGGCACCCTTAAAAGAACGTTACGAGCGAATCATCACCCTCTTCAGCAGTTGCATCGCCGAATCGAAGAGAGGGAATCCATAGAATATTTAAGTCCTCGTGCAGATCGAATTGATTTTAAAATCGAACACACATTGGGACCCTGTCCGGTGGAATTCCAAACTTTCAAACAATATCGACATGTGCACATAAAAGGACAAATATTTTCTCTAAACCGAAACAACTGCTTCATCGCTTACAAAAATGAAGTGTACAAATTAAAAAATTTAATTAAAAAAGATGAAAGTGTCATTCTTGTGGTAGTAAAAGTTCAACGTACATCAGATTTATTTACCTACCCCATAGCGTCATCCACGCTTGGAATAAAAGTAATTGAGAAAACAAGTTCTGTTTTGCAATGTTTGCCTTATAATAGCAACATTCAAAAACTGTTTCCTGTAAACGGTGCAAATTTAGTGGTGTTCCCTCTTTGTCATACCCAATAATTATTTACTGTTATTACAAATGTTTGCACTGGTGGAATTTGTGAAAGATGTATCAAATGAGGGGACTACAGCTTGTGAGATAGTTCATTTTTCCTGGCTAAACACGGATCAAACTTCCTGCTATTGGCCAGGGAATGCTAGATATTTTGGTGCTTTCAAAAAATTCAACCCCACCCGGAGCAAAATGGAAGTCCTGTCCTGTCAATGTGAAATTTGTATCAGGTTACTGTCCTCAAATTCGATCTTCGAACAATATTAATATTCCTATATTTTCAAATTATTAATTTTATTGAATTTATAATGACGTCATACATACCAAAGCTAATACTTCATAATTTACTTTTTACAGATAATTTGGACCAAGTACGCAAAAGTCGAGACAAATTCATCCATGATTCTGAATTAGATTCTACGATGGACGAAGCAAATATAAAGTTAAGAAAAAAGAAACCCATTCCCGCTGCCAAATCACGAGAATCAAATTCCAGCAGTCCTGATTCCAGTCCTACCAATCAGATAAGACCAAAACAATCGAATCTTCCACCTGCTCCGGCTGTGGAACCTCTTCCTTCAGCCAGTGTTTCGACACCATTAGCGACCTTTGCTTATTTGGATTCCGAAGAGCAAATTACGACAGTTCTGGAAAATAATGACGGTAAACGAGACAAATCTGCGCCCACAGTTTCTACTAATCGGGACGTTTCTATTGGTACGTCAATTTTATTTTTATAATTTATATCTCGTTGATATGTACAGCATGGCTGGTTATATTTTGTATCTCAAATAATTAATCACAGGGATTCAAACCGAAATTTTGAAGAAGGTCAAAATTTTGATTGAAAAGGTCGATCAATTATCCTTCGAAATAAGAACAATGAAGGGGTCTTTAACACACAATATGGAAGATGAATTTCGGGATGATCAACATTTGCCTGTAAATTCGGAGAAAGCATTGCTTGAATTTGATTCGTTATTGAATTGTGATGAAGATTTGAAAAGAGTGGTAATTTACATTACAGACACGTAATTTATCTTTTATATTGTAATTGATTATGTAGTCAATTGAAGCAAAAACTAGCATTTCTTTTTCAGGCTTCTGTCATATCCAAAGTTGGAGGGAATGGAATTAAGGATTCTACGGAAAGAATTATGACCAGATTACTGACTGAACGTATTGCGGTACTGTACAACTGGCGAGGAACTCAATACAAAAATCGGCCATCCAAGTTGGCATTCGGGCAGTTCAAAAATGTGTTTAAACTCATTTCAAGTAAATTTTGTCTTACGTTATTGGCTAATTAAAAGTGGTTGTAATTGTTTCAAGAATGATTTTTCCACATTTAAATCAGTAATCGTTATGCCTCTTATTATATTCAGGGTCAGTCCGTATGATTAATTCTGGAGCAGGTTCCGATCAGGAAATTGAAAATTCCATAAAGTATTGGCTTAAGCACGCTAAAGGAAGAATGGGGACTGGTCCAACACCAGCTTTGGGGGATACTAGTGATCAACGCACCGCTGTTTAATATTTTATTAATGCTGTAACGTTTTTAGGACTGTATCTATAAGCAGTTACTTATCGTTCTTGAATAAAACCACATTGAACTATTGACTGTAAATAACCTTCTATTATACTAGTGCTTAATTTAGTTATATAAGTTATATTCAAGTAAGTCATAGCCAGATCTAAACAGTACGCTATGTGGACTGCGGACGTTACGAGGAGGTCGAAGACCAACGTTATATTAACGTATCTAGAATGGACCAGGTGACGTCTCTAGCGCGTGCATTTTTACGTCGGTGAAACGTAAAATTCAGTCGTCTCATTGACCTCGTTACGTCAAATCTTAACATCAATCTGACGTTCTGAGTACCAGTATTTCTCATCGGGTCGTTGATCTTCAAAATACGAAATACAAAATACGGATTGTATTTCAAATACTAATTTAAATACATATTTAAAAATACTCCACACCTCTGAAAATGGTGACACAATTTATTCCATTTGTTTGATTTCATCTTACTCAGATTCAGATCAACACAATAAGTGTTCCCTGATTAATTGATGGAAAAATTAGACTTACATTTCCATGATTTTGAAGAAAAACCGGAGAAGAATTTATTTAAGACGAAGGTCGAGAACAGTTGGAAAAATACGTGAGTGGAGTTTAGGAACTAACGTAAAAATACCAAAACATTAATTAAGACTTCCAATTGCACTTGTGGACCGTTTATGGATGAACAGAAACAGAAGTGTTATCTGAAAATATCCCGCTTTATATGCAAACCTTATTTCATCCATACCAACTGAAAATGCTTCAAAATAATATGCAAATACAGCAAACTTTCAAATCTCGTGATTAAAGCTATGATATGATATTAAATAACAAGGGGTTTAACCCTTAGTATGAAAGAGATAAGGAATGGCCTGCTCATCGCAAAGGTTACACTTTATAAGAAGCTTTTCCTTATCATCTGAATGCAGAGCAATGACTTCATTAGAGCGCCTGTTTGTTCCTGAAATGTTTTCCCCTGTGCATGCCCAGGGTGATTATTATTTGTTTCCTCTGTTTTGCCACAATCTTGTTACATATTTTCCCAAATTTAATTCATTGGCCCGGTTCATTTTTTGAGAACTCGACGTCAACAAATATCAAACAAAGTCGGTGTTTTTTGCCAATTTCTTCATTGCGGAATTCTTGCAGAGTTTAAAATAATTTTCGGCTAATTTGTATGACATTTGATGCGGAAAATTCAGCTTCAAGAGTTGGTCACCCTGACAGGGATATGAGATTGCTCCAAATTTTTGGTAATCTTCATGTTTCAACTTATCAGGGGTTACAGGAGTATTTCCTGCTTATATTCAGGAGAAACTCCGGATTTGGACTGAAACTGTTTGTACCCAAAATGTATATGTACTTTGTCATAAATACGCAGTAAATGTTCCAAAAGTTTTGCTAAAAGCTGCTTGTTGATTAAACTTTCAAATTGCATGTGTTAGGGTTCTACCTCACTCACACGAACGAGTACGTCTATCCAATTTATGCGTAATTACCTAAAAATGTGCACCTGAATGTACGGGTGCTTTTTCAGTTAAGAAATTCCAAAATATATGTTTTTTAAAAACATTTTTTGAAAGATATTTCAGTTAATCCCGAAGCATACATGACTTGAAGTTGGTATTTTTTATGAAACAGTTTGGACGGAATAGTTTTATTTTTCAAGCTTTGTAATAAAAATTCAATTTAGCTTGCATTTTTATTGTATTTGTCAATCCTTATTGGTTTTGAACCTACACAACATTCAAATTTTCATACTATATGACTTCATTCAATCATCACTTTTGAAACGAGCATTATTTGCAAGAAGCATTAGTATGTACTTTGAGTACATATAATATTTTGTGTTTTTGGACATTGTTTTAAAAAAATGTATTTTGTGCATGGCCATCGGTCAAAATTTTGCAAGACCTAATTTTTAAATACAATAATACAATAGATACTTTATTCATAAATTAACATAATTTTGTAATTATTTCAAACGAATTTTTAACTTGTGTTTTTACATTTTGTGCAACAAATTTTACTCACGTTTTATTTATTCATTTAAGAATGTTTGTAAACGAAGGTTTTCTGTAACGTGCAATGCGTATACTTGGAAAGGCTACTACAGATATGTGAGCCCCAGTGTAGCTTCAATACAAATTAGTTCAGCCCCCTTGTTCCTTTATATCATTTTAGATATTTTTGACTCTGAAAATTAATGATTGAAAAGAAATCGATTAAAATTACTGCATTGTTTCATACAAATATGTCAGCAATAAAAGCTAACTTAAATACGGTCGTAAATGGTTTATTCTCGAGACTGTGAACAGAAAAGTTAAATTGTACACTTTCATAATACGAGTGCTCTTCAGTCTTTTCGGAAGTCTGCAATTGATGAGGTTTTCATCAGTTAATTTAAATAGCTTAGTCTGCACTTTCAGAGCTGAAGACATTCAGAGCTCGTGTTTGTTCTACAATACAGAACCTCTCGTCAGAATCATTATATTCTGTTTTAAAAATTAACTCTCTCAAATAAAATTTCATAAGATTTCAGACAGAACTACGAAATTAGCCAAAACGACTCATAGATGCATAAAAATTAAAATCTTTTGAAACGTTTTTTAACACAGTTCCACATAAACTACGCACTGCACTGTTTTAAAACATTTTAACATGGAATCAAAAATAAAAGAACGGCAGTTATCTCCAAAGTCAGGCATTACAAACCCGGTCGGGGACGAGGATTTGAAAGCCCCAAGTTTTCAAAAAGGAAATGGCTATGTCAAAAGAAAAGAAATTTTACGGTTACATTTTGCCATCGTCCATATATTCGGAATTATTGGGTTGATAATGGCTTTCCAGGGACGTGTGATGCTCTCAACGCTCATATTTGGTAAACTCCAAACTTATTTGTTATTATTGCTAGCACTACAACTTGCTAATTGTAAGTCACGTATGGGCAAAGTGATACATTGGAGGTTACAGTGAATTTCCTATATAGTGGTTTCCAAGGGAGTGACAAATTCCTGCCACTATATAGGGATGCCACTTTATGGTACAATGGTTAACTATATACTATTAATGTTTTTAGACAATAACTGTAACTAAATGCATTTATAAATTTATTTATTTTTACAGAATACTCAAAATTATGAGGTATGCTAAGCTTTATTGAGTTTAAGATGTTCAGTAACTTTAGGCTTCCTCATACTATTAATAATATTAGTCGTAACAAACTTTTCGACTGCAATTTCACCATTCCAGAAACCAAAATCCTGGAATTATGGCAATAGCAATTACTTTTACTGAGTACTCTTTTTCGCAATGAGAGCAGTTTTCTTGACTGTCTGTTTAATGTCATTTTAAATCTTCAATATAATAATTCAATTTATTTAAAAAAAAACCAGCACGAATTGAAACTTATTAGAAGTGAGCCAAGGCAAGATGGCAATGATTTGTGTTATAACTGTTCGTTTTAACTTAAGTCACGGATCATATGCCGTAAATCCAGCTAATCATACCAGGACGTCAGTAAACCACAATAATAATCAAACGGTATTAACATTTGAAATTAAAATTGAACCAACCGACATAGGCATTATTAACCGCCCGCACGTTTTATAACATCATGTTATACTTTTGTAGCTATTATCTAGCTAATTTTATACAAACTGCCATTATAATTTCGCATTGTCTGAGCCACCGTAACACATAATAGTGACATTATAGAGGGAATACCATTATAGCGGGTGCCACTATACTGTATACCTTTAACATTGCAAACCTCTAGGGAGGGTTTTTTGATGCCATTAAAGAGGGAATGCCATCTAAGAGGAAACCACTATATGGGAAATTCACTGTATTATTATAAGGGGCAATGTAACTACTTCCAGGTTTATAAGCAAATTACTTGAACTTCAAGAAATTTTTAAAAAATTGAACGTTCAATTAAATCTTGCAGTATTTAATCGCTCTTATTAGTTTACGGCTGTCCAGGAAAACTAAATTGGTTTTAAAATCCCACACAAGACAGTGAGAATTCTAGCATATGAATCTTTTTTTTAAATTTAACCTGTGGTTAAACGGATGATCGAATCTACTATCAAAAGAGGAAGCTTCTGACCGATTTGACATTCCACCGTTAAAAAGGTTTGAAATACCTTGTTGCATTTGTCCGACAGTTATGATGGCAGACACTAACATTTACAATGTTCGCGTTCGCAGTAAAGTAACTTTTTCGTACTTCGCCCCAAGAAATAATTCTCCGTCATGACTCCTAGAACTGGGTTACAATGTTACAAACGTTGTACTTTTTTGGCCTTTTTTCTTGTTTGGATTGTGGAATTATTCAAGCATAAGCATGAGATCGGTTCGGATAAAACACAAATCCGAACCGTAACCGAACCGAACCGAAGTTTTCGGTTAATTCTTTTTCAAAATCAGAACCGAACCGAACCGTTTTGTTCGGATAAAAAAATTCTCCTATCCGAAACCGAACCGCCATAAATCGGTTCGGATAATTTTTATAACCGAACCGTTTGTCGGTTATCCGAATAACCGAAACAATATTGCACATTTTACAATTGAAAACTTCATTCGAAAAAGATAACTATTTATTAAAATCTTTTCTGAAAATCTTTGTTTTAATAAAAATGTGAAAGCTTAAAACAATTACTACACAAATTTGTATCAAATTCTACCTATTATGTAACTTCAAATGACAACTAGAAACCTAAGGACCAAATCTCCAGTAAGACGAAATGGTCCCAAACCCCGCTTTTCATTTTTTTTAAGGCTCGTTGCTCCCGGTAGTTTCTTCTCTTATTACGGAGTCGGAGGTTTTCACTGATGACGTACTAGTTGTAGTAATTATGCACTTGTTTAATTTAAGGTAAAAATTAAATATTGGTGTTATAAACAGAGATGCGCAAAGGAAATATCCTTCCTTCAAGCCTTCGAAGGCAAAAATTCAGTAAAAATTTTCCCTTCAACGTGTCCTAGAATGAAGCCCTTCAAAAAATCTGCCTTCCTTCACCCTTCCTTCCAAAATACATACATTTATTTTTGCCTTCAGCCCTCTTCTAAAAATAGCCTTCCTTCAATTTTACAACTACAACCCGCTTAAAAACGTTTTGCACCAGCAGGATTCAATGCAGTGAAGAGAGCGGGCACACATTATATGTTGTGAGCTCACGAATTGGCTATATTGTTGTACGTCGTTGCATATGTATGCAATGCTTTTACGTTATAGTTATTTCATGTACCTGGAAGCCTTCATGGCCTTAGAGGGCTAATATTTAGGAAGCCTTCCTTCACAATCCTTCATTGCTAGCTTTTGTGAAGGCTTCCTTCAGCCTTCAGAAAAAAGTATACCCATCCTTCATTCCTTCTGCAACGTTAAGAAAGGGCTGAGTTCTACTTTCCCGGCCACAAAATTACATTCCACCTTCCACCAGGATTTCCACCTTCCACTAGACCTTCCACTTGACATTCCACCAAAATTTTACAGATTTTGTACCTTCCAGATCTTTCACCTAAATTTGACCAGATGGAGGGTCATTCTACCTGGTCCCCTGTGTTAATTAACATATCCCTCTGTGTTCTGGTGGGTGAAACACAAAGTGCGAACTGGTGATAGTTAATGCGTTGCCCCCTGTATGCGACTATTAAAACAGTAAATCAGCGTTTTAATTTATTAGGAAAAGTAATTCGCAACGCTAAAAATTTTGCGTGTTACCATTAATCGTAAGTTAATACGGAATTTACTAAAAACGTTTTAAAAATTTTGTTAAAAATCGGTTCACCGGTAAATACGGCAACTGAGCTCTTTCGATTCGCGTGGTTTTCCAGTGGTTGATTTTTATCAGTCCTTTGACATAATTCTACACAACACCATCAAAATCTGACAATCACACTTGTACATATAATGATTTTGTAACAGTAACTTGTTTGTTAGTTTTAACTTAAAACACTCAAGTGCTTTCACCTCCGCGTTAATTTTACGAATAAAAAATGCGAAGCATAAGTTAACACACCGAAATTGATCCAACACTGTTGTTTTCAAATGAATTAACACGTGGAAGGTCAGGTGGAATGATTAAGGGGAGGGTGGAAGGCTAGATGGAAAGTCTGGTGGAAGGTCAAGTGGAAGTTTGGTGGGAGGTGGAAGTCTGGTGGAAGTTACTTACGTATTACAGAGTTAATATATGGGTGAGTGGAAGGTGGAAAGTAATTTTGTGGCCGGGAAAGTAGAACTCAGCCTTTCCTTTCCGCCTTCAAGGAAGCCTTCTTGGAAGGCTAGCCTTCGAAGGCTGCGCATCTCTGGTTATAAATAATCGCGATGTGATGAACAAATGTATGCCTGCTCGTGGTCCATGCGTTGTGCTTTCTAAATATATTGCAGATACAAAATGAAACAATCGTTTGTCTCGAGAAATTCATGCTACAGTCGATTGCGATTTCCTAAAAATTTTAGGAACGAAATTCAAAATCGGTTATCCGTCGGTTTAACCGAGCGGATAAATTTTCTCATCCGAACCGAACGGATAAATTCATATTTAAAACCGAACCGAAACCGATATCCGGTTAGGCATTGACGTATCCGAACCGTTCGGTTAATTCAATTCGGTTACGACTTCTCCAACCGAACCGTCGGTTTCGGTTAACCGATGATCGGACAACCGCGTTAAACCGAACCGATCTCATGCTTATTCAAGCAGCAAACATACCAAAGATACGATATATCAATTGAACGAACTGATTGCCACGAAGGGATGACATGATTAAATAGGCACTACTTTAGTATACTTTTAATTACAGCTTAAATAATTGTCCAAAACATTTCATATTCAATTTCTATACTTAATTGTATTTTTGTTATAGCTGAGGTTACCTCCATTTTATCTGGAATTGGAGTTACAGCAGGAGCACACAGGTTATTTGCTCATCGAAGTTATAAAGCCAAAACTCCATTGAGAGTACTACTGGCAATTTTATTTGCCTTTGCTGGTCAGGTACGAACTATAAGTTATTTACAAAAATCTGAAAACAATTGTACAGATTTGTACCTCTAGCTAACGCTATTTAATTTTGGGACTAGCAATCTCTGTGGCTTTGGACAGCATGGCACCGTGTCCATCACAAATTCACGGACACTCACGCTGATCCTCACAACTCAACAAGAGGCTTTTTTTATTCCCATATTGGTTGGCTACTCACCTACGATCACGATAAGTTTCTGGAAAGTTACAAGAAGGTTGACATGTCGGATTTGGAGAATGATCCCATTGTCATGTTTCATGAAAGGTTGGTGTCACATATTTTTAGCATTTGGACAAGAGAGCTAAAATTACAGATGGAATATTTAAAATAATAAGCTGTTTTTAAAACAGATACTATGATATTTTCCACTTGGCTTGTGTATTTATCATACCGACGTTGATACCTTGGTACATTCTTGGTGAATCTTTTTTTGTTTCTTTCTGTGTTGGGGCCTGCATCCGACACTGCTCGTGTGCTCACAAAACCTTCCTTGTCAACAGTGCTGCACACCTCTGGGGATACAGACCTTATGACACGTGAGTCACCGGCTACATTAGGAATCATTACGTCGCTTATATTTTCAGTTTTTACAAAATCAATGTCTCTTGCAGTTCAATGAGTTCTGCAGAAAACAAGCTCGTTGCTTTCCTAGCTGTAGGTGAGGGTTGGCATAATTACCATCATGTTTTCCCCTGGGATTACAAGGCAGCAGAGTTGGGTCTGTATCGATAGAACACCACAACAGCTTTCATAGACTTTTTTGCCTGGATAGGTTGGGCGTACGATTTGAAATCTGCTGCAAAAGATGCCGTTGGGAAGCGCGTGGGAAGAACCGGAAATCATCTTCACCTTCAAAATGGTGCTTGGGGATGGGGCAACGTAGATATTCCTAAAGAGAATATTCTGGTTACTGGGACCCTATACCCGACGAAAGAACTTTAAACGGAACGATTGTCGTTTAGTTCAAAAATTATGAATATTATAGTATTAGACAGTTTAAGTTAAAATTGTCCGAAATAATCGTTCCCCTTCATATAAATTCTGTAGGACAAATACTTACCAGAAGCTATAATATTAATGTGTTCAGGTTCCCAATGGGATAACACAACAAGGGCAGATAATATTTTTACATTTCAAATGGTGCGTCGCTTTGGCAGGGTTTAAATTTGGTGTGGACATTGCTATTACGTTTTTGTACAGAAATGAATTTGTAACATTATTATATACAGTTTAGGACATTTGTAAATGTTCCTTGAAACATGTTGATACAATCGTGAATTTTACTTGGGGAAAGAACCTTTTACGAAACACATTCGGGTATTTTTCGTGAAAACGAAAACTTTAAGGTTTCACATTCAAGTCATTTCGTGAAGCGATGATACCAAGACATCATAGCGATATCTCTTCTATGACACGAAACTTTTGTGAACAATGCAAGTATCTTCATGATACCGTGTGCTAGCTGGGTTGGCACATGGTCAAGGAGTTCTTCGCAGTTGAAAATAGAACGTACCAGGGGTGGATAATTACTGTGCTCAATGTATAACTAAAAGTTGTTTTAACTCACCTGTGGTTTCAACTAATGACGAGTCTTTTGATATACTGCACTAAATAAATTACAATACAGATATATTAGAACGATGAATTTTTATTGATAAACTTTGTTTAAAACAAGTAAGTTGAAAAATTTGTTTTGCAGTCCCAAGTCCCAACTTATGTCACGACAAATTTATTTAGTCATTATAGAATACAGTAAACTGTTATCTAATAGTAATAGTGGCAGCTACTATGCAGGTGATGAAATAAAATAATTATATTTAAACAACTATGATTGCGTAATTCAGCGTCATTTTCTTTCACATAATTTTCTTTCCATTAAAATTCCATTCGTTCAATAGATTCTCCAAACATTCGGGTGTTCATTACTCTTATCTCCAAAGAATTTGCAGATGAAGCCCCCAGTACTCACGGGACTACAATTGAATACATTCCAGATAAATTCGACTGTGATAATTTTACCCACAATAGATACACAATGGCAAAGTGGGACAAGTATGCATTCACACCTTGAAAAGTTATTGTTGCTCTTAAGCCAGAAATGGAGTATCGGTAAGTAAAAGAATTGTTGAAAGAAAAAATGACCGAAATGCCTGCAGTTCAGTAATAATTGTTATTATTGTACAGCAAAAAAGTACTAATTTTTGCAAGTTTATGCTAAAATTTGAAGGTTATAATGAGCTACCCAGAGAGGTATTGATATGTGTGTTTACGTTGAGAATTGTGGACACGACCGAAAAATGTCCGATCAAGATTGGAGAACTTCACCTTCAAGAGCAAAAGTGGGAACATTAAAAAGAGATAACATTTCCGATCTTGCCCTTTTTTAAAGGACGGGTTCAAGTTCCAGACTTTTACTCTACTCTGCTCTTTACTCTTTCCCAAGAGCTTCTTTGAGCTATAAGGATGGGGGGGGGGAGAAATAACAAATCTGGAAGAAAATAGGTTACAAACAGGGAGAATTAAATATTTCTACATCGGCCTCTTCGATGAGCTAGGAGAAGAAAAATTTATTCAGCCAAGGTTCATGAAATTATGAAGCAATGCAGTACAAATTCCGCTTCAAGAGCAAACACTTTTAATATTTCTTACCGATAGAGCAAAGGAATTCGAAGAAACAGATAGTGCATTGTTCAGCCCTATTCTAAAGCTATTTATTTATAACGGATTCCTGAGCAATATATTCGAACTATGTAAAACAAAGTCTAATAAAATCAAACAATTTGATTTCCAAAAATTAAATAAATTGATAATGATTCAATTTTATTTATGGTTGGTTAAAAAAACATTAAAATCAAAGACCGAGCTAAACTGCATATATGCGGATTCTGAAAATTGATGTTTCTTCTTCCATCATCAGAATTTCACCTCGAATATTTCGATCCCGAATTACTTTCGGGGTATTACTTGCCTGCAAAAAAAGGATACCCTTGATTAGTGTTGAAAAATCTGATTTAAAAAATAAATATTTGTAGACCACAGCACGTACATTCGAAAATTTCTTGTAATCATGGATTTTCCATTGACTTGGATTCACCAAAGCCTGCAGTTCTTTTTTCTCAGTGGCGGCTGAAATTTGAGAAAATGCAGCAGCAAATGAACTGGTTTCAGGACCAACTTTCAACGCAATGACAAAAGCGAGGTCCGTGGAAAGAATTTCATAGGAAAACATTCCTTCGAAATTCCTGCAAAAAACAAGATAATAATTTGAAATCACTAGATGCAATATAACACTAATTTGTATTCATCTATTCAAAGTCATAAAATAAGGTGTTACGTGTCTCTTGATCCAAAAAAACTTTCTCGATGAAAAGAACGGATTTCCAGAGGCCAAAAATCCTTTTTGTTGGAATTGGAATAAAATTTATTCCTAATTATCAACGGAACGGTCAAACAGTTTACTGAAAAAATTCAAAGATAAACGCAACTACATTCTTTATTAAATTCACCCTTAATAATTATAAAGATTTGAAATCACTGACCGATCTCAACATTGCAAGAAAATCTTCCTCTTTTTTCAGCTGATCCTGAAATTGTATCGTCTTTGTTTGTGGGTTGATTAAATTCGAAACTTTTTCCATCGGTTAAACGTTTCCTTCCTCCTGTCACAGAAATTGGCCACGAGATGGGAAGTAGTTCCAATATTTCGATATGAAGGATGGAACGTGGACCATTCGTCATGTGCCCTCTCAAAAGTAAATCTCCGTGGGTCACAAAAAGTTCCAGTGGGATTTCGCTCCATTCATTCTGTGTAAAAAAAATGTAATACATTATTTTCTTGCAGCATCCCTTATGTTTTTGTTTAGATATTTACAAGTTATTACAGTCATCCAGACGTCTGGTGCAGGTGGTATTTCACGCAATGTGTTGTAGAATATGTCATTCGTGGGAACATCTGCTGGAGTGAATGCAATACCAAACGAATGTGACCCGTCGAATAGCTATCGCAATCTATTGTAAACCGCAGGACTTCAGAAATTGCGAACGAGCACAAAAAACTAAACCAAGTCCTAAAAAACAAGTTCAATGATTAAAGCAAAAACAAGCAAATTGCAACAAAACGATTGTAATAAAAAAATATGACTTATAAGGCAATTTTATTGTGATCTGCTTGAGTCATAATGAAATAGCTTAGAAGGAATTCTTTATTTTTATCATAAGGAAAAAGTGTGGTAGATTCCAAATTTGATTTTTCTTCAATGTTCCAAATTCTTTAACTAATGGATTTCCACTGAAATAAAAAACTTCGCTGAAATTTCCTAATACTCTCGTAGGTCCACTGTTTGTTGAGAAACGATAAGCCTGACACTGGAGATCTGTCACAGCGGACTCTAGAAAATTGACTGAAATATCGTTTCACTTTAAGTTTAAATGATTTCATGGAGTACATCATAGATTTGGAATTTAATTATTTTTTAAATCTTACACAATTTCATTGTACACGAAGTTCCCACAAATTGTGAAAACGGAATTGAGTTGGAAATCGTTTCGACAGAAGTTCCTTCAAGACTTTCACCATCTTTGACTTTTTCTCTTTTATCAATTTGTTGAAAGTTTCCTTCAAAATTTCTCTTTCATCCGCCAAAGTTTTGGATCGAATTTCAACAACTGGAAATTTGTCTTCTGATTCCTCCAAACTTTCGCTGTCACTTTCTTCACTGACAATTGCATTCACTTTTCCCCGTTGTTTTGGCTTTTTCGGATTTTCTTTTTCGCCTTCATTTTTTAAAATGTTCGAATTAAGTTTGTTAACACAAAATTCCGTTTGTTCGACAATTTCTCTCAAAGTCCTGGTTTCCATTAATCCCATGGCCTCGGAATTCTCAGAAGACGAGACTCCAAGGATCTCTTTCCTTAGAATTTCATTTTCGGATTTGAGCTGATGAAAGGCTTTTGTCAAATCGTTCAATCGAGTTTCGATGCGAAGGAGGATATTTTTCCTGTGAATTCAGAGAGGCGGATTTAACAAAATTACTGTTTAGCAATTTACGTAGGTTCGAAAATCGTGGCGACGTGAAGAAGATGATTTTAAATTAATTGAACCAGTTGTTTCACTAATATTTAATGCTCGTTTCAAAGCGAAAAATTGCTTCCCTGATAGTTGTAAAGCCAAATATAAGGTATGCGAAGTAAAAATGTGTTAATGTTTCCGAATTCAAAAAAATTCAAATGTTTTTTCGAATTTTCCGAATTTGTTTCATAATTTTTTAAATAATTTGCTGGCATTTTTTAGATCATTTTCAAGAATTTTTAAAATATTTTCCTGAATTTGTGAATTGTGTTTCTGATTTTGTGAAATATTTTCCTGAATTTGTGAAATATTTTCCTGATTTTGTGAAATATTTTCCTGAATTTGTGAAATATTTTCCTGAATTTGTGAATTATTTTCCTGAATTTGTGAAATATTTTCCTGAATTTTTGAAATATTTTCCTGATTTTGTGAATTATTTTCCTGAATTTGTGAATTATTTTCCTGAATTTGTGAATTATTTTCCTGAATTTGTGAATTATTTTCCTGAATTTGTGAATTATTTTCCTGAATTTGTGAATTATTTTCCTGAATTTGTGAATTATTTTCCTGAATTTGTGAATTATTTTCTTTAATTTTTGAATTATTTTCCTGAATTTGTGAATTATTTTCCTGAATTTGTGAATTATTTTCCTGAATTTGATAAATTTTTTCCTGAATTTGATAAATTTTTTCCTGAATTTGTTAAATTTTTTCCTGAATTTGATAAATTTTTTCCTGAATTTGACAAATTTTTTCCTGAATTTGACAAATTTTTTCCTGAATTTGACAAATTTTTTCCTGAATTTGACAAATTTTTTCCTGAATTTTTGAATTATTTTCCTGAATTTTTGAATTATTTTCCTGAATTTTTCAATTATTTTCCTGAATTTTTCAAATATTTTCCTGAATTTTTGAAAATCTTTTCAGACTGGTTTGGACGTAATGACATTCGGAAGGATACACAGCTACCTATTAGGGACGTCTACCCCGCCCATAACAAACACGATGAGTATTTCTAAGTTTTATGTATATCATTGGCGACGTAGGCGATCTCCCCAGTTGGATGCTGTAGTTCGTCAGCATACCAACGATAGCTTAAGAATGGTTAGAAATACGCCAAATACAGGTCAAATATTTTGTGCTTGACCTACTAACTTATCATATACATACTTGTGCTGTGACCGTTCCGGTCCAGACTAAAAATTTTGAACTGGTCGGCCTGGTCCAAATGTGTGGACCAGTTCAAATGGTATGTTCCAAATTTATGCCTGATCTGTAAATTTGTTCCAATATTGTGGACCAGACCAACAAGACCGTCTTTCAATGCTATCAAGCGGACACATTTTGATTGATGAGAACTGTAGGTCAGCATATTTGAAAATAGCTGCCAACGAAAGGGGATTCTAATATTTATTTTCGTCTGATTCTTTCGAGTGCTTTGAAAATAAGCGCAAAATGTTTGCAATGATTGACTTAGCCAGTAACTTTCAAATAATTACTCTCCAGCTAAATTGCACTTTCAGCAATATACCCTTACAAGCTGAATCAGAGATGCGCAGCCTTCGAAGGCTAGCCTTCCAAGAAGGCTTCCTTGAAGGCGGAAAGGTAACTTTCTTAACGTTGCAGAAGGAATGGAAGGATGGGGATACTTTTTTCTGAAGGCTGAAGGAAGCCTTCACAAAAACTAGCAATGAAGGATTGTGAAGGAAGGCTTCCTAAATATTTGCCCTCTAAGGCCGTGAAGGCTTCCAGGTACACGACATATCTATAACGTGTAAGCATAGCATATGAAACGACATTTTGCTGCTCGTGCAACAATGCAGCCAATTCGTGAACTCACAACTGACAATGTGTGCCCGCTCTCTTCACTGCACTGAATCCTGCTGGTGCAAAAAGTTTTTAAGCGGGTTGTAGTTTAAAATTGAAGGAAGGCTATTTTTAAAAAGAAGGCTGAAGGCAAAAACGAGTGTAAATATTTTGGAAGGAAGGGTGAAGGAAGGCAGATTTTTTAGAGGGCTTCATTCTAGGATATGTTGAAGGGGAAATTTTTACTGAATTTTCGCCTTCGAAGGCTTGAAGGAAGGCTATTTCTTTTGCGCATCTCTGAGCTGAATACATGCAAACAATATTCCAGGTGTATTTTCAACTTAAAAAGAAGGATTTACATGCGTGCCTTGAGGTGAAAGATTCCTACATGCAGTTTTCACTTAGAGGGCAAAACAAACTAATTGTCATTCCATGTGTAAAACAGTTGAGCTGCTGTAAACGAGTTCTAGCTAGTCATCCGTATATTCATCTTGCACTTCAAGTCCAACTCAACCAGTGTTCGAAGAAAGCCCGCCTTCAATTATGCAGGCCAAAGCAGCCGCAAAAATCGGTACCAAATGGCTCATATTCAGGCGGGATAGAATTGAATAAAATATAATAAAAATAAATATTATAAATTTGAATAAATCCACACATTCCAGGACAACGGTTGATATTGGATGTGTGTACGATTTTCGAGACCAGAACGTGATAATTTTAGAAATTATGTCAAAAATGAACTTATGCTTCCATGTTTTGCAGACGCGGCGAAATAATTGCTTAGGTCAAAGATATGAAGTAGTGCAGAAATTATCAACTAACGTGAAAATAAGAAGATGTTATTTCAGATTTCCAATTCCACTCACATTCCATTATGAATTGAAGCAATATTCGCCTGAAAGTAACCTGCTTTACTTGCGAATTTTAATTGGTCCAGTCAGACGTATTGAAAATGTTTCATTACAATTTGCAAAAGCAGCATACTGTCAAATCTCATTACTGCAGGGGAATTTTTCCACGACACAAATTTTATAGATATTAATTAAGTGGCAAGCAGAGTTAGCTACAGCTGCATTCTAAAATCTATAAGGAATACAGTTTGCTCATGGTGTAGATTTCCCTTTACAAGAGTATCTTCTTACACGAGGCAAAAGTATTAAAGTATTAACACTACTGGATTTAACCATAGCTATCGCATTTCCAAGACTTCTAACATAAAATTTGCTACTATACTGACACTGTATACAACTAAAATGCTTATATTCCATGCTATCAAACATACTACGTACGTGTTATGTTACAGGATAAGAACCACGTCAGCATATTTGGTGATAACTGACAACGAAGGAGTTTTTAGCATTCAAATAGACGGTGGATTGAATCCTTTTGGGAATCAACTTTCAATAATAATACAAAATTATTTAGAGTAATTACTTTCCAGATACGTATCTTTTACTATTTGATAATTCAACCGTGAGAAGGAGAGCAAAGTCAAAATGTAATACAGATGGACTTGCAACGTAAAAATAAAAGGTTTACTTGAGAGGCAAAATCAGTCAAGTGTGAGATATTTATGCGTCCCTTAAAGTACAGATAAAATAGACCACATGTGGTCAATAGCAACATACACTAATTGTTAGTTGCATGGCTTAAAAAGGTGGCTAATTATGGATTCTAGTCGTCTTCTCATTATTCAATCCAGGGTGGGCCAAAAAGTTTTCCGCTAGCTGAATGTTCGTAGAAAATCATTAGAAATTTGAGATGAAAATATAACTTCGTAATTGCTGGAGGTCAAAGATCGCTGAAATTATCTCGTACAAAATTTACGCAATTCCGTGAGATAGTTTTAAGCTCCGAATAAAATCTACTTTTTGAAAGTACAATATTAAAATATGGTTTTAAATTGTTAAATATCTGGAACCAATTCCAGTAGGAATTTCCGAAACTATTCCCGCTCCGGGTTCCCAGTAATTTGATCCGTGTCCCGATTTTTGGGACGGTCCCAGGGCAAGTTCCAAACACGTCTCAGGACAAGATCATAAACGGAAACTTCGTTCCCATTAGAAGTTCTAACGAGAA
This sequence comes from Allacma fusca, assembly GCA_947179485.1. Lineage (NCBI taxonomy): Eukaryota > Metazoa > Arthropoda > Collembola > Symphypleona > Sminthuridae > Allacma > Allacma fusca. The sequence goes on along the minus strand of OX359246.1, from coordinate 74,526,329 downwards.
CCCCTAATTAGAGTTTCAGAGCAGTTTCCTCTTTAATGGAGCACAATGGAACAATTCACTTCAATCTTTTCCCTTTCCTTACGAAGTTGATCCCGATTCAAAACAATGATTCTGTATTTCTCGTGAAGTTAAGAAAAAAATAGACATGAAGTGGAAGAAGAACCGCAGAGGAATTTAGATCAGCGATCAAAGGTAGGTACAGATAATGGTACGTGTGAACAAAATCAGGTCCAGGTTCTCATTTATCATTTTCTCGAGACACTTGGCACGTTTTGCACTCACCTTTGTACCTTTCGAATAAATTATTTAAAACATGTTGTTAGTGGCCATCATATTTTCTAATAAAAAGCCATCCGGCCTCCCAACTCGTTTCAGAAAAGGCTTTGTAGAAATAAACAACGGTTTTTGATTTTTTCCCAAGTTTGTGGCCTCCAGATTATAAAGATTGACCGACATCATCGAAACAAAGTTGGGGCAAGAATTTTCGACAAATTCGAAAAATCAAATATTTTATTTTATCACTTCGTGGTTCTAGATTGCTTTACTGTTTCTAAATTATTTAATGTAACGAACTCTTGTTATGAGAGCGACATGTTAGCTTATGTTATTTATGAACTGCAAAGATGAAACAGATTTAAAAAAAATTAAAGAATATTTCCTAGGAATAAGTAATTGCATTTTACAAACAAGCACTGGGAGTGGACTAGAAAGATAATTTGTATACCCAAATCTGCACAAAACAATTTATCGTCTTCAATATCTAAGTAATTATTACAAATTAATGGTTACCCTAATATCCTGTAATTTCTACAAAATTTAGGAAATTTTAGGATGAACTTTATGTTTCCAGAATTTAGTGACATCGCAATTTGAAAATGCAATTACAATTACAATCTAGATTTGAAAGTAATACGAGTTTTATGCAAAGCCAAATTGACTGTGTCGGTAACAACCCCCAGAGAAAGTCCCCGAACTTTGCAATTAAGTCTGAATTTTACTTTCACTATTTTGTTTATTGACAGAGCAGCGGAATGCTAATATCCGAAGGTATAGATAACGCTTCGTTCCACCCTATAGGTATATGCTAATATTATTCACTTATTATGGAATACTGAACAATGTATTGGAACCGTGATTGGAACTAAGATCTGACAATTTGAATTCAAAACATTAAATTATTAAATCATTTTTAATAGTAGTATCTTATTACATGGCAGTTTAACAAAACACCAAAATCAAAGACTCGGCTAAACTGCGTAAATGCGGATTATAAAAATTGATTCCTCTTTTTCCGTCATCAGAATTTCAGCTCGAATATTTCGATCAGAAATAACTTCCAAAGCTTTGCTTGCCTGCAAAAATGTACATATAATTACTTGTGATTATACATCTGGAAAATAAATATTTGAAGACGAAAATACGTACGTTTGAACATTTCTTGTAATTATGGATTTTCCATTCATTTGGATTCATCAACGCTTCCAGTTCATTTTTCCCGTTTACGGCTGGAATTTGAGAAAATGCAGCTGCAAATGAATTGGTTCCAGGACCAACTTTCAAAGCAATTATCAAAGCGAGGTCCGTGGAAACAATTTCGTAGGCAAATATTGCGTCGAAATTCCTGTGAAAATTAAAAGATGATCATTTAAAATTACTAAACGCAATAAAACCAATTTGCACATGTGTTGAAACTTATAAAATCAGGTCTTACGTGACACTTGATCCGAGAAAACTTTCTCGATGAAAGGATTGAATTTCCAAAGGCCAAAAATCATTTTTGTTGGAATTGGAATACCATTTATTCCTATTTCTCAACGGAACATTCAAACAGTTTGCTGAAAAACAATAAAACAATTGTAACTATACGTTCTTCATTTATTTTTCCATGAATAATTTTGAAAGGTTTGATATCGCTCACCAATCTCAATATTGCAAGAAAATCGTCCACTTGTCCCAACTGATGTTGAAATTGTATTGTCTTTATTTGTGGGTTGATTAAATTCAAGACTTTTCCCATCGGTTAAACGTTTTTTTCCTTTAACCACTGAAAGTGGCCATGAGATTTCAAGTAATTCCATTATTTCGATAAGGACGATGGATCTTGGGCCGTTGGTCATGTGACCTCTCACAAGTAAATTTCCGTGGGACACAAAAAGCTCCAGTGGTGTTTTGCTATATTCTTTCTGCGAAAAATAAATTCATATAATGATTTTCCTGCAATCATTTTGTTATTATCGAAAATTGTGAAAGTTATTACAGCCATCATCCAAACATCCGGTGCAGGTGGCATGGAATATAATGTGCTCAACAATAATTGATTTGTAGGAACGTCCGCTGGGGTGAATCCAATACCGAAAATAATATTACCATTAGAATAACTCAGGCTATAAATGGTTAACCGCAGGACTTTAGTAATGAGGAACGAACACAAGAATTCACAACGATCCCTGAAACAAATTCCAAACATGAACAAAAAAACAATTGGAATAATAACCTAAAATGTAAATCAGTATGAACTGTTTGAGTAATAATTAAATAATCAGGAATGAATTCTTGTATTTATATGTGAAGGAAACGGTGTAGTACATTCGAAAGTTATATTCTTTAACTTACTTTCCTCCACTGAAAGAAAACTCTTCACTGAAATTTCCAACTACTCTCGTTGGTCGACTGTTTTTTGAGCCATCACAAAAACAATACTGAGGATCTGTGAGAGTGGACTCTAGAAAGTTTGCTGAAAAATCATGTGTATCCAATTTTAAATGATTTCATCGAGTACTTCAAAGATTTGGAATTGAGTTAATTGTTAATAGTTAATCTTACACAATTTCATAGTACACGATGACAGGACCGCAGTGAACCAAGGAATTGAGTAGGAAATCTTTTGAACAGAAGTTCCTTGAAGACTTTCACCAACTTTGGCTTTTTTCTCTTCTCCCAATTTGCTAAAAATTTCCTTGAAAATTTCTCTTTCCTCCACCAAAGTTTTGGATCGAATTTCAACAACTGGAAATTTGTCTTCTGATTCTTCGAAACTTTCGTTGTCACTTCCTTCACTGCCACTTTCGCTGTTACATTCTTCACGGACCATTGTTTTCACTTTTTCCCGTGGCTTTGACTTTTTCGGATTTTCTTTTTCGCTCGAATTAAGTTTATTAACACAAAATTCCGTTTGCTGGACAATTTCTTTCAAAGACCTGGTTTCCATTAATCCCACGGCCTCGGAATTTTGAGAAGTCGAAACTCCAAGGATCTCCTTCCGCAGGATTTCATTTTCGGATTTGAGTTGATGAAAGGCTTTTGTCAAATCGTCCAATCGGGACTCGATGCGAAGGAGGATATCTTTCCTGCAAATTCAGAGACGCAGATTAAACAAAATTACAATTAAGCAATTCACGTAAGTGCGAAGATCGTGACAACGTAATTAATTAGAAATTCATTCGCGGAGGAAATTTTGTCCAGTAACAATTTGCGAATTTTCGTTGGTGATTATTATTTGTCTCTTCAAAGTTGTTTGTTAATAATAATAAAAAATGTTGGAATGAACATGGAAACAAATTCGAACTAAAATGGTATTCATTTGCTTTTATCATTTGAAATGTCTTTGAATTCCTTTAAAAATAAAATCAAAAAAACACTGCAGACAATTTGTTCACTGGTGATGAAAAAATAAGTCTTAACGACGCTGCATTCATATATTCTGATTCTGACAAGGTGGGTCAACATCATTTGTCAATCAAATTTTAATAAAACTTCATAAAAATGATTCCAACATACAAATCAGAGTCAAGTAACCCTGTGTTGGTTTGTTGGTACCGGACCTGAGCAACTTTTAAGGAGATACCAGGACGAGATCGGGACTGAATCTTGATTCCCTTGTTTTAGCTCTGCCAAAAATCCCTCATAAGACATTTAAATCTCCTTCTCTTTAATTGGAGGACAAACACAGGAATGCGCTTGAATCTTTAGACTTCCGCCAGAAAGTAGATTCAGTTCAAAAGGCAACAGTTGTGTTCTTCTAATTAAGTTCTAAAAAAACTGGACTTACATTTCCATGACTTTGAAGACGAATCAGAGAGGAATTTATTGACGTCAAAGGTCACGAACAGTTAGATGAATTTGTGAGTGGATTGTAGGAACAATCGAAATTAGAAAAAATATTAATTGAGACGTCCGATATCACTTGTGGACCCTTCGTGGAAATAAACAGACAGAAGTGTAATCTCAAAATATCCCGCTTCAGATGTATGAAAATTAGTAATCGTGCAGACGCATTTACAAGTCCTTCAAAGCAATATGCAAATTGAGTAAACCCTCAAAACTGATTAGTAGTGAGAAAGTTTTCAGTGATAAATATCATGAATGTAAAGATGTCCAACCGAGTTCGCCTACCTAAGCCACTCATTGCGTCCTTACATAAGAGTTTTTTTTTTAAATTTTAGAAATGACGGACAAAACTACGATACATTCCATTTGTGCGGACTTACGGACCCTAAATTTGAAAACTTACCTTTCTGCTCATCAAATTTTAAAAATGAATGTCGCAAGCAAGTAGCACTTGTATAAGCGTTACTGGGGCACAGCTTGCTCCCGCTTGTCACAATCTATTACTAATAATTATAATAATTCAGTAAACTGTGCGTCCAGGCCAAAATACATGGGGTTAAATGGACAGCTCCTCTTTAAAATGATATCACGGAATTCAAACCCACGCCAATCGGTGGGTCAGGTCACAACAACTCTACACGCAAAAAATTTCGACCCGCCGAGGCGTGAAAGGGCGTGAAAAAATTGAAAACTTCATGGAAAAATTCCATTCGTAGCACAATACGTAAAGTGTCGAACCTGCCAATAGGGATTACGGGTTCAAATCTTACTGATGACAACCCTTTTTTTGATTGAAAACATGAATTTTTAAATAATTTACGAACGCTGTTAGTTATTACTACAGACTAACAATAAGTTTTTATGTTTTGAAAATAAAACATTATATACCTATGTATAAACATTGTTTAGATTATGGTTTCAAAGCGCAAGCATAAACAGGTTAACAGTTAACGCATGCATGAAATTTAAACCGAGAAATACATATCTTTAGGGTACTTTTTCAGGTTCAGGTACTAATCAGGTGCGGGTACTACGAAAACGCGATTGGGTCAGGTTCGGGATCGAAAAATTTGAACCTGTTAAATGGGTACATTTTCAGGTACAGGTTCACGCTTTTGAGGTACCCAAAGTTTGGGTCCAGGTCCAGGTACAGGTTCGATTGTTTTGAACCCATGCGATGCACTACTATGTTGCTACTTTTGGAAGGTCATTTTCTATCCCGCAGCGTCCTCAAACCTTCAAAATTGAGGATGTAAAAACCGCGAAGGTACTCAAAATTGGACGTCTGAATACAAAATACATATCTAGAAAAGAATGTAGCATCAGTGGCCAATGTGGGCAACATATTGGGAATGTTTCACACTATGGAAAGAGAATTTACTCTAATATTTATTGACTTTGCTGCAAAGACAATTGCTACTTTACTCATTACCTAACACTAATGCTGATGGAGAATTCGAACGATCTATTGATACATGTCATTGATTATTATATATCTATAATGTCTATCATAATGTATTTCATGTTATATTCTTAGAGCATTTATTACAATTAGGTCCATGCGCAATCATCCCTTCATATGCCAATAAATTAAATGTCTGAAAGTTGATGGTTGATCTGAAAAAACAAAAGTATTTTTTGGGGTTTAGAGTCAACGGTTTAAGTCGTTTATTGCCATAAAATGTTTTAATCATGTTTTCACGTTACTTGCGCACAATTGCTCGTGTATAGGAATTTTTGATAAATAACGAACAGATGGCATTTCCTCGTAAGGATTTAGCTTCAAATCATTTTCGACTTTAGCCTATTTGGCACTAGAATTAATTTTATCGCAATCAAACCCAGTGCATCTGGATCCATTTCCATAGTAATATAAAACAATTTTCTAGTTAATAAAGTAGTTTACATGTTACTAGAAATCAAGGTGCACTTTCCTGCCGAGATTTATTTTGGGCAGGCGTGTTTCGTCGAATAGTAAATCCTTTGAAGATGAGAAACCCCACAATTAAAATCACCACCCCCGCACCGAAAACTCCTAATGTAATAGTACCCTCTGTGGTCTCATACCAGTACTTAGTTTTAAGTTCTTCTTGTGAAGTGGAAGTCTCAGTTGAAGTTTCTCCAGTTGGTGTAGATGACGCTCGGGTCGTTGTCGTCGTTTCTCGTGTGGATGTACTGGGCGTGGCCACAGTTGTGGTCGTTGTAGTTGTTTTTACGGCAATTTCAACCGGAGTCGCTTTTTCAACGTTCGAAGGCGGATTATGATCCTCCTTTTTTAAAAAAATACATCATTTACACATCCCCTTAATATTCAGTATATTTGTTTTTATTTATAATAAATGTGAAAAACATTACCGGCGTAGGTTCATGTGAGAGTTTCACAGCAAAAAATACTGTTCCAACATCTCCCATCAGTAGTGTGACCGAACAGCGGTCTCCAGTTTTGTACGATATCTCATCCCTCGATGAAGGTGAGTGTTTATCAGCACGTTGAAAACCTGAATCGGTTCGAAGCAGTTCGGGTGATGTTGAAGACCCAATTTCGTAGACAAGTTCTTCAATTTATAAAACAGAAATAAAAAATGTATGTTAGAATCGTATTTGAATGATATCCACATAAAATATTGGGTATGTACACATATACTTTAAAAGCAATTCGTAGCTACAAATTTTGTCATATGCTTGAAAATAAAACAAATGGAGGGGGTACCGTAACATAGGATGTAGGCTGTACAACCCGCGTATTATTCAGACAGGTACATTGTACCCCCTTTCCCCTGTATCGTTATCACTAAGTAATCCCAAATAGCCACACAGATTCAAATAATTGAGTGCGATTAAAGCAGCAGGAATGCCACCCCAAAATCAACATACATACCTGGGGATTCTACTGAACCGAAAATGGCTGGGACGGTCCAAGTTAGTCGAACTTCATAATGATCCAAGGCTATCACATCCAGGTCTGTAATCCGGGCGGCATGGGGCTATAAAATCAGGACAACATTTAAACGACGCATTAGATTTTAGCGTATGCATCATTCCTTGATTTCAGTATTTATTATCTGTGTACTTTCAAAAGCATAATTAAAAGCAGGAATTTAAAAACTTGGATCGTATACTGCAGTACCCTAAGTTTTGACTAATTTCAACATTTCAATAATTATAGATATTGTCACTGAAGAGGCAAAATGACCAACGTGTGCATACTTTTGTAAAGCTTTAGAAATGACTTTAGGTCATTTTGCCTCATCAGCAACAATCCCCGAACTCACCAAAAAGGAGGCTTGATTCCTGACTGAAACGGTACTTCCAAACTGCTCCAATTTTACAACCGACCTATCCACCACTGTAACAGCGCAGCTTTTAGCGCTACTTGCGCAACCCAGCGGACTTTGTTGAACTGGGAGGAGCCTATGTATAGCCGAGTCCATATGAGTAAACCCTTCCAAGAAATCCACCTCGGGCCGCGCTCCCGTTACCAACACCGTCACAAAATAGCTACCGTCCTCTTCTGGGACAATACTTCCCGAGTAAATTCCATCATTTGAAGTGATATCTCCAGAATAGGCTCCATCATCTTTCAATAGTAGATAGTTTGAAGATTTTCTCCTTGTAGAATCATGCAAAACCGCTCGGACATCCGTTATTCCAACAATTGGAGCCTCATCTCGAGTTAACTTGGCAAAAATTTGCAGTGGACGATTTTTCGCTAGGTCAATGTCCGTCTCGGATGTGGTCACTTCAATATTAATTGTTTCTTCAGGGAGTATGAAATCCAGAGGATATTGAACCGTTCCCATGACCCAAGCGATGCAGTCCGCGCAACCACCATGTTCAAAGGTGAAGTCATCAATTAAAGTGTCTACTGGGAATGAGAAATCATAGGTCAGGACCTTCCTGTTGGTTCCACTGGCTGTGTCTCCGTATTCGAAGGCCTCTGAAGACAATGTGAGTGTTCCATCACCCTTCCCTTCAACTAGGGAAATGAGGTTAGTTGAGGTGCCAGTATTTCTGTTAGTGGTTACTTCAAATTGGACGATGGTTCCCTCAGGAAAATCAGCCATTCCAAGAGGGATTGTAAACTGCTCTTGGTGTTTTAAATAACCCATGAATATCTACAAAAGAAATCAATGTTGAAGTTTCTTTTATATTCAGTATCTAAATTCTATCTTACTCTCAAGTTCTAACAGATCTTCAACGAGGTTAATGCTCCCGGAAGGTTTAAATTGAACCCTAGTTTCCCTGCTCCTGTGAATTGCTTCACACATATTCAAGGCAGTGATTGACGTTAATTATATTCAGAAAATAGGATTCAAAATTCTTTACAAAAATTAATTTAGCAAGATTTTCCACGATTTAAAATGGTTGGGTCACATATTCGGAATTCGAAACCAATCGGTGTAACATACAATTCTTACAATCAGCACTAGAATACACTCCCTGAAGTGACTACCTGTCAAATAATTAAATAAGCTACCTACAGTAAAATATTATATTTCGCTTCTGTATTCAATAGAAATCTGAAAAGAATGTTTTTGAGTTAAATTATACGAGCATAAAATTTGTGTGCGCTTATATGCAAATACCGTTTCTTGGGCTTTGTCAGGCATCACGGGACTCTCAAAGCTAGTCGCAATTTTCCGGATGAAATTAGGTGACATGAACATTGTTTGACTAACGGCCATGTGTCCACCACCTGACTCCTTAGAAATCTTCTCCAAATGCAATTGTGGATCAATGATAGTGCCCGAAAGTTCCAGCGCATGAAGAATAATTTTTGCTTGCTTAAGCCGTGAAATCAGTTCGGATTCATAAACTTCCGAATCTGGAATTAATACAAATAAGTATTTTTTGAAGTTAAAAATAGGCAATGGTTAGAATTTAGAGTTTCTAAAACCCGGTAATTTTACCGAAAACATTCGAGCTGGCTCCATGCTTCAACACCAGAATAACAGCTCCTGCCGGATTTCCAACACTGATCAATTCTTCTATAATTTCCATGATAGCGGCGTTAAAAATTCCTTGCGATTTTGTTCCAGTTCTGAAGAGATCCATGCCGCTAAAATAAAAATGAAAGAGGGTGTCAAAAATTTATTTGACCCTTTAATTGGATATTAATAAATTACAAAATAATCTACCTGGTCAATTGTTTGAACTTACGTCATCAATTCATTTTGTAGATTAGAGACAAACCCCCAAGGAATGATTTCTTCTAGGTTAGAGGAACTGGGATCTTTTGATGGGAATACAGCCGCCTTTACAGGAATGTCCTGGAGATTTTCATGTTCCAACAGTTTCTTCGTCTCATTCAAAACTAAGTCAAAAACCTCTACTGGGGCCTGGGAAATTGCAATAAAATTGCATTTTAGCAGAATCAATACAGTGAATTTCCTATATAGTGGTTTCCAAGGGAGTGACAAATTCCTGCCACTATATAGGGATGCCACTATATGCTACTAATGGTTAACTATATACTATTAATGTTTTTAGACAATAACTGTAACTAAATGCATTTACAAATTTATTTATTTTCACAGAAGACTCAAAATTATGAGGTATGCTAAGCTTCATTGAGTTTAAGATGTTCAGTAACTTTAGGCTTCCTCATACTATTTATAATATTAGTCGTAACAAACTTTTCGACTGCAATGTCACCATTCCAGAAACCAAAATCCTGGAATTATGGCAATGGGAATTACTTCCACTGAGTACTCTTTTTCACAATGAGGGTTTTCTTGACTGTATGTTTAATGTCATTTTAAATCTTCAATATAATAATTCAATTTATTTAAAAAAACCAGCACGAATTGAAACTTATTAGAAGGGAGCCAAGGCAAAAATGGCATTGATTTGTGTTATAACTGTTCGTTTTAACTTAAGTCACGGATCATATGCCGTAAATCCAGCTAATCATACCAGGGCGTCAGTAAATCACAATAATAATCAAACTGTATTAACATTTGAAATTAAAATTGAACCAACCGACAGAAGCATTATTAACCGCCCGCAAGTTTTATAACATCATGTTATACTTTTGTAGCCATTATCTAGCTAATTTTATGCCAACTGCCATTATAATTTTGCATTGTCTGAGCCACCGTAACACCTAATTAGTGGCATTATAGAGGGAATACCACAAAAGCGGGTGCCACTATACTGTATACCTTTAACATTGCAAACCTCTAGGGAGGGATTTTTGATGCCATTAAAGAGGGAATGCCATCTAAGAGGAAACCACTATATGGGAAATTCACTGTACTTTTCAAGTTTTTATCCCAATTTCAATTTATGTATTTACAGGCCTCAAAAAAGTTACACTTGAAAAACAAAGAAGTCATTTGTACGGAGATTTCTCTTTACAAGAGCACTACCCTTAGTACCTCCTAAATTATACTCCTCGCTTTACGGACCCCTTGTCGCAACATTTCTGTATGTATCTATTACGTAATTACTACACCACAAAACAAACGGGGATGGGTAAAAAAAGTATAAACTCCTATTTACCTTCCATCATAGTAGTGTGCTACTTATGAGAGCATATGCTTACTCTACCATGAAGACAAATTTTCATGAGCATTTATCCTCACATATTTAATACAATTATTAGGGAACATTCCTGTCTCATGCAGTGTTGGATTTTCAGCTTGTGACCGTTTCCCTCCATAAGAGTCTAACATTGTTTCATTTTCAAGGAAGATGGGGTATAGAGAATGCATTGACTATTTATATACTATTAATTAATTTACACCAAATATTTACTGCGACAGGAAAAAACTTACCCTAAATCTAGAGCTATCCACAAGGAGATAAAACAGAGGCTTCCGGTTTTCAAGGCTAATTTGAAAGTTGAAGGATGGGAGTTCATCTGGAGGCTGACTGTTAGCCGTAGCAATTCCATCCGGACTATTCGAAATTACTTCTGAAATGCTCTGGTAGTCACAATATAGATTCTGCTTGTTTGGAGCATTTGGGTCATGAGTCTCCTCATTGCAAAATGTCGTCACTGAGTCCAGCCAGTGGAAGTAAGAGAGAGAGCTTTTAGCCTCTTGCTCGCTATTAGGGACAAAGCGGCAATTTCCCCCTGGAGGGTAGTATTCGTCCGTGGCGTCGCAAGTATTATTTTCGCTGGAATAATTTCAATAATTTGTGAACAAACGTTATCCAAAAATAGCTATATGCTTAAGATCTTCTACGAGCGAAATTACTATAATCATTTCAGGCACAAAATAAAAAAAAGATGTTAAATTAAACGCACAAATCTTTAATCTCTCCATGCAATTCCACATCTGAGCATCCTGTTGGTATCCACGGGGAAATTTCACTTGGCTTATAAAAATACGGGAATCGACGATCACCCGGGTAGCCATGCTCGTCCCAAGTTCCCCAACGATAGCGGGCCCAAGCAGTAAGCATGACTTTGGCTGAAACAGATTAACATAATTAATGTATCCAATTATTACTGGTCACAACTGTTGACACATTTGTACATTTTTGCGCCAGATTCATTCATCGGCTCATTCGGGAAAGACAGGCCTATAATTGGAAAATAGCTGCTTCGGATTATTTTACAGTCACGGGAGTTCAATTGAATGCACTTACAAGGCAGACCATATCCTAAAGAAACATTCTGGAAAAAATCCAATGGAAGTTCAATGTAATCTCCGGGAAGGCCACATTCGTTTGGATTATTCACATGAGGAGCTTCAAAAATTTTACTCAGCCTTACGTCTGCGTTCAAGTAGTTGTCTCTGAAAAATTTAAGAATTAAAGTCTGAGTACGTCACGAGTTAAAATGTATTTCCCCGTAAATAAAAGCCTTTCAGTCCTGCGTTACTGGAGTAATTACAGTATTATTTATTAGCAAACAATTTCAAAAATTTAAGCTTAAACTCGCAATTGTGAGATGATATGCATTACTAGCAATATAGTATTTAAATTGTATTAACGACAAATAACTTACCCAATTACTGCAACTCTTTCTCCACCACTATACTCCCCCAATTCCCAGTGATAGGGCAAAATCAAATTCGCATTATTTACAAAGAAACGTCTCTCCGTGGCAGTAAATAGAAACTTCGAGAATTCCGTCAACTGAGCCTACAATTATCCAGAATTATTTTGTGTTAAATGTAATTACTCACAATGTAAAGGAAAGCTATGAAGTAATTACTTTCTGACAATTGTTGCAAATTACAACAATAATATTTGCTTAAATATCCAAAATATGTTCAGAATAATTACAATTCACGCAATAATTATCTTTGACATTATAATGGGAAGTAATTACTTTAAAAATATTCTTACTTTGATATTTTCTATAAATTCTGGCACATTAGAGGGCTGATTTGTGCTTTGACTCACAGCTATGGTTAAATGGTAGCCCCCATTTGGGTCCAGTTTCACGGAATCCGATTTTTGAAGACAAACTACCAGTAAAAATAAAATTTGAGACAGAGTTTGAAATCGCAAGCTTTTTAGTATCATTTTTACTTCAAGAATTAAGGTCAGGGTTACAATAAAAAATTAGCTCTTGCTCTGCAAAATTATTCTATGAGGAATGTATTAGCAGAGGCATTTTAATTTTTTGTATTATCATCAGAGCAATCATTAATGGCAACATTTCAGCACTGATAAGATTCACCTCACAGGTATGGAATAGTTATAGGCTTCTGCGTTTCGAAACATATGCATGTATCTATATGCAAGTTTGTTACATAGTTAATTACTGGTAATTGTGTTGACTCACACTCATTGTCAATTTTGATACAACTGACTGACCTAATCCTACCTTGACGTATTGAGCTTTATCAGGGATTTAGTTTTATCATTTCCATTAATCAATTATCAGTGCAAACAATAAATCAAGGCTTGATCATACTTTTGAATACGCAATGTGCACTGGAAACATTTACGTTAATTATACAAATTACGTACAAATACCAATTATCACAAATAATGCATCCATGGAGCTGCATATATTTAATTAAACTTCAAAGATATCGTATATTGATCCACACAATTATTGTAGGACTTTGAATCTAAAATTGATGACGACATTTAAAGAGCAATCTTGCCGTGAGGGAGGATGTATACAGATATGCTATAATTACACAATGTGTGAGACTAATGGATATAAAAAAATAATTTTCCAGCACCCTGAGCATTCTTATAGTCAGAGTTGACTGTATTAGAAAGACATTGTTGTCTCGAAATCATTCTAAATCAAAATGCAAATAATACATACATACATACACATGTATATATGACGGTTGGACCAATAATAGGATAACTTAAGCTTATGCCGTTGAAATTCTTCACTTTAAAATTGCTAAAATGTTTTGAAACTGCTGGCAAGAGTCTGGACAAAAAGCGGACCAATGGTAAACGGGTGGTGGGATGAAAATAAATTGCGAGATCTATGGGATTGTGAGATGGCTGAAAGAGGGAAAAATCAGTGCAAGCAAGAATGTTTAAATCATGTGGGGAGTTTAACCAGGAGTTATATTCATGAATGCCTGTCGTCCGTAATTTAGCTTAAAAAATAAATGTATATGTTGGACATCGTGTCCATTAATCAATTATGGGTGCAAACAATAAGGTACGCTTCATTGGCATTTCATGCACTCAATGTGAATTGTACATTTAGTTTAAATTAATTCGCAAATTGATTAATACAATATTTTTTGAACTGGCCCTAAATATCAGGGGTGGAATGTTTTGAGACACTTGGTGGGAAGGAATAGAAAGGGGTTTGAAAGGCTTCAAATATTGAATTTAGCTGAATTGAATTTGACTGAATTTATTTATTTATCATCCATTTAAACTATTTGTTTGTATTTGAACCCTTTGACTTCAGATATTGGCTCAGGTCAGTGAAATCATTCTGGAAAATCGGCAAGAAATTTCTCACAAAGTAGAAAAATCAAATACATTTTCCTATACGTGGGCTAAGGGGTGCATTGATTTTCACCAAAATAATACTTTGGTCCCGAACAAAAGCATTCACATCCACTCATTTTCAAAAGTGGAGATTTTGCTTTTAAGTTACTGACAATTGTGGCAGCAATTATTGGTGAAAAAATAATGATTTGATTATTATTTCATTGACCTTAAATTTGTGTACATTCATTAGCACTAGACAGCTCCATATTTAATCACTTATATGTACATAAGCATAAACTAGACTATTGAGTTTTTCCCTCTGATGTACATCTGTACAACCAGGGTTACCCATATGAAAATGTCATGGGTTTTAGACCAAAAAAGCCAAAAATGCCCTGAAAATGCGCTAGCCTAACAGGGCTCGGCATTTTGGGCATTTTCAAGTGGGCAGGCATAAAACCCATGACATTTTCGTTTTATGCCTGACCACCTGAAAATGCCCAAAACGCCGAAAATGCCCTGAAAATGCGCTAGTCTGAAAGTCCCCGGCATTTTGGACATTTTTAGGTGGCCAGGCATAAATCCCATGAGATTAAAAAGTGATTAAATATGGAGTGAATATATCATATCGACTACACACATACGGGTGCGCCATAAGAAATAATGGAATGCGAAGGAACATGTTAATTTTACAACCTTCGAGCGCGGTTGAAACTTGCAATTTGCAATCCCATCTATGATCTACTATATGTTAGTTAAAATCATTCCGTTACTACAGTTTATCTACGTATATACGTACAGCGTTACTCAACTGAAAAGCATTTTTCTGGCGGGACTGCTTATTTTTATTTTAAAAACATTTATCTCACAAATGGCAGCATGATATACGGAGCGTGTGAGCATTTTATTCCCTTCACAGTACATAAGTACATACGGATAATCTGCAATAGTTGCAATTAATTTCAAAATAATTATTATTACCTTTCAGTGGTAAGCAGTAATGATTATGGAAGGAAGGTAACGCATGAAGGGCATTTAAATATTTTTTGAAGATTGAAGGAAGGATTATAGCAGGATTTGAATGAAGGTAGGGCGAAGGAAGGGTCAATATTCAGATGGCTTCATTTTATGGAACGATGAAGGAACGGGTAATTGGAAACGATCTGATGGTTGAACGAAGGTGATTTCAATTGGACATCTCTGCCCACAACAGAATACTAATTAAACGTTCTTCCGATCCTATCAACAAGACACGTTTTATTTAAGAGGAAATATTTCGGCATATTTTGTGATAACTAATAACGGAGGAGTTTTTATCATTTAATTGTTCGCTTATTTTCGTAGCCGTTGAAAGAGACATTTTGGAATGACTCATGATGTGAAGCAATTTTCAAGAAATAAATAACTCAATAATTTTTTCCTATTACAAAAACTTTACTCTTGGATAATTCCATCCTGAGAAGCATTATAAAGGCAAAATGTAGTACACTTGCAATTGGAGCTTAAAAAGAATTGGTTTACATAACAGGCTGTATGAGTCAAGTGCTAGATGCTGAAGCGTCTTAAAGTAAAGTAGACTCCATGGAGTTTTAATTCATTGCAAGAGCAAAACATGTTAATTATACTGTAAGTGTATGCGTTGAAAAAGTTGGCCTTTAATGAGTTTCATTCGTCGGTTCATTATTTACTGCAGGGTGCGGCACCAAACGTATCTCATAAGATCACACGAGGTAATAATTCCTAAAAGATTTGAACATCCTACATTGTAACACATTTTCCCCCCAGATTTTCTAAAAGTACTATTGACTTCGGTTCCCGTTATTATAAGTATATTTCAATGTTCGGAGCTTGTAGCAAATTCCAAAGGGAATCATTTGAACCCTGTTCTGCTGAAATTTGTGCGAAACACTTGCGACGTTGCGACCCCACTAATGTCAATGTATTAGAAAATCTGGAAAAGAATAATATATAATTACGGTTATGGAAGAAGTTGCTCCTCCGGAATTATTCCTCGGATTTGGCTTAGTCTGACCGATTACTTTGAAATCTCCCCCTTTGTATCCCTAGACCTGCATTAAAATTCCGTCAGATAAATTCTAATATAATATTAATCAATTGTAAAAAACAGTTTAAGAATTATAACAGTCACAATATTTAATGATGTGATAGAAGCAATATCAAGGGTTTTATAAGATTTGAATTGTTTCAAATTTTCATTGACAATGGAATGTTTTCTCCTGCATTTTTTAACGGGGCTGTAGGAAATTTTATTGCTGTTTTAGGAAGGTATCTAACAAGACCCGACGTTGGGGATTGTGGGAACGACTGTTAAGAACTTGCAACATAGGTGGGCTTCTATCCCAGATCTTGGATAGGATATATGCCCAGATATGGGGTGCAAAATCAAAATGAGAAATATAGGCACGGATATAGGCTAGGGCTCAAAATAAATATAGGCTACGGTTAAAATTCAGATATAGTCTCCAAAATGTTGCTCGGGACTAGGCAATACAGGCTAGGCTTCCCGAAAATACTCACGCCTAGAATGCGTACAGGTAAGCCGGTGAGTAAATATGTTCCGCTCGTAGTATTTATACATATCATGTGTATACTTTGTTACTGCGCGATTAGTATACACACTGGAAAGTATTTTTAAAAAATTCAAAAGTTCAAACATCTGGAAAACATCGAGTATTTTGCACCAATGATCGTTTGGCCTATTGAATTTTGTATTTAAGAAGTTCTGCAATGCTCAAAAAACTGAATGTTGGCGTCAAAAATGTTTAAGTAGGCTACAGCACACTGGCTTAATCGAACTAGGAGAAGAAAAAGGTTGTTGTGTTTTGGAATCCACGCATTCAAGCTTAATTCAAAAGCTTTAAATTGTGCCCCATTGTTTACGACCCCGGGGGGTTATTCTCGAAAGACTTACGATCGTAACTTCAGTCGCAACTCTCGAGTTACGATAGTTGGGATTCTAAAAACATTTTGAAAATCGCAAGTTCTCAGAAAATCGCAAAAGTTGTCGTAACTCTACGACAACTAAATAGCAGTCGTAGGTACTTACGATCAAGCATTCTTTATATGGCGGGGTTCATTTGAAACCCCCTCCACACCCCTCCACACCCCTCCACACCCCTCCACACCCCTCCACACCCCTCCACACCCCTCCACACCCCTCCACACCCCTCCACACCCCTCCACACCCCTCCACACCCCTCCACACCCCTCCACACCCCTCCACACCCCTCCACACCCCTCCACACCCCTCCACACCCCTCCACACCCCCTCTACACCCCCTCCACAACCCCTCTACACCCCCTCCACACCCCCTCCACACCCCTCCATATCACATCCACATCCCCTGCACACCCCATCCACATCCCCTCCACATCCCCTCCACATCCCCTGCACATCCCCTCCACGTGGAGGGGAAGTGGAGGGGTTATGTATTTGAAGGGAAGTGGAGGGGAAGTGGAGGGGTTATGTATTTGAAGGGAAGTGGAGGGGAAGTGGAGGGGTTATGTATTTGAAGGGAAGTGGAGGGGAAGTGGAGGGGTTATGTATTTGAAGGGAAGTGGAGGGGTTATGTATTTGAAGGGAAGTGGAGGGGAAGTGGAGGGGTTATGTATTTGAAGGGAAGTGGAGGGGAAGTGGAGGGGTTATGTATTTGAAGGGAAGTGGAGGGGTTATGTATTTGAAGGGAAGTGGAGGGGAAGTGGAGGGGTTATGTATTTGAAGGGAAGTGGAGGGGAAGTGGAGGGGAAGTGGAGGGGAAGTGGAGGGGAAGTGGAGGGGAAGTGGAGGGGAAGTGGAGGGGAAGTGGAGGGGTTATGTATTTGAAGGGAAGTGGAGGGGAAGTGGAGGGGTTATGTATTTGAAGGGAAGTGGAGGGGAAGTGGAGGGGTTATGTATTTGAAGGGAAGTGGAGGGGAAGTGGAGGGGTTATGTATTTGAAGGGAAGTGGAGGGGTTATGTATTTGAAGGGAAGTGGAGGGGAAGTGGAGGGGTTATGTATTTGAAGGGAAGTGGAGGGGAAGTGGAGGGGAAGTGGAGGGGAAGTGGAGGGGAAGTGGAGGGGAAGTGGAGGGGAAGTGGAGGGGAAGTGGAGGGGAAGTGGAGGGGAAGTGGAGGGGAAGTGGAGGGGAAGTGGAGGGGAAGTGGAGTTGAAGTGGAGGGTGCTTTGATAAATTCGTTTTTATATTTTTTGCCATTTGCACTCCTTAAACGTTGAATTGATTTGTAGAGAAAAACAATACGTGAAACTGATAGAAAGGACAAATGGGAAGAATTTTATGGCTTATTGGATGGCTTAAGATTCGAAATTTTGACAGCCAATCAGAGCGTCCGTTACATGCTTACGATTCGTAAATGTGATCGTAGCTACGATATACTTGCGATCGTTTTTGAGAATATTAAAATTTGAAAATCGTAGAGGCATCGTACGACACCTGTCGTAAGTACTTACGAAGTCGTAACTTGCGATATCGCAAATTCTGTTCGAGAATAACCCCCCTGGATATGAGGCATAGATAGCGATATTGTCAATGTAACAAAAACCTACTTTTTGCAGCTTTATCGTAAACATTGTATGCGTTTAACGACTACATAATGTGCTGTTCGTATAGATTTTAGGAAAAGAACCTCAGATTCCAGTAAAAACAATTATTACTTAATTCCGGAGTGTGTTGAACGTTTTGATTTCGAGTTTAAAATAGACCTGTAATTTTCCTATTTTCTTTTGAAGCGGCACGATGATTTCTACTCCCACATGTCCTTAAATTTATTTGTATAAGCGTATACATTTAGGTGTGTAGGGGAAAGTAATGTCTTCTATTCTAGGGCAATTTCTAGGCAGGTCGTCTCTTACTCTAATAGCCTATAAAGGATTATAGGGAGGCAACTTGTCGTTACCAGCCTTGAGGGATACGGGTATAAATGTTGAATTGAAATTCTGGGCCCATAAGGGGGCCTCAGAAGATTTTAGCATTATAGGCAGGTTATTGGCTAGGGTAACGAAAGGCCCACTTTTGTGTGAACCTATTTACAAGTTGATCTTAACACTCCAGGCTGTTATAAATAATTAACAGGGCTGGAGTATTCGAAATAATGGATACAATTCGGATTACGTTATATCTTAACTTCCAATCCAAAATTAAAAAATATGTAATTCAAGAAAAACGTCATAACTTCGCACCTTATTTAAGTAGTTTCTGATCATTATAATATGACCAGAGCTTTGCAGTATTTTCAAATACGTATTTTGAGAACACAAAGTATTTTGTATTTTGCATTTCAAAGTTGGTAAGCAAGACGGAGTTTCACAATTTTATTTCAAAAAATTAATTATCAATGGCAGAATGATTCAATTAACTTACACTAAAATCAGTGACTTGGTTAAACTGGGTAAATGCGGATTTTCAAACTTGATTTTTCTTCTTCCGTCATCAGAATTTCAGTTCGAATAATTCAATCCCGAAGTACTTCTGAAGTTTTCCTAACCTGAAAGATAATTACTTGAAATTGGTAAATACAATAATCTAATTAACCTTCATTTGTAAAAATGTACACAAAATCCCTATAAAAACTTTCTCGATAGAAAAATTGAATTTCCAGAGGCCAAAAATCCTTGTCGCTAGAATTGGAATACCATTTAATCCTATTTCTCAAAGGAACGCTTAAACAGTTTGCTGACAAAAATTAAAATAAATGCAATCACGCTCATCATTTATTTCCGTTTGAATAATTTTAAAGTTTCGAAATCACTGACCAATCTCGAAGGTGATAGTGAATCGTCAGCTTTTTCCAACTGCTCGTGAAATTGCACAGCGTTTTTTCGTAGACTGACTCAATTCGGAACTTTTTCCATCAGTTTTATTCCAACTACAGAAATCGGCCACGAGATTTGATGTAATTCGATTATTTCGGTAAAAACGATGAACCGTCGATCATTGGTCATGTCACCTCTCGCAATTAAATTTCCGTGGGTCACAAAAAGCTCTGGTGAGTTTTTGCCCCATTATTTTTGAGGAAAATGAATTAATGGCTTATTCTATTGCGTCCTGGTATCTGTTATTTTAAAGACGTAGTAGTCATTATAGTCAGCTAAACATCCGGCGCAAGTGACATTTCATCTAATGTGGTCCACAATGTGCCATTTGTAGAAACGTCCGCTGGGTTGAATCTAGTGCTCCGCATGGGTACAAAAATGTTGTACCTGGACCTGTACCTGTACCTGAATCATGGGTACATGGATCTTTTGAATCTATACCCGTACCTCAATACCTGGGTTCAATTTTCCTGAACCTGTACCTGTACTCAAACTCGATCAGAAGTCCCTGTACTTGAAAAGTACCTGTACCCAAAACGTACCCAAAAAAGTACCTGTACCCGGGTATATTTTAAAAGTACCTGAACCTACCCGGGTATTTTAGATTGTACTAATTTAAACGATTATCAAAGATATTACACGAAATAAAAAATTAAAATATCTGCCACCAAGACATTTTGACTTAATAAATTTATTTATCATATTAGACTTTTGTTATTTTTTATTCTTCGGAAGCATGACTAAGTACTAGAATTATCAGTAGTTATAAATGATTGCATAAAGGTTGAAAAGGTAACAGATAGCAAAATCTACAATACGAATAAGTTCATTGCAACAATACAAATGCAGCGTAATACTTTCTAAATGTTCAATAATGCCAAGAAATTAAACGATTAGGAATTTGTTTTGCAACCTGAAATTGCTTTCGCAATGGAAAACATTTTTTTAGATTCAAACTCCCCAGATTTCAACTCCAGCCAAGCTTGTAGAAAAAAACATTTCCTACCGTATCTCCACTCTTATATAAACGTTTATGCGTCAGAAAAACTTTGCCATCGGAGAAGGCTCGCTCTATCTGTACTCCAGTTTCACGAACTGCTAAAAAATCTCTGGTCATTTCAGCTAATGTTGGGTAACTATCCACGTGTTCCTATATGGTGGAATTAGTTTTCATGACTGAGGTTATACATATAAATTTTAATGTAACACGTTACAAGGTCAACAATTCAACAAGGTTTTTAAAGATCAACAGCACATTTACAGGTTTTACTTGGAAATTATGTTTGACTGAGAAGTACCTGAAAGTTCAGGTATTTTACATTCAGGTTCAGGTAATTACCCAGTGAGTACCCGTACCTGATGGGTTTTTACCCACAAGATTGGTTTTTGAACCTGTACCCATACCTGAACCTGAACCTGAGTTTTCAGGTATCTAACGAATGAACCTGAACCTGTACCCAAATTGAATGGGTACAAAAAGTATGTACCTGATATGTACCTGTACCTGAACCTGTACCCAAATACCCGGGTAAAACCTGTACCCATGAGGGGCACTAGTTGAATCCAATACCAAAACGAATATTACCGAAAGAAAAACAACCGCAAACAGTTAACCGCAGGAATTTAGAAATTGCGTACTAACACAAGAAGACAATCATTTCTGACAAAAAAAACTAGACGCAAGATTTGTTGAGCACCCTGTAGAAAATTCGTGAAATTTCAATGGTTGGTTTTTATTAATTATTTCCCCAATTTCCTGATTCTGCGCTGTAGTATTCGAAGTAGATCTAAGAATAACGGGGTAATTATGTTGTTTTAAATATACAAGTTGCCTCATCCCTATCACCATTTTTATCCCTCATACACCACAGAAGCAGCAAGAGGTAAAAAAGCTTTTCCCCCGTTTTCAGATAAATTCTTTTAAATCGGTGTCTACGACCTCGAGGTCAAGAATTGCAGTAACAATCGTCAATGTATTCGAGATTCGTATTCAAGATATCCTAAACATTTAAGACATAAATATGTATTAAATGTGTATTACAATTTCCCACAGTTTTTTCGCAAATACTTGTTTAAGCTGGTATTTTGAAAATGTTTTCGAGGAAGCTATCCAAAGGACTTTGTGTAGACAACGGTTGACAAGAACTGTTAGAACAGATAGAGCAAGGTTGAGGAAATTCCTTTTCAAAAGCAAAGATCTGTGTGTGTTTTTATATAATATTTATGTATTTATAAATTTGTTTAAAGGTTATTAGAAAATTCTTATTCAATCGCCAAAGTTAATAATAAATAATTAAATTAAATAATATTCTTGTAGGTATTATTTACTCTGCGGTTTATACACCGCTTTAAGCGGTTATTTAGTTATGTTATTTAGAAATAACGCCATTAGAATAATACATATTACAAACAATTAAAAGCATATTTTCCAATAATTACTATCAACCAGACACATTTTAAATCATGAGAACTGCGTCGGGATCTGTGGCGATAACTGACAACCGGTTTTTAACATTTTTCCAAGTGCTCTAAAGGTAGACACAGTTTGGGAGGATTGGCTCTGTCAAGAAACTCTCAAATGCTTCGTGTGTAATTTCTTTGACGTTGACGTAAAGTCAAATTCGCTGTCGTTCATAACCCCAAGAGGAATGTCCTGACCAAGCGAGCGACAAAGCTGAGGAATCCGAAGGGATGGAGAGCGCTTCATTTAACCCTATGCTTAAGTTATGTGCATTTACAATGGATTACTGAGCAACGTATTGCAACTATCTATTTGTACAACAAAAATATTTTATAAGAAGAAATCCGACAATTTCGAGTCAAAAAATGAATTCAATTGTTATTGTTGGAATTTGCTTGCATGGTTGGTTAAAAACACACAAAAATCACAGACTGGATTAAACTGCGTAAATGCGCATTTTCAAAATTGATTTCTCTTCTTCGGTCATGAGAATTTCAGCTCGAATATTTCGATCAGAAATTACTTCTAAGGTTTTGCTTGCCTGAAAAAATACTCTTGATTAGTGTTAAAAACCAAAACTGAAAAATAAATATTTGGAGACAGAACCACGCACATTCGAACATTTCTTGTAATCATGGATTCTCCATTGACTTGGATTCATCAACGCTTCCAGTTCATTTTTCCCACTGACGATTATTATTTGAGAAAATGCAGCTGCAAATAAATTGATTCCAGGACCAACTTTCAAAGCAATTACCAAAGCGAGGTCCGTGGAAAGAATTTCGTAGGAAAGCATTGCTTCCAAATTTCTGCGAAAATTAAAAGATGATAATTTTAAATCACTAAATGCAATGAAACAATTTCCCACTCATCTGCTGAAAGTTATAAAATAAGATCTTACGTGTCACTTGATCTCAGAAAACTTTCTCGATAAAACGATTGAATTTCCAGAGGAAAACAATCCTTATCGTTGGAATTAGAATAGAATTTATTTCTATTTCTCAACGGAACGTTCAAACAGTTTACTGAAAAATTAAAACAAATGCAACTACTTTCTTCATTTATTTCATCATGAATAATTCTGAAGATTTGATATCACCCACCAATCTCAACTTTGCAAGAAAATCTTCCGCTTTTTCCAACTGATGTTAAAATTGAACCGTCTTTGTTCGTGGATTGATTCAATTCGAAACTTTTTCCATCACTGATGCGTTTCTTTCCTCCAACTACAGATATTGGCCACGAGGTGTGAAGTAATTCCATTATTTCAACATGGACGATGGATCGTGAACCAATCGTCATGTGACCTCTCACAAGTAAGTTTCCGTGGGTCACAAAAAGTTCCACTGGAATGTTGCTCCATTCTTTCTGTTGAAAATAATTTCATGGAATGATTTTATTGCATTGGTTTTGTTATTAACGAGAAATTTAAAGGTTGTTACAGTCACCATCCAAACATCTGGTGCAGGTGGCATTTTAGTCAATGTGCTGTACAATGCGGAAATCGTAGGAACGTCATCTGGGGTGAAACCAATACCGAACAAAATATTGTTGGAAGAATTATTATCACAAAAAATGGTTAACCGTAAGAAATGGGAAATAGCGAACGAGCACAAGAACTGACAATAAGTCCTGAAACAAATTCATTGATTAAAACAGCAACAAACAAATTTCAATGAAAATTGAAATAATAATAACTTAAAATGTAAAACAAAATAGGCCGTTTAAATCATAATTAAGTAGTTTGGAGCTGGTAATTGTAATTATTTGTATTATAAACAATCGTAGTAGATTTAGAATTAGATTTTTTAACAACGTTACAAATTCTTGAACTTACTCATTTCCAGTGAAAGAAAAAACTTCGCTGAAATTTCCAACTACTCTCGTAGGTCCAGTTTTTCTTGAGTTTCCATAGAAATGACACTGGAGGTCTGTGAGAGCGGAATCTAGAAAGTTGGCTGAAAAATCATTTTTCATTAAATTTTAAATGGTTTCATGGAGTACATCAAGGATTTGAAATTTAATTATTGTTTAAATCTTACACAATTTAATTGTACATACACGATGTTTTCACATTTTGTGAAAGAGGAATCGAGTTGGAAATCGTTTGGACAGAAGTTCCTTCAAGACTTTCACCATCTTTTACTTTTTTCTCTTTTATTAATTTGTTAAACGTTTCCTTCAAGATTTCCCTTTCTTCGGCCAACGTTTTGGATCGAATTTTAACAACTGGAAATTCTTCTGCTGATTCCTCCAAACTTGCGCTGTCACTTTCATCAGTTTCTATTGTTGTCGCCTTTCCCCGTGGATTTAATTTTCTCGGAACTTCGGTTTCGCTTTTATTTTTCAAATTTTTCGAATTAATTTTGTTAACACAAAATTCAGTTCTTTCCACAATTTCCCTCAAAGTCCTGGTTTCCATTAAACCAAAGACCTCGGAATTTTCAAAAGACGAGACTCCAATAAACTCTTTCCGCAGAATCTCATTTTCGGTCTTGAGTTGATGAAAGGCTTTGGTCAAATCGTCCAATCGGGACTCAATGCGAAGAAGGGTATTTTTCCTGTGAATTCAGAGACGTATTTAACTGAACGGGTGTTTAAAAATTTTTATTTAGCAATTCGTTGAAATATCGTGATGATGGAATGAATATGGGAATAAGTTGCCGGAGGAAATCTAGGAATCTTAAACTTTTCCAAAACTTTCAAATTTTCAGTATTTTAGAAGGGGGACAAGATGCTTTGGGGCAACTTGTACAAGGCTATCATTTGTACTGCGTCAGATCGAAGAATTTGCCTGAAAGGAGTAACTGACAAATATTTGATTAAAATCACAGAGTAAATTAACCCTGCATCAAGTTTTTACTGTATGACCAGATTTGTATAAAAATATCAGGATGAGTTAGGGATGGAAGCTCATTTGAAGTTCTTCGAGGACAACTTTCAAAAGTTTCAAAGCTCCTTGTCTTTAATAGGACACAACTGCAACGATTTGCTTTATTCTGTTGGCATTCTTGTAAAGTTGTATTGAAATGAAGACAAGAATTTTATTTTTCAGTTTGATTAACGGAAAAAATGCACTTACATTATATCTGCTATTTGGGAGAACACCAGGGAGGTATATATTGAATTCAAAGGTCCGGAAGAGTTCGAATAACAAGTGAATAGATTTTACGAAATGTTGTGAGAACAGCAGTCTGTTAATTTCAGTTTCCAATTGCACTTATCATTACCTAGGCACGAACGGAAATGTCGTCTGAAAATATCTTGCCGTAAATGCAAATTGTAATCCTCCAGGCAATTGATAATTCAGTAAAAGAGGAGTGTAAGTTCAGTAAAACTTTCAAAACTCAAGTCACCTAAAGTGGGTTATTTTCCCACTAAAGTTATAATGAAAAGATAAAGAAAGGAGATATTTAAGTGTAGTAAAAAAACGATAAGGAATTTATAGGCTCTTTGCATAGGCTACATTTTACAAGAGCGTTTTATCTATCACCTCGATACAATGGAGTGACTCATCCCTCGTTTGTCCCTGTAATATCTTCCGCTGTACATTTATACGGTGGCTGCAATCATTTTTCTATCCATGTAGCTCACATAGCGAATGGTTCATAAAATATTGGGTTCCTTCCTTTTTGCAGTTATTCAGTTTCATAGTTCCCCGAATTTATTTTATTGACTTGTTTCATTTTTTGAGGCTTCAGCGAGAGGAAATGTCAAGCAAAATCAAACTTTTCTCACACTTTCTTAATTTTTTAATTCTTCCACAATTTTAAATGTTTTCATGTTAAATTGTAATAGATTTTATTGGACAAATTCAGCTACAAGAGTGAAGCTGAGAAAAATGTATAAAATATGGATTTTGTGGTCTTCAACTTCAAAGGGATTCATATGAGGTTAAAGTCATTACCGCAGGTCAACAATAACTGTCTGAGAACCTAAAATTGCAAGAGAAAGTTTATGAGCTACTTTAAAAGGGGAAAAAATATTTGAATATTTTGTTTACTTTAATCTTAACCGTAATTGTTTTATTAACAGAATAAAGGTCAATGAGGAAATTTTGGTAAGTCTGGAACTAAATTAGCTACAAACTATTAAATCAAATATTGTATAAGGCACTCCCTTATGTGAGCCAGAGGGAGACAAATGAATGTAGTCACCCTTTCGAACATGCTTTTACGGCAGTGTGGTTCATAACTTGGCCTTAACATAAATTGGCCAGCTCTCATTCCCATTTGCGTCGACAGTTCAGTACTGCCAACCAGACGCATTTTGATTGATGAGAACTTTACATCAGCATTTTTGGAGATCACTGTCAACGAAAGGGTATTTGAATGTTTATTTTCGTCTGATTATTTCGAGTTGAATATTGAAAACAAACACAAAATGTTCGGAATGATTGAGTAAGAGAATCTCTTTCAAATGTTTCGTAATAATTATACTCGGGATAAATTCCACTCGCATTCGCATGGTTGCACCCTTTAAAACTGAATGAAATCAAAAGGTATTTAGGCGAATTTAGAAGTTAGAAAGAAATTATTTGAATGAGAAAAAAATGAGCGAAAAGTTAAGCGTGATTTATAATTTCACGTCCCTTGAAGTAAAAGAAGCATAAATGCAGTTATCAATTAATGCGCAAGATACGCTGAGTATCTGTATACATAAAGCAGTTGCTGAGTCTAGTCATCCGTTCATTCAACTGTCACCTCAATTTAAACTCAAGCAGTGTTGGAAGAAAATAGGCTTTTAATTTTTAACAGGTGGAACCCGATCCAAGAAATGGTACTAATTGGATTTAATTTGAGGGTCTACTGGAATGAATTCAACCAGTGAATCGCACAGGTACAGGTAGTAAACAAAAACCAAATTGGGTACAGGTCCAGAAATACAATAGGTCCAAATGCGTGAGGTATTTATGTACCCAAAATGAATTTTTTTGTAGTTATATCAACTGTATTCCCGAAAGTTCGTTTCAATGTTGGGTTTTTGGTGGAAAATTCCGTACCTCAAGATGCATGACCGGAAGCAAGAAATTGCCTGAGTCGTAAAAAATAAACGAATTTTAAATATACGTATTTAAAATAATTACATGATGTTGTACCTTGCAGCTTTGACTGGGCAACGCTTATTCTTTTTATCCTTGGGCTGGCTTCAACCTCATGAATGCAAAGTAAATATGTAGATAAGATAAATCGATGAGCCATACATGTACAACGGAGAAAAATTCAATTTTTTAAATATTTTTTAAATTGTTTAAATTTTGAAACTTTTCAAAACTTTGTAGCGGAAATTTATACAAAGAATTCAAAATCATACAGTAAAGGGTGTAAGGAGCGATCGCTGTATTTGACAGCCTAAAACAATTGCGGAGTGATGATTTTTATAGATTGAATGTGTTTGAATTTGATTCCCCATTGTTTTGCAAATTTAGTGCCAGACTTACTAAAAGTTACTTCGTTTCTAATGTGACAATTATTCGGGGGCACAGGATACGATGCCAGTAAGCAACAATCGCTGGTATTTTAGATTGTCAATGACTCCATTTTTATTCTCATACAAGACATTTTCAGAGACGTTTTGAACGCTCATTTGCAGGAGAGTTTACGAGCATTCCAGTGAGCTACTTGATATTTCTTTATGTTGAGAATTTCGGACATGATTGAAAATAGCAGTGATAAAAGTTGGAAAAATACTCAAGGTGATCAAGGAAATGCGAAGGAGAAGGAATTTTGATGTTATTCTCAATTTATTATGAAAGAGCTATTTGCTACAAAATATTTTAACACGCTGGGCTTGTAGAAAATTTCATGTTGATTAAACTTCATCAAGTGTAAATAGTTATTTTCAAAAATTAGGGATTATTATTAGAACATTTGAGGGAAGATTTTGAAATATTTCAAAGAACGGTCATTAAAAACAAAAGATTTTCCCTTTATTTAGATCCTGTCTCACATGCTTGAACGCGGATGTTCCCATTTCTGAGAAGGAGTGTTGAGATCTAAATCTTAAATCTCCAAGGATTGAGTTTTCGGATTTTTTTTTAACCTTTTCATGAAGTAACGTTTAAAAAATTCTAAAATACTAATAATTTCTTAAGGGTTTTATTTTTTCATTACAATCTAACACTAACTTTGCCGGGGTGGTGTCTACATTTTAATTGCACATCATTTAGCCTACGGTCTCAGAGTCAAACAAGGTTACATCAATGGAAAACATTTAAGAAAATCTGGAAGTGACCTTCGCATTAAAGCAATTAAATAATTTATTTTATTAGTTTTTGGCTCAACCCTGCTTCACAATATTGTTCCGTTTCTAGACTATTTAATGTAAGGGAATCCTGTTCTGTTCGTTTGAAACGCCAGTAATTTGACAGGAGCAAGCTTCAAACGATTTTTGGCACTACGTATAAATTAAAGTAAAAATGCCAAATCCGTAAAATTAGTTGTGGAACAAAACTTATAACTTAAAACAACTTCCTTGAATGTTGAATCAAGAATTTACGTGCAACAGGGGTGAAATCAATTTTACAAAGTCTGAAAATAAAAATTTCTACGAATTGGGAAATCGTAAAACAGTGTAAATCAAAGTTGGTTTTTACAAACTCATGTGCAAACGAAAACCCCTAGAGAAACCCCCTGAAATTTGCAATTAGAACTGAATTTTACTTCTACTATTTTTTGCCGACAGAGTAGAGGAATCCGAAAGGATGAATAACGCCTCGTATAATCCTATGTTACAAGTATTTATTTGAAATGGAATAATCAGGAACGAATTGGAACTTGGTACAAAATTATTTTGCAAGACAATTGGATTTAAAATTTCAAAAGTTTAAAACAAGTTTTCTGGCAGATGCTGTCAGAATAAATCCCACTATATAGTTTCTTGAAAATGATGACAACTCTTGAAATGAAGAAAAGCAACGCCACGACATTATTGTCACTAATCCAGAAATAGATTTGAAAAAACTTGTTTTCAACTTTTGAGGGCGCAAACTAGTGGTGGGATCGGTTCAGTTTGGTTCACACATTTCAGTTTGGTTTGGTTCACAAAGTGAATTGAATCGAAACTGAAATTTTCAGTTCAATTTGCAGCTTATCAGTTCAGTTCAGTTTGGTTTTCTCTGTAAACTGAACTGAACTGATTACAAAATGGTTCACGGCGCCATTGGAACTACAATGGTTGGGTTGGAATATGTATGGAGGAATTAAAATATACTGTCATCCTTAATTAAAATAAAATTTCGTTTATGAAAATAATGATTTATTTATCATAAATGTTTTCAGTAGATTCAAGCGGGTACAATTCATCATATCCCGCTAATAGGGCTTCTGTTCGGGACGGGACAGGGATCGGGACAGTTTTTGGGACAAAATTTTTGTCCCCATGTTATTTCGGGACTGAATCGGGACGATTTTTTTGTCCCGAAGATTTCGGGACGGGACGGAACAATAGATTGGGACAGAAAAATATACCTGTACAGTATACTATTGCTGTAAAAATGAATATGAATGGGAATCGTTCCGTTTAAAATTTGTTATTCTATATATATATATTTTTTTTAAAGTAAAATTTCCCTATTATTTGAGGTATTCTTGTAGAAATAAAGGATTTCGGAGCATTTCATAAGACAGTCGGACAGACGGATCGGGACAGTTTCGGGACAAAATTTTTGTTCCCATGTAATTTCGGGACTGGATTGGGACGATTTTTTTTGTCCCGAGGATTTCGGGACGGGACAGAATTGCCACCGGGACAAAAATATTGTCCCCAGTAGAAGCCCTACCCGCTAAGCATCACAATAACCAAGAACTTGACTGGAACAAGTAAAAACATAAAAATAGTTTGTGATTAACAACGTACCATCGTCTCTCGTATACAATACTTCGTATCCCCGTAAATAATGTGTATTGAACTGGATGGTAAAAACTGTGTAGCTAGGTCAGTAGAATTCTTCAAGAATGGCTACGAAATGGTAACCTGAATGTGTTTTACTATTAGTAAGAGCGAACTCAAATGGTGACGATAAAGATCATGGACCCATGTGCATAGGCTGACCGTTGGTTTTAACAAAATGTAGTAATGAAAGTTTGAAATGCCGCGTTGTACTTCTGTTGAACAGCGAGCTTCTGTGAACCAGTAAAAATCAGTTCACTCGTTTCAGTTCAGTTCGGTTCGGTGGCTGAACTGAACCGATTAGTTTGATTTACAGCTTGAACTGAACCGAAATTGCATGAACCAAACTGAACTGAACTGAACTGAACTGAAAATATTCAGTTTTGAACTGAACCGATCCGACCACTAGCGCAAACGCAATTTCTCCTTTTAAGCTTTTTTAGCTATTAATTTATTTCGACCTTTTGGGCATATAAAACTATGACTTAGCCTAGTAGAAAGATTTCAGACAATAATGATTTTTGCCAGTAAAGTACGTGCACGCTATTGTTGGCTAATGTTTGGAGATTTTGTTTACGTGGATGTGAAACATTCAAACTTGGCTTACAAAAATTGATTATTTACTTGATTTTTAACTACGATAGGGCTAAAACGTTTTGAATCATCCAGAGCGCTGTCAATGTGAGATAGCTCCATCATTTTAATTAATGCCGGACATGTGTTAATGGACCCCAAAGTTAATCTTATACTTTACTTACTCTCTTAGTTGGAAATAGTTTTGATAGGATCTTCTACTTCGCTTTCATTTTTCAGATTTATCGAATTAATTTTGTTAACACAAAATTCAGTTCTTTCTACAGTTTCTCTCAAAGTCTTGCTTTCCATTATTTTAAACACCTCTGAGTTTTGAAAAGACGAGAATCCAATGATCTCTTTCCACAGAATCTTATTTTTGTTCTTGAGTTGATGAAAGCCTTTTGTCAAATCGTCCAATCGGGGCTCAATGAGACGGAGGACATTTTTCTGTGAATTCAGAGACAAGTTCAAGTGCGCAGATTTATCAAAATTCCTATTTAGTAATTCGTTTGAAGATCGCGACGACGGGATGAAGATGGAAAAAAATTGTAGGTTCAATTAATAGTTGTAATTAACTTGCAATTGACAAGAAACACAAGGCGGAATATTGAAATATCGATGGAATCGCAGTTAATCAAAACAGGAAATCGAGTTGATGTAATTTCCGGTGCCTTGCTAAACTTGCCTTAGGTTTTTCGACATACTTTCAGGTGAGAATAATAGTTGTGTACAAAGTACGAGCTAATTACTGTGAATTATTTGTTGTATATAAGCAATAATTGCATATTTCTTGGTCAGAAACATAACTTGTTTTCTTTGCTCATTCGTCATGTATTGTACGTTTAAAATTACACGCCTGGATCCAGACCTTGCCTACATTCTCACAATAAATGTAAATCCATTCAGCGAATTGCTACTTCTCATATCAATTAAATCCACAAAGACGAAACCATTTGTTCAAAACTAGTGAATGGTGAGATTGAATCAACAACACGTGCGAATTATTTCCAATGTGGTATTCATGACTACAGTGAATTTCCCATATAGTGGTTTCCTCTTAGATGGCATTCCCTCTTTAATGGCATCAAAAAACCCTCCCTAGAGGTTTGCAATGTTAAAGGTATACAGTATAGTGGCACCCGCTATAATGGTATTCCCTCTATAATGGCACTATTATGTGTTACGGTGGCTCAGACAATGTGAAATTATAATGGCAGTTGACATAAAATTAGCTAGATAATGGCTACAAAAGTATAACATGATGTTATAAAACGTGCGGGCGGTTAATAATGCTTATGTCGGTTGGTTCAATTTTAATTTCGAACGTTAATACAGTTTGATTATTATTGTGGTTTAGTGACTTAAGTTAAAACGAACAGTTATAACACAAAACATTGCCATGTTTGCCTTGGCTCACTTCTAATAGGTTTCAATTCGTGCTGGTTTTTTTAAATAAATTGAATTATTATATTGAAGATTTAAAATGACATTAAACAGACAGTCAAGCAAAACCTCATTGTGAAAAAACCGCAGAGTACTCAGTGGAAGTAATTCCCATTGCCATAATTCCAGGATTTTGGTTTCTGGAATGGTGACCTTGCAGTCGAAAAGTTTGTTACGACTAATATTATTAATAGTATGAGGAAACCTAAGGTTACTGAACATCTTAAACTCAATGAAGCTTAGCATACCTCATAATTTTGAGTATTCTGTAAAAATAAATATATTTATAAGTGTGTTTAGTTACAGTTATTGTCTAAAAGCATTAATAGTATATAGTTAACCATTAGTAACATACAGTGGCATCCCTTTATAGTGGCAGGAATTTGTTACTCCCTTATATACTGTATACGTAATGTGATATATTGTAGCATTCATTTGTATGAAGTAATTTCACTTCCGGATGTTCCCACGTTGCGTTCTTACGATTAGTATCTTTCTATATCGTTCACTTTGAACTTCAACTAATCATTGTATCTGTAATATCAAAGCGTGCAATGCAAAGTCTATACCATATATTAATATTTTCAAGTTGTATACAACTTGAAGAATAAAAAAATTACTTGAATACAAAATTCCAATAATGATAAATTAGCCTTCATAATCAACCTGTGGGATTCCTGCTGACAATATCAGGGGCGTCGAAGTTTCACTTCAGATATTGGAAAAGCCTGCAGGTAATCCAGTAATTAAATTTATTTGCTATAACTCAGAAAATCATTTCACAAATAGGAACTGAAAATTTGTACTTTGCAGACAATCAAAATCAAAATGTAAAAAGTTGAAGAAACGGTCGTGTAATGTGTAATGTTTAATGTATACCAAAATTACGGAATTTTCAAACCCTATAATTGCTAACCCCTGGACAAACTGGCCACCACTTTCATTTTTTCTGATTTTTATTTGTTTATGCAAAATCTATCACACTTGAACAACTGATTTTTTTCCTAATCATTCCTTAACATTTTTGGAATTAATGGCTAAATTTTGAAAATAATCGGCCTGCTAAATTTTTTTTAAAATCTAGAACATGTGTACTTTTCCATTCGTCAGCCATTTACAATGTTAAGTATATGGCGTATGTAGTTACATTGGGGCCCTCAACATATTCCCAAATAATTTAAGCCTGTGTTACAAGTAATCTTCAGTATTCAAGTTCTAGTGCCGTTTCAAGTAAGGTTCAAGTGCAGGATAATTCCAAATGGAGGTTCAAGTTAACCTACAAATGTAGAATCGAGTGCAAGTTTAAGTATAAGTTCAGAGTTAAGTACATGATTGAGTGCGGGTATAGTTTCAAGTACAGGCCTGAGTGCGGGTTCTGGTTTAAGTACACACTTGAGTGTGAGTTCGTATTTAAGTGCAGGTTGAAGTTCATTTCAGTGCAGTTTCAAGTAGAAGTTTCAGTGCGGGGTTTGTTTCGAGTACAGGTTCAAGTTCAGGTTCAAGTATAATCTTGAGTGCGAGGTCCGGCTCAAGTTCATTTGAAAATAAAGGTTTTATTGCGGGGTTCGGTTCAAGTACAGGTTTTATTGCGGGGTTAGGTTGAAGTTCAAATAACCTTGAGTGCGGGGTCAGTCTCAGGTTTATTTGAAAGCGCAGATTTTATTGCGGGGTTAGGTTCAAGTTCAGGTTCAAGTTCAAGTTCAAGTTCAGGTTCAAATTCAAGTTCAGGTTCAAGTTCAGGTTCAAGTTCAGGTTCAAGTTCAGGTTCAAGTTCAGGTTCAAGTTCAGGTTCAAGTTCAGGTTCAAGTTCAGGTTCAAGTTCAGGTTCAAGTTCAGGTTCAAGTTCAGGTTCAAGTTCAGGTTCAAGTTCAGGTTCAAGTTCAGGTTCAAGTTCAGGTTCAAGTTCAGGTTCAAGTTCAGGTTCAAGTTCAGGTTCAAGTTCAGGTTCAAGTTCAGGTTCAAGTTCAGGTTCAAGTTCAGGTTCAAGTTCAGGTTCAAGTTCAGGTTCAAGTTCAGGTTCAAGTTCAGGTTCAAGTTCAGGTTCAAGTTCAGGTTCAAGTTCAGGTTCAAGTTCAGGTTCAAGTTCAGGTTCAAGTTCAGGTTCAAGTTCAGGTTCAAGTTCAGGTTCAAGTTCAGGTTCAAGTTCAGGTTCAAGTTCAGGTTCAAGTTCAGGTTCAAGTTCAGGTTCAAGTTCAGGTTCAAGTTCAGGTTCAAGTTCAGGTTCAAGTTCAGGTTCAAGTTCAGGTTCAAGTTCAGGTTCAAGTTCAAGTTCAGGTTCAAGTTCAGGTTCAAGTTCAGGTTCAAGTTCAGGTTCAAGTTCAGGTTCAAGTTCAGGTTCAAGTTCAGGTTCAAGTTCAGGTTCAAGTTCAGGTTCAAGTTCAGGTTCAAGTTCAGGTTCAAGTTCAGGTTCAAGTTCAAGTTCAGGTTCAAGTTCAGGTTCAAGTTCAGGTTCAAGTTCAGGTTCAGGTTCAAGTTCAGGTTCAAGTTCAGGTTCAAGTTCAGGTTCAAGTTCAGGTTCAAGTTCAGGTTCAAGTTCAGGTTCAAGTTTAGCTTCAAGTAAAAGCTTTGGTGCGGGGTCAGGTTTCATTTCGAAGTACATGGTTAGTGCGGGGTTAGGTTGGAGTTCAGGTTTCATTTCGAAGTACATGATTAGTGCGGGGTTAGGTTGGAGTTCAGGTTTCATTTCGAAGTACATGATTAGTGCGGGGTTAGTTGGAGTTCAGGTTTAAGTTCAATTTCTAATTCAATTTCAGGTTTAAGTACAGTTTCTAATTCAATTTCAGGTTCAAGTATATGATTAAGGGCGGGGTCAGGCTCAAGTTCATTTTAAAGTACAAGTTTAGTATGGGATCAGGTTCAAATTCATTTTAAAGTACAGGTTTATATCGGGTTTACGATCAATTCCAGGTTGAAGTATAAACTTGAGTGCGTGGTTAGGCTCAAATTTATTTTAAAGTAAAGGTTTTAGTGGGGGGTTAGGTTCGAGTTCATATTTATATATAAGATCAGAGTTAAGTGAAACTTTAAGCTCAGGCATAGATGGGCATTTTGTAAACCCTTGCCCTCACTTCATGAGGTATGTAACAAAATCTTGTCGCTCTCGTTCTCACCCGTAACTCTCATGACACCTTGCGCTGGAACTCGCACTCAGACTCGTGAGGGCCTACTATAAATCATAAGGACTCTCCTTCGGCCTCATGAGTCCATAAGTACAGCATAACTGCCAGTGCATTGCAATCTAGCTGTCACCCAGTTAAGACCTTCAAACATTCACTTAATTCTTCAGACCTTTAGCTAATTCTTAAGATCTTTAGATTCGTTTATGGCAAAAAGGCACAGCAAAGAGGAAATACGAGAAGTATTTCGCGGGATTTAATACTACTGTTCGAACTTCATGAGGAATACCTTTTAGTACTCACCCTCGCCCTCGTTTTGCTATGCCTCGCCCTCATTTGTTGAGGGCCCTTCTTTTATAATAGGAACTCGCCCTCATCCCTCAAAAATTGAGGCCGAGGCCGAGGGCGAGGGATGAGGGCGAGGGAAGAACTCATACCTCGTGAGGGTGTCCATTAATGAGCTCAGGTTCAAGAGAAGGCTTTAGATTTGAACTATCAGTGTAGATCTAAAAGTGTATAAAAAATTCTGGTAAATTGTGATACCATTTCTAAAACGTTAAAAATAGGAAGGGTGAAGGATAAGTGAATTCATTTCAATATTGAAGGAACCTGAGGGAAAGCAAATAATTTTTAGGATTTCATTCATTAATATAAAAACCGGAACCATGTATTTTAAAATTGCTCTCTGAAATCTTCCAGTCGAAGTATTTAGGCATATCCGGAACTAACGTGTAATTAAATTCGCACATATTGTAGCATTTACAATGTGCATACTTGGGGAAAGTCTTACAGGGCCATTTAAATACTGTTCCTGCGACATCTTTCGGTTTTTGGAAAAAAACAATTGAATGTAAGCATCAAATCCAACTATAAATGGTGAAGCTTTACTTCCTAGTTAATGTACATTTATATTTGCATGTGTTTATAAGTAACCTCAATCAAGTTTCCGAGCTCCGATACGATCTTCTTTAAAAACAATATACTTTTTGCGGTTTATCATTACTCTATTTAGGGTATGTCGATTGAAAATGTCCTACAGTATTTGCTGGCCCAGCTATACATGCCCACATGCCCATGTGTGGGCACGCGGGCAGCTTTTGAAAGTGCCCTGATTTAGAGCAGGTCAATTTGGGCGTTTTAAGAATTTTCATGGCACCAAAATTGTATCACTAGTTTGGATTCAGAATTTCCAAATGTATAGGACATAGGAGCGCAGCGCAGGAAAAGCCACAAATGTGAACATCTGGTTACTCGCTTGTTCGCTAATATTAATTACAGAAATATTGACAAAATCAGTTTAACCTCAATGACATGAGATGATGTGATTTATTTCTTCTGTAAAAATCACTTTCAACAAGAGCATGATGAAAACGGAGAATTAAAATAGAATCGATCCTAATTCATTGAAAAATTGCGCGAGTAAAAACCAGTTTACATCCTCCACACAGGTCCCCCGAATATTGATTTTTTAGTTTTATTAGTAGTTTGTATTAGTAGTTTTTTAGTAGTATTTACCAGTGCACACAAAAATGGGTCAAAACTTTAATACAAAACATATCTCTGAGCGCCTATCAGCAATATAACTACAAGTGCATATGGTGGTATATGCACATTTTCCAGGATTCGAAAGTTTATTTTACGTTGTTATATAAGAAAAACCACAACCTGGAAAGGCATTTTTGAACAACTTTTTCTCAATGAGATCAATTGTGACCAATATTGGTCAGTCTAGGGCAATGAGACCAATATTGACCAATCTGAGGTCAGAAACCGAATTGTGGCCAATATTGACCAATCTGAGGCCAGAAACCGAATTGTGGCCAATATTGACCAATCTGAGGCCAGAAACCGAATTGTGATCAATAATGGTCAACATGGTAGCCAGAACCACGTATGATAAATGCACCCGTAAATGTGTCATTCATCGAAAATAGCATGGACTTTTGAAATTGAGAATTTAGGTTGGACAGGGGACCCTTTGCTCACGAATTAGAGTTTAAATCTTTAATCTCCCGGGCAAACCAGGGCGAGATGACCCAAACTGTTGGTCTCCCTGGGTCATTGGGCCAGGTACCTAAGCTCCCATAAAATTTCATTCCGATCCCGAGCGGGCATGGGGCGAGGGTTCCCTGTGAGGCGCGTGACCCCATGTCAATATTTTGACCTCTGCAGGTCACGGAAATTAAAATTTTGGTAAATGTAAAAGCAATTTTGTGGGCATATACACTCACTAAAATCTAATCCACCTTTCAAAGCAATCTGTTCGAAATTACGAGCTCGACATGTTAAAGGTACAAGTTGACCCCGACGGTGACCTATACAACTGATGTTAAATTTTGACATTCCTAGAAGGGGTATTTAGCTTATTCGTGCTCATTTTGGGCTGATGAACGAAATTTAAAAATTTAATCGTAATACAATATGTTCATGACCCCCTTCGTTTTAGTAACATTGGCGAGTTTGTCCATACGTTAGGATGCTTCGTACCATTAAAAGCTCAGGAAGTATAGGGTTAAAGTCAAAACTTTACGCCGGTTATTTGGAACAGGAATAACGATTTTATAATGTGGTGTAAACGGAGACTGGAAAATCATGCACCTCATGGACAAGAGGATTTTCATAGCAGAAAATATTTTTCCGAATTTTGAAAAGTTGGTAGAAATAAAATTGTATTTGTATAATTATGTATTGACTGTAAGTATTGTATTGTTGTAAGTATTTTCCAATGGCACCTCACAATCAGACTACATCATTTCAGACTACTTTTAAGATCGTATTATATGGGAAAGTAACTAACAATAAGTAAACAAATTTCTAGACAGAATTAGACAATAGTAGGTTATGAAGACTTTTAGTTAAAATTGTAAACTCAATTACCCCCTCCAAGTGACTGTCCGTGTAGAGCACACAGTTTATGCTAGTTCCAGTGTATAGGGACAGATTGTTATGGTTGTAGATTATTAGTTATTGCAGCTGCCCAAATATTTTAGCCCCCCATGCATAAGTGCGTTTAATTTTTCTAACATATGTAGCTGGTGTGCGAGTTTGTTTTTACAAAACAATATGCAAACTATACTACTCGTGTTGTAGGTATACACCCTAACCTGTACAGATTGTGTATACATAGTTGGGAATATTTTTTAAGCAAAGGTATTTATTAAATGTATACATATTATGCGTAAGTATAGGTAGTCACCAGAATCAATTGGTCTAACTGAAAAAATAACCGAATAAAGCAGTTTATACAGTAGTATTATAATATGTATATGTAGAATATTATAACAAGAAAAAAGAAATACATATTTATACAAATATAGATATAAAAAATCCTAGGTTTATATTAGAGTTGTGGATAGCCCGAAAATGAAGTTGTTTTTCGGAAGCTTGCTATTTGTTATAAAAAATGAATTCCTCTGAAGCCAATTTCAATTCGAAAAGAATAATTTATAGATCAGTCACTCAGGGTTTCCCCAGCCAATGCTTTTCCCGGCTGGAAAACTAAATACATCTAAAACCAGTCCAAGGTGTAGTATTTGAGGATAAAGATCTTTTTCAATTATATTTCAGTTCCTGTATGTTTTCAAGGCTTGAGAACGAAGTCGGTGAAACTGGATTTGTGTGAAGCTTCCACCCCAATTAATAATTATTCTTGAAATGATTGGACGAAATAAGTTTTATAGATCACACAGTACCTGGAGCATTGTTTCCAGTGAACATTAGTGTCTTTTCAAACATGGATCTAAAGCGTTTCTTGGATATTTTGGTTCTCGCTGTATTAAGTTTTGAGAGTATCTCCGCAAGTTTGATACTTTTTGATTCGAACTGGAAGGTTTGAAATTCAAAACTTAAGCTTAATTCTTTGAAGCCGCTACATTACTTGGAGTAGAAATCGGATCAAACTGTTGTTTTTTATAATTACGAGGCTTCCAAAATTCACTTTCCCTTAGTGTTTTGTCCGTTTACTAAATGATTACACGTTTTAGTTTACCTAAGCCTTGTTTCAGCCATTTTGGTTTACAGTTTTGTAGAACTCCAACCCAAATACCATTCGACAGTCGAACAATCACAAGAGAATCCGAATTAAATTTCTCTGAAGATTTTTTATATTATAGTCCCTGGGAACAACTGATTTTAAAAATCATTAACAAATTGAACCACATAAAACCTTTTTATAATTATTGTACATTATTTTAAAAATATTTTTAGAATTTATTTGTCTCTTGTTATTCAATGGATGATGCTGCAATTGATTAACTATCGTAGGGTACTGCATTTTGGTACCTGTACCGTGATTTGATTGCCTGTAACAATCTTTAATTTTATATATTGAGGTCTAAATATTTGTGGAAAACATGGTGTTGGAGCAAGTGGCGGTTGACGTTGTTTAACAATTTCCCCGGAAATTAAGTCCTTAGTTTCAGTAATATTGCCCGAGTTTGTTTGTTGTTGGTTTCAGGATATTTCTGCAAATAGTACTGACTCCATTGAGAATTTGAAGGATTTTAGGTACTATGTGAGTGGCTTTGACTATGATAACCGGCCAGGTAAAAGAAATCAATAGGAAAATAACACATAAAATACCAGCATGCAATCCAATTGGAATGTAATTTAGTGCTTATTTTTGTGTCCGTATGATTTCCAGTTGTGATTATGGACTGGGGAAAATGGAACATAGAGTGGCTGATAAAGCAGCCAGACCTGAAGAACCTGCTCAAGAAGAACTATGAAAATTACATAAACGAGCTAGCATCGGGAGATTTTACCCAAAAAATGAGCAAGTATTTGTCGAGTGGTCAGAATTCTAGCGATGAAGTCGTTATTATAAAAAATTACGATGCTTTTGATATCCGTCACGTGTACACATCAGAATGTGAGTTGGAAGTTTATTTCATGTAGGATTTTTTGGTAAACTATGACTTCTGCTATAATTGTTTTCTTGTGTTGGGACACCCATATTACATCTGAATGAATTTACTGCATATATGGGCTGTAGTTACGATTCGATTTACAATTTCGACAGCTTTCAAACTCTGCATGGATTTGCTCAAGCAGATGCAAAAATGCTTCCACAAAATTGAGTACGGAATGGTGGTCAACGGTGAGTGAAGAAAAACGCAAATTATTATTGTATGTTTACGTTTTGCCAGTCTTCTTTAATATGATTTCGTTACAGCAAACGCCTTCACCTACCAGCTCCTGGACATGGGCAAACCCTTGATAGGGAATATTTTGTCTAAATTTGATGTTTATGGAACAAATCCAGAGAAATGGATTCCTCGATTATCAAGAAAGATTCCGCTTGATCAATTGCCACATTCACTTGGGGGAAGAGAGGATTTTCAACCCTTACTAGAACAAAGTTTTCTGAAGTGATTTCTGGAACGCAAATATATCTACTCAAATAATTTCCCTTCAAGTACAATAGAACAAAATTCGGAAAACATTGGAATATTAATTCAGAGTTGTAGGACAAAAAACGTTAAAAACAGGATCAGGTATTTTGGGTTGGATTATAGGCGTCATTAGACAAATACATGTTCCTATTTTTTTCGGGGAAATTCTCAATAAGAAATACAAATAAATACAACAATATTCCAGACGTTGATGTTTTACTTTAACATATGGGACTTGGCTAGGAGAATTTTGCTAGAAAACGTTTACATTTGCAAGTACCAATAATTATTATTCAAATTAATGCAATATCCTTGTTCTACTATTAATTTCGACTTTCATTAATTTACTCACAAAATGTGACGTAACACAGTGATTCTGAAGATTAAAGCACCTCAACCATCTAAAATCTTCAATTCTTCGGAAAAATACACACAATTTTAACTTACATAACTACTTATTACGGTTCAGCTAAACATCTCATGGAAACCTGTCTGACATCCTAAAAACCTTGCTTGTATGAGTCAATATACCACAGAAAATCTAGTAGACAGAATTTCCGTGCTTTGCGAAATGTGGCTTGGGTTTTTCGACAGGTTTTCAAATGGGAATAAAGTAGGAAAAATATTTGTTTACAAAGTACGAGCTAATTGCTGTGAATATATTTGTTGGTCAGAAAAATAACTTGTTTTCTTTGCTCATTCGTCATGTATTGTACTTTTAAAATTTCATAGCTGGACCGAGACATTGCCTAAATTCTCACATTAAATGTAAATCCATTCAGCGATTTGCTACCTCTCATATAAAATAAATCCATAAAGATCAAAACCATTTGTTCAAAACTAGAGAATGGTGAGATTAAATCATCAATACGTGGGAAATATTACCAATGTGGTATTTATGATTACGTAATGCGATATATTATAACATTCATTTGTACGAAAACATTTCACTTCCGGCTGTTCCCACGTTACGTAAGTACCTTTCTATATTGTTCACATTGAACTTCAACTAATCACAGTAATATCAAAGCGTACAATGCAGTCTATACCATATATTAATGTTTTCAAGTTGTATACAACTTGACGAAGAAAAAAATTACTTGAATATAAAATTACAATAATGATAAAGGAGCCTTCATAATCAACCTGTGGGATTCCTGCTAACAATATCAGGGGGTCGAAGTTTCACTTCAGATATTGGAAAAGCCTGCAAGTAATCCAGTAATTAAATTTATGTGCTATAACTCAGAAAATCATTTCACAAGTAGGAACTGAACATTTGCACTAGACATGTCAACTACGGTATCGTAGTACGGTAATACCGTAATTACCGTAAAAAATTTAGGTACGGTTTAGGTACGATAATTCTCGGCTTTTTGAAGCGATATCGTAACTCCATACGATATCGTCAGTCTAGCGGAAGGCTCATAAAACTGTGGTGTTACACACTCGAATTTTCATTAAAAAGAGTTAAACTCAAAAATGAAAGGAATTCGTTCGACAATAAAGATTGTGTGTAGTGTCAATATGGAAAAAACTTAATCGAACTGATTATTTAGAATCTAAACCAAGTCGTGCGTCTAGTAATTCAAGTGTTTGGAGTCATTTTTTGAGTCGGTCTGACGGCATGATGGCACTTCACCTGTTATGAGAAAGAGATGGGAAGTCACTTCCTAAATTAATATAAGTACGACCAAATTCGGTAAAGATTTAGTTTAGGAAAAATTACTAGAAGATAGATCGAAGAATTCGGTATCGTTTTCTATATTTTATGATTTTCATATTTTTCATACGAATGCAAAAAAGGAAATTTGATTTTGTTTCGAACTAGTTTAGTTTATAAGGAATTTCTGCACAATAAATACTCTCACATTAATTGACATCAAAGACGCTAAACTGATTGTTGAATAACTGATGTTGGATTTTTTACTTCATATCTTTACACACATACCATAAAAATCGACTTATATTCGTGTTTTTACCATGATCGGATTAATTTACGATACCGTACCTTAAAAATATTACTCGAGTTTTTCCACTTTACGGTAACGGTAATTACGGTATTTTAAACAAGAACGGTATGAACATGTCTAATTTGCACTTTGCAGACAATAGGAATGGTGGGACTACATTTCATTTTGCAGTTTAAAGTTTCCTAAGTTTGGCTTATTTTGGATTTGAAAAATCATAATTGCTGCCCAGACTTTATAAACACTTTTACTGAATTCTAGCACAGGAAATTCATAGAGATTAATTTGAGTCAACTTACAGTAATCTTCCTGGGTTAAATTTTAGTCTTACGGACCCAAGAACATTATAACAAGCGAGGTGTTCATCATGACCCACAGGGATTCTCAAAACGCATCAAATCACATTTTAACTGGAATTAACAATTGTGTAATAAGCCAGCACTACTTTATGTAAGTATACAGATAAGCATCAATTTATTGGTTTTGTAGTATAATTGTTATAAAAATGTAATTCTGCGAAGTGGAAGTGGTACAGTTTGAAGAATGAAATAATAATATTACAACGAAAGGATAACGAAACTTTTCAAGGGATTAGCAGTGACACTTCAAATGCCGTTGAAGAAGTTCCAACATAAATTCTGAGAAAGTTTGCTGTAGCTTATCAAAAAAGAATCGAAAAAGTCAAAAACCTATGAATTTTAAATAATAGGGGCATCCCGGGTAGCTCCTCTTAATTAGTTGTATGAGTAGGATGTGATGGTTGCAAAGTACAAAAAATCCAATGGGATAAACGAAGCAGGACTAAATCATTCATAGGGTGAAGAAATACGGGTTGGAAATTTTATCTGAGCTGGATTTTCATAACAACCTGGAAATGTTAGACCCAATTGAAAAATACACAGGGAATTTGTAGACCACCCTTAATAGGAGTAAGGCAGCACATATGAAGAACATCGAAATAAACGTACGTTCAGTCCATTTTTTGAAATTCATCTAATTATTCTTCAGCAAGTGTCGTTATTCTAATGCTAAAATCAGGAAGGTCAAAGGTCAATTGTAAGAGGACAAAAGTGCAATAGATCCAAAACAGACTAAGTAGAAAATCATGCTTGGAGAAAGCTTCGAAGCTTCGTAATTCGAAATAAATAATGAAAAAATCAGCGAAGTGCTAAGTGTAATTTATGATTTCAAGCCCCTTGAAGTAAAAGACGCTTGAATGCAGTTGACACTAACCCTTCAGTACCTACGCAATTTCAATACCATCAGGGCCTAATCCATGGTCG
This sequence comes from Allacma fusca, assembly GCA_947179485.1. Lineage (NCBI taxonomy): Eukaryota > Metazoa > Arthropoda > Collembola > Symphypleona > Sminthuridae > Allacma > Allacma fusca. The sequence goes on along the minus strand of OX359246.1, from coordinate 74,482,377 downwards.
GCATGACCAAAGCCTTTAACATAGGGGTCATAACATATTACATTGCAACTAAATTCAAACGTTCCAAAAATAGTAGGAGGTTTTGTATCAATGTCTGCGGACAGTTGACTTGTTATTAACGGTGAGGTCAGGTCAAACATATGGGTGACCTCTGACCTCACGATTCTAGACAACGTAAATGCGTTCACGTAGATATGCACGACAAAGAACTAGACTGGAAGTTGTGCATACAAGAACGGATTCCTCCGGATGGATGGAATCCGGAAAACCGAAATCCGAAATTGTGTAGCAATAAAAATCTGAAATTCGGGTTCATAGAAAATGTTGCCAGAAACTAGAGCTTCTGTTGGGGAAAAAGTTCCAGTCCCGTCCCCGTCCCGATGTTTTTACAAAACCTTTGTCCCCAGTCCCGTCCTGACAATCGGGACACGGTGACAAAAACCATGTCTCCGTCCCGAATAAAAAGTTAAAATTTTTTCGTCCCCGTCCCGAATATAATAAGGACAATTTTTTCGTCCCCGTCCCGAATATAATGGGGACAATTTTTTCGTCCCCGTCCCGAATATAATAAGGACAATTTTTTCGTCCCCGTCCCGAATATAATGGGGACAATTTTTTCGTCCCCGTCCCGAATATAATAGGGACAACTTTTCCGTCCCCGTTCCGAATATAATGGACAATTTTTTCGTCCCCGTCCCGTCCCGAATATAATGGGGACAATTTCTTCGTCCCCGTCCCGTCCCGAATATAGTGGGGACAATTTTTTCACCGTCCCGTCCTAAATATAATGGGGAAATTTCTTTTGTCCCCGTCATGTCCTGAATGTATTGGAGACAATTGTTTTTGTCCCGGTCCAGTTCCGAATAGAATGGGGACTGTTTTTGTGTCCCTGTGCCTTCCCGAATAGAATGGTAAGTTTTTTTGTCCCTGTCCTGTCCCGAAAAGAATGGGGACAGTATTTTTGTCCCCATTCCATCCGGAATTCGACATGGGGACAACGTCCCAGTTCGTCCAGTGTCCCGACGGGACGTCCCCACCCCCGATAGAAGCTCTACCAGGAACAGTGTACAAGTTCAAAAAATCATCGGTGATCAGCAGTATGTGCTCAGTCACTAAGGGGTGAAGCGCCTTTGCAGGATGTAACAACAGTCAATAACTATAACTATATACGTTCTCCTATATACAGTCAACTCTCAATGTGAAAGGGGACGGATTTTTGTGGGAAGATTCTTCTCACGGAAAACATATTTCTTGCAGAGAAAATGACCAAGGGATGATTTCCAAATTCGTTGACCTTTTTCTGGAAGGGATTTTTCCCCGTGTTTTGGCGGAATTTGGTATAAAACGAAATTTTACATTTGTTGACTTTGTTTGACAGGGAATTGACGCATTGTAGAGAAATTTGTTTTCGGATTTTCAAAATTGGTTTTTTCGACTTGACTTTTTGAAATCATCCAGCAGGGAAATTGAAATAATTTCCAGGGAGGTTTACAAAAATCTGACCCCTGATATATGGTATATATAATCCATTTTATAATAAATTTTTTCTTGTGATAATTATTGCAATGAAAGAAGTTATTTTGTGGTGAAAGCTGACTGAGCACATGGTAGACATCTACATTTGTCATCTAATCACTGTTCAATAGTTATCATAAAAATTGATTGATTTAACCAACAAAAGGCACACATGGGCGACATAACGTCCAAAGGAAGTAAAATTTGGAATGCTGCAGCTAACATTTTTTCCTAAATTGTGACCACCTAACCTAAAGTTTCACGTTACAATGAAGTTTACCGTTAGTAACCTAAATTTCCACCGCTGAAACTGCATTTTCCACCATTGAAGCTGCAATTTTGATCACTACAGTCAAGATTTTAATCGATACAACCGAAGATTTCCATTGACGCCAAACGTTTGACTGATGTAACTACAATTTTGACCTGAGTAACCTAAATTTCGATCTTTGAAGCCAAAATGTTGACCAGTGCAACTGGAATGTTGACCGATGCAACCGGAATGTTGACCAATGCAACCGGAATGTTGACCAATGCAACCGATATGTTGACCGATGCAACCGAAATGTTGACCGATGCAACCGGAATGTTGACCGATGCAACCGGAATGTTGACCGATGCAACCGGAATGTTGACCGATAATACCGGAATGTTGACCGATGCAACCGGAATGTTGACAGATAATACCGAATGCTGACCGATAATACCGGAATGTAGACCGATGCAACCGGAATTCTGACCGATAATACCGAATGCTGACCGATAATACCGGAATGCTCACCGATAATACCGGAATGTTGACCGATAATACCGAATGCTGACCGATAATACCGGAATGCTGACCGATAATACCGGAATGTTGACCGATAATACCGAATGCTGACCGATAATACCGGAATGCTGACCGATAATACCGGAATGCTGACCGATAATACCGGAATGTTGACCGATAATACCGAATGCTGACCGATAATACCGGAATGTTGACCGATGCAACCGAATGTTGACCGATGCAACCGAATGTTGACCGATGCAACCGGAATGTTGACAGATACAAAATAAACACAATAATAGAAATTTTGAGCGACCCATTTCTCAATAATTTTGAATGCTAAAAGACTTCAATCGCGTCTCCGGCGTATGACCTGGCCGTGACCTTTGACCTTTTTGACTTCTGACACCATTAGGAATTCGATAGCTGCCATTTTGCACTGGATTTTGCTGTTCCAGTAATATTCCTTCGTAATATTTCGGCTTTATCTGTAATACGTACATGCTCCCCATAAGCACTACTGCGTCCTATGCTTACCTTTGAAAATGGTGGCGAAATCTAAAATTTGGCAACTTCAGAGTTTTTTTCCACGTGTTTGGCTGAACAAAACTTCATGAAATTTTTACTACATGTCAACAAAATGACAAGCAACGATTACAAAAATTATTGGCCTCTACACTTCTAAATTCTCTGTTAAATAAAATAAAACTCTTTAAAACTTTCCACTCTTGGCCAGCCTGACCATAGTTTAGGTATTCTAGGGTAATGAGCAAGACACGTTAATTGTAACTGCATTTATACATAAAGCCGTTGCTGAGTTCTAGCCATTCATTCATTCATCGGCGATCGGCCACTAAAGGCGTGGCCGAAAAAATCGGGTTATGGGTGGGTTCGGGCTTAATGTTTTTTGTGTTGCAAGTTGCGGTTCGGACTGGGTTGTTATCGTATTTCAACGGGGCGGGTCGGGTCGTCAATCAACGATGTTTAGGATTTTTCCATTAGAATTATTGCTCCATTTGTACTTGCTCCCATCAATGTACATTTGTATGTGCTGGTTGTTTCTATTCCTGTTTCATCGTTTTCTCGCTAAACATGGTGAGACTTGTCATAACGTTTTAAAGTTTCTGCTCTCAACTTAAAAATGTGTACTAATTAATTTTATTAATTGAATTATTATCTTATTATTAAAATATCTTACATTTGGTGTCTTAAACCTTACTTTATGAATTTGCTGAACCTTGACGTACTCAACTTTCCCTCTGTAGCTGCTCGTATTGTTACAAATTGTACTACAAATTATAAAACGCAATGTTCTTCGATCTTCCAGATGAACGGTCAGTAATAATTTTAAATAAATAAAATGCCATAAAACACTTGCGCCCCCCCCCCCGGGGGGCCGCAAGCTGGGTTTGGCCGTCTCAACTGAAACCTGGCGGGCTGCGGTCTGGTGCAGGCCTAAAAAAATATTGTCGGGACGGGGCGGGCTGATGTTTCAGAAACTGATTTTCGGGTCGGGCGGGTTCGGGCTGCCTATTTGCAGGCAAGATTCGGGTTGGGTTGGAAAATGACCTGCGGGTCACCTCAAGTTCAAGTCAACCAAGGTTGGAAGAAAATCGGCTTTTAATTTTGCAGGCCGAACCAAGTCCAAGAAATGCCACGAATTGGCTTTAATTGGAACTGATTTCAGCCTACTTTGCAGTATAGACATTAAAAGAATTTAGCCAAAACTTAAATTATGACTTAAAACAACTTCCTTGAATCCTGTATCAAGAATTTATGTGCTACAGGGGTGAAACCAATTTTACAATGAAAATAATTTTTTTTTGCAAATTGTGTAATTATTGCACATTACGAAACAAGCATTGGGTTTTGGGGGAGGAAAATGCTTTCTGTACGTAAATCAGTACAAACAAAACATAGTTTGAAATTCAAAACTGGGTTCTAATAATAACAAATTCATTTTTAACCAAAAATCCTGCGATTTCTATGAAATTTACGAAATTTTCGAAGAATAAATTTCGTGTTTCCTTTTAATGACCTCACAATTCTAAAATGTAACTAAGAAAATAGATTTTAAATAAACTAACATTTACAAGTCAAAATGAATGTGTCGTTAACAACCCCATGAGAAGAAATTTGCAATTAAAACTGAATTTTACTTTTTTTGCGACAGAGTTGAAGTATCCAAAGGGATGAATAACGCGGGGTGTAACCCAATGTTACAGGTATATTTAAAATGGAAAAGTGAGCAACAAAATGGATCTATGTACCAAAATATTTTTCAAGACGCTTTGATTTAAAAAAAATCTTTACCGGTAGAATTTTATTGCATGATTTGTTGAAAATACACTAAAATCAAATACTGGATTGAAACGCGTAAATTCGAATTTTCAAAAAGCATTTTTCGTCTTCTGTCATTTGAACCTCAGCTCGAATATTTCTATCAGAAATTACTTCCAAGGTTTTGCTTGCCTTCAAAAATATATTCATAATTAATGTTTAAAAAGCTCATTTGAAAAATAAATATTTGTAGACAAAAATACGTACATTGGAATGTTTCTTGTAATTATGGATTTTCCATTGACTGGGATTCATCAGAGCTTCGAGGTCTTTTTTCTCAGTGACGGCTGGAATTTGAGAAAATGCAGCAGCAAATGAATTGGTCCCAGGACCAACTTTCAAAGCAATTACCAAAGCGAGGTCCGTGGAAAGAATTTCGTACGAAAACATTGCTTCCAAATTCCTACGAAAATTAAAAGGGTAGTATTCAAAATCCAATAACGCAATTAACCTAACTTGGACTCATCTGTTATAAAAGGTTATAAAAGTTATAAAATTAGCTCCTACGTGTCACTTGATCCCAGAAACCTTTCTCGATGAAAAGATTGAATTTCCAGAGGCAAATAATCCTTATCGTTGGAATTGGAATAGAAATTGTTCCTATTTCTCAACGGAACGTTCAAATGGTTTACTGAAAAAATTAAAATAAATGCAACTGCGTTTATTATTTATTTCCCCGCGAATAATTCTAAACGCTTGAAATTACTGACCAATCTCAACATTGCAAGAAAATCTTCCACTTTTTCCAACTGATCTTGAAATTGAACAGTCTTTATTTGTGGGTTGATTAAATTCGAAACTTTTTCCATCCGTGAGGCGCTTCTTTCCTCCAACAACAGAAAGTGGCCGTGAAATGAAAAGTAGTTCCATTATTTCGATATGAACGATGGATCGTGGACCAATCGTCATGTGACCTCTCACAAGTAAATTTTCGTTTGACACAAAAAGCTCCAGTGGGATTTTGCTATTTCGTTTCTGATGAAAATGAATTTATGTAATAATCTTATCGCATGCATTTTGTTATTGTTTGGATATTTACAATTTATTACAGTCACCATAAAAACACCTGGTGCAGGTGGCAAATGGGTTAATATCGTGTACAATGTGGGATTTGTAGGAACGTCCGCTGGACTGAACCCAATACCGACATGTATGATTACGTCAGAATTACAGTAGCAATAAATGGCTAACCGCAGGGCCTTAGAAATTGCAAACGAGCACAAGAACTCACAAGACCCTCTGAAACAAATTCATTGATTAAAGCAACAACAAGCAAAGTGTAATCACGACTGGAATAATAACTAAAAATGTAAATCATTAGGAACTGTTTGAGTCATAATTAAATCATTTTGAGCCAATCCTTTCAATTGTAGATATTAAAAGGAAACTATCGTAGATTTAAAATTAGATTTTTCGTAATTGTTCCAAATTCTTCAACTTACGGATTTCCATTGAAAGAAAAAACTTCACTGAAATTTCCAACTACTCTCGTAGGTCCACTATTTCTTGAGCCCTGCCACAAATGAAACTGGAGATCTGTGAGAGCGGACTCTCGAAAGTTGGCTGTAAAATCGTGTTACATTAAACTTTAAAGGATTTCATGGAGCTTATCAAGGATTTACAATTTAATTATTTTGAAATCTTACACAACTTAATTGTACACGATGATGCCATCAAAGTTGACAAAGGAATTGAGTTGGAAATCGTTTGTACAGAAGTTCCTTGAAGACTTTCACCATCTTTGACTTTTTTCTCTATCATCAATTTATTGAAAGTTTCCTTCAAAAATTCTTACTCATCCGCCAAAGTTTTGGATCGAATTTCAACAACTGGAAATTCTTCTGCTGATTCCTCCGAACTTTCGCTGTCACTTTCATCAGTTTCAATTGTTTTCACCTTTCCCCGTGGATTTGACTTTCTTAGAATTTTTGTTTCGCTATCATTTTTCAAATTTTTCGAATTAATTTTGTTGACACAAAATTCAGTTCTTTCCACAATTTCCCTCAAAGTCCTGGTTTCCAATAATGAAGTCCTTTAAAAACAAAATAAAAACGTTGCAGTTTGTTCAACGTGTGTCGGCGAAAATAATTGTTAGCGGTGCTTCATTCACAAATTTATTTATCCGGTTGACTTGCTTTGCTTAAAATTTCGAAATTGAAAATTCTTGGGGTATGTGATGGAAGTTCAAAATGGAATATCCGTTCATTATATTATTAACAAATGGTGGAGAGATGGAATTGCGATCAGATCAGCTGAATAAACTGCACGATGCCTCAAAATATGTTACTCTATATATCACCAGTTTCCCCGTAAGAAGTCTTAAACTTTTGCAAAACTTTAAAATTTTGTGTGAGCATTCAGAAACTTTCAAATTTCTAGTTTTTCAAAAGAGGGTGAGAAACATGTTTGGGACTCCTTGTATAAGCCTATAGTAAGTAATGCGACAGGACGAGAAAAAATAAATATTTATAAATATTGATAAAAATCAAGAAGTAAATTAACCCTGCGTCAGATTTTTTAGGCCGGAACGGGTCAACTTTATAAAAAATATCAGGATTAGAGTTTGGGAGGGAAATTCTGTCCCAATTTAAAGTTTTCCAGGGCAACTTTCAAAAGTTTTAAAGCTCCTTGTCTTTAATTCGAGCACAAATACAACGATTTACTTTATTCTTTTGACTTCCCTGTCAATGTTAGTTGAGATAAAGACAATAATTTTATCTTTCAGGTTCAGTTACGGAAATAATTGACTTACATTTCGACGAAATGGGAGAACAGCAGAAGAGGAAATAGTTGAGGTCAAATGTCAGAACTACTTAGAAGAACATGTGAATAGATTTGCGAGAATAATGTGAGAACAGCAGTCTATTAATTACAGATTCCAAATGAACTTATCAGCGCGTGGACATGTCGCGACTCTTCTGTTCGTGCACGAACAGAAGAGTCGTCTGAAAATGTTTGGCTGCAAATGCAAATCGTCATTCTCCAGTTCAATTGAAAATGTTTCCACTAAGGTCATAATGCAAAGATAAATAATATATTTAAATGTAGTATTAAAACTATAAGGAATTTTTGGGCTCAGCACATAGGCTACACTTTATAAGAGCGTTTTAACTATCACTTCAATGCAACGCAGTGACTCCCTCGTTTGTCCCTGGAATATTTTCCGCTCATGTACAGGGTGGCTATTAACATTTGGCCCTCCCTCTAGCTCATATAGCGAATGTCTAATAAAATATTTGGTTCCCCGGTTTTGCAGTTATTTCGTTTTATATTTCTCCAAATTTATTGAATTGAACCGTTTCATTATTTGAGGCCACAGCGAGATCGGGTTTTTCTGACGATTTTATCATTTATGGATTCTTCCACAATTTTAAATGTTTTGATGTTAGTTTGTGTTACATTTAATTTAATGGGAGAATTTCAGAGAGATTAAGAGTGAAAATGAGAAAAATACAGAAAATATGGATTTTGTGGTTTTGAAATCTTGTCGTGAAAATATTTCGCAAAGCTGATTTTGCAAATAACTTCAAAAGGATTTATGTGAGGTTAACGTTATCATCCCACGTGTACAATATCATTCATGTTGAAATATTGACAGGAAGTGCTCAAGGTGTTATAGTGTTCATACCACAAATTGATTTGATTCCATACGACCCTGATATTCCATTTACACTCAAAAGAAGGCAGTTTCCTATCAGAGTGATTTTTGTAATGACTATTAATAAAAGTCAAGAGCCAACCATTGATTGTTTGAGAATATATTCACCATCACAAGTTTTTACAAATGGACAATTATATGGTGCATTTTCGAAAGCTACGTAAGGAAAGAAAGACAAAATCAAAATTGTCGATATTGAATATCAAGGGAAAATACTTGATTGCAGAAATGAAATATTTACAACAAATGTTGGATTTAAGGAAATTTTCAAAGGATAAATTAACATTTGTATGTTAAAGCGGGACTAACTCGCAGCCGCGATCTACGGATCAAACATGGGGCATGTGAAGGGCCTTGGTGGGAAGTTCCCAAGTGCACTCAATCATGACGTTTTGTTTGAATTATTCTAAAATTTCAAATCTTAATTCTCATTATAGTAATGTATATTTTAGCGTCTATGCAAGAGTATCCCAAACCTGTAAGTAGTAATTATCCCTGCTGAGCAGGGCTTTCTGCTAGTAGTAATTAAGTACTTAAAATGAGATACTTGATCAAAATACTTAAGTAATCAAACTTTTGAAATTGCCGCAACCGTGCTAGTTGAAAACTATTTGTGACCCTTAACATATAGTATTAGAACGTTTTCTAACGAATAAGAAACGTCGTCGTATCAACTGGAAATATTAAACGGGATAAATTCGCTCAGTTTACATCCACTGCTAAGTAACATCAAAGAGCATGGTTCCTCTCGTTAGCATGCTTTCAAAATTATCAATTATAAGAAATTGGTAGTTTATAAAACCCCATTGCCATTTCCAGCTCCTGTGGAACGATTGTTTAGCATTGCAGGACTGATTTTTAGTGCACGTAGATCTCGGGTGAAATGTTCAAAAAACATTATTTTTGAAATTCTGTACTTGATTTCCAAAACAATAATTTCATGTATTTCCTGATTTTGAAGTATTTCAGATAGCATTTTCTACTTAAGCATTAATGAATATTAATGACCTCACAATTTTAAAATGTAACTACGAAACTAGATTTTTAAGCAAACGACATTTACAAGTCAAATTGAATATGCCGTTGACAACCCAAAGTGAGGAATATGCAATTAAACCTGAATTTTACTTTTTTGCGACAGAGTAGAGGTATCCGGAGGGATGAATACCGCTTTGTGTAACCCAATGTTACAGGTTTATTTAAAATGGAAAAATGAGCAATGAATTGGAACTATGGACCAAAATATTTTGCAAGACGCTTGTATTTAAAAAAATTAATTAAATCTTTAATGGTAGAATTTTATTGCATGGTTTGTTGAAAATACACTAAAATCAAATACTAGATTAAACCGCGTAAATTCGGATTTTCAGAATTGATTTTTCGTCTTCCGTCATCTGAACTTCAGCTCGGATATTTCGATCCGAAATTATTTCCAAGGGTTTGCTTGCCTACAAAAATGTATTCTTGATTAGTGTTGAAAACGCTCATTTAAACAATAAATATTTGAAGACAAAAATACGTACATTCGAATACTTCTTGTAATCGTGGATTTTCCATTGACTTGGGTTCATCAACGCTTCAAGGTCTTTTTTCTCAGTGACGGCTGGAATTTGAGAATCAGCTGCAAGTGAATTATTTCCAGAACCAACTTTCAAAGCAATTACCAAAGCGAGGTCCGTGGAAAGAATTTCGTAGGAAAACATTGCTTCGAAATTCCAGCGAAAAGAAAAAAAATGATTTGAAATCCCTGGATGCAACCAAACTAAATTCCACTTAAATTATGTAATGAAAGTTATACCCAGATAGCACAGGACAGGTTTTAGACGTCATATAATATGAAGAGTAACTGGTGCACCAACTCATGATTATTTGGTATCCAACAGAACAGAAACGTTGGTAACACCAGCAGATGAGACCCCTAGAGGCGTATCACAGACGTCTCATTTCGGGTACTAAACTGGTGCGTGAGTGGAGTGAAACTGGCATAACTGATTCATTACTGGCACTGTTCTCGTTTCAAAGCCAGTTAACTTCCATATGCAAAAATGACCAAATAAAATGATACATGACAAAAAACTATTTCACGAATCTTCGTAAATATTCATTTTTACTTAACACAGCAATCGTAACTTTTATACAATGAGAAAAACAAGAAATATAATTTTATATTTAATACCAAACGTATTAAAGCATGGCTGCTGAATTACAATGTACTATACAAATATACAAATGTAAGTTTAAAATTGATGTTATAAGTATATTCGAATTACTGAAATAATTAAAACGTGAGTTATTATATTTTGAGGGTAAAAAGTGTAATTAAATGACGACCAGGAAAATTTAAATGCCAAGTATTTCAGTTGGAATCTTCATCACTGCAGTTTACATTCTCATCCTGTGTAGTGTGCTGGAAGAAATTCTTTAAATCTATGAATACAAGAGATAAACTCTTTAACACAGAATGTATACAACATAAATCATTTGGCGTATACGGGGTAATTTAAAGCAGCACCTTTCGACAACTTTCTTTCCAAACGTTGGTTAGCTCGCTTCAACCAGTCTCCGATTCCAATTTCCACATCAAATGTCATCAAACCTTTACGAGTGAGTGGATTCTTTTTCAGACAAGCTGTAATAAAAACAATTTGTCAACCAGAAATTCAAATTGTTAAATATTGCACTATACAGCATAATTAAAGCGTTCTTAATAAATACGTTCATTACTTAAAAAAAGGATTTCAATCGCAAATCCTCAAAGCACATTTTCGCGCGTTGCCCCTTGTAGCTAAAATTTGACGCAACTTTATCGGACATAAGCTCCGCCAGCATTCTGTACAGAAACTTTGAACAGCTACGTCCACCAACACGGGACAGATGACTAATCTGAAATTTAAAACAGAAGCGTTATAGGACAAAAATAATTAATCATATACATACAATTGCCAGTCAATTTTTTTTTACCAATTTTCGTTTGAAAGCAGTATCCTGTGTGACCTGTGTACTTCAGTCAGAGTCATTTTCAGGAACATTGCCCAGTTGAACTGAATCAATCTTTGCATGCAAATTTCTAATCGATTCCTGTATTTCAGAGAGTTGGCTCATTACAATCTCTAAAGTAGAAGTCCTTCTAGAACTTACAATTAAAATTGAGGTTCCAACGATTCCACTTATTTATCATTAATTTATGTTTTACTTCTGTGCATTATTGTGTGGTATATTTTGAAACATTAAATTCCGGTGTCAAACACGGAGTTATTTAGCTAAACTGTATGTGAACTCCATTGAATTAATGCGTGATCACGAAAACTGAAATTTTACCTAATTCAGTTGGCGACAATACATCATATGTGTAAGCCTCAGTATGCTGGCTAGTTTTCGAAGAAATGGGCAAAATGGAACTGTCAATATCAAACTGAATTTGAGAACCTCTACTTCTTTCCTGGGACCCCAAAGAAAATCCTTGAGATAGTTGATCAGAATTCTCTACAACAAGCACTTCACGATCACATTCAACGCTGGAAGAGTCGGTTGTTTTCTCCGTGGTAAATTCGGACTCAATCGCGACAGTTGTGGTCACTGGTTGAGGCGGTGGAGGTAACGTAATATCCTGCTGATTTTTCCGATTTTTTTTGCGATATTGCTGAGAAGCATGAGAACTTTCCAAATACTTTTCCTTCAATGAAGTCTGTGTTCGCTTTCTTTTTCGTCCTTCCGGTTCAGTGTCACTACACCAATCAGACAGTGGTAGCTTTTGGAAGATCTTTGCGGGCTTTCTCGAAGGTATCTATATGTAAGAATTAAACAATTTCATTTGAAATCATATTAAAATCCACACATTCAACAACAATCGTTTGATCCAAACTCAGAAAGTACCGAAGATTAATTAATATATTGTTTCATAACAAATTATCAGAACTTTTTTTCAATAATAAATCTACAAATATAAGTTAGGAACGTTCTTTGAAAACACAAAAGTTTATCGTGCAAAATGGTATTTGTTTTGATAAATCTTCCCGTAACCATATTTTTTATTTCTGAAGTTTTAACAGAATCTAAATTTGAAATAGATTTAATGGATAATATTTAAGCTATGCATGACAATTAATGCTTACATTGGTAAGAGTAATTTTGAAATCATACAACGTGTCTGCGCAAAAACAAATATTTATAGAAACTAAACATTCTAATCGATCTAGTGCAGCTTATATACATATATTTACCGTAAGAACGAAAGATTCTCTTCAATTCGCAAGTTGGCCATTCCTTGCCCACCGCAGGCAGCGATTGGTTCTTCACAGCTTTATTGATAAATTCTGTCGATTTTGTTGGTGGCCACAGACAATCTATTTTGTTTTTTTTTAAATCCAAATCGATGGAACAACTGCAACGCCCTCATTTTTAGTGAATTCTACAACACTGAACATTCTCCTTATTCAAACCGCACCAGTGGAAACAAGGTAGTTTGATACGGTCCGCGAATCCGTTAGCTTGCAATTCACCGACAGTCTTTATTACATAAGATCCAGTTAGTTCGGAGTTGCATGGAAATTCGAAGAAATTTTTGACAGCACATTCGTAGCCAACTAGGACTTTCTGTCGAGATTGTTTCGACGTACATATGTTTTGGATTACAAAAATATTTCCATTTTTCAATTCTACATAGTTATCACGGGGCAAATCTGATATTAAAATATTTGGCCCTAATCTTATATATTCGTAACAGGGAGTCCCACAAGAATCTGGTAGTGAACGGGGCAAATATTGTTTATACTTGTGTCTTTTATAAGCTGTCGTACTTGGCTGCACCGTATTTATTTCATGCAGCCTTCGATGAATTTGCTGCAATTCGCCATTATTTTTTTTAATCAGAGATTTTAGAAATCCGAGGTAATTTTCGAAGCGGAATGCACTGAATTTATCAATAGGACCTAATTGCAGAACATCTTCACTTAAGTGTAACAACGAATGTACATTAATGGAAATATTGTTTTCCATAAATATTCCCGAAATGTTCAACAAAATAAATCAACAATTCTTTTGCGTATTGATTGTGCTGAGTACATAGTACAGGATTTGCCAATATCGTTATGGCCACATGTAGAACCAAAAAATGCTGATAATGCTGTAATGGCAAAATTCCTTTCAAAACGACAGGTCCGGAATATAGTAAAAAGTGTCCTAATTCCGTTGCTTTCCATCGTTTCACTTCATCTAGAGACCTAGGCCGTCTGTAGAACTTGTATTTGTCGCTGCACTTAATTTCTTCAAATGACTTGAAATTTGTAGGGACTGGGCTCTGGTAAGCCTAAATTTAGAAACTTTTCCGTTTAACCACAAAATAATTAGTTTTTTGACAACACCTAAGCAAATTAAGTGCATATATTCGACAGGGAAACATTTGATTAAATCTATGGGTAGATCTTCTATAATGCTTATTCCCGTATGATGTTGATCGTCGTCTTTATTTCTGAAGCTACAGTCGGTTCTGATAGGTGAATTCAGAGCTTCAAAATATGTTCGATATTCTTCAAAGTTTCCTTCTATTATACACTTTCCACAACTTGAATAGCCAGTGTGACCTTTGGTACTCTTGACAAACGCACGAGCTGGAATATCACATACAAAGCATTGCATCTTAATTAGGTATGTTGTTCCATTAATGGGTAAACCATTTTGAATGACACGTTTGCATTCTTCTACAAAATCGCAAAGAAAGTCATTCACATTTTCTGGCTTATCTTTTTCTCCACACCAGAGTCCTACCACAAATGGATTTATGTCACTGTCAACAATGTAGCACAAAATTGGCACAAAATGTTTGTTGGAGCTTTTTGAAATAGGGATGCCATCAATGTTAAATTGAAGATTCAATAAAGTATCAGCAAGTGGAAAACTCTCAATATAATTTTTTAAGCCATTTGCTAATCCAAAATGACAGTAATACCCGGGATTCACTTTTTTAACGAAAGTGTTTCTTGGCGTGGAAACTAACGTTCGGGCATCCTTGGGTAACTTACTAAATTGCTTAAAATTTCTAAGTATTTGAAGCAACTCATTTACATGTATATGCGAAACCTTATTTTTAACAGCCCAGATAGCCAAATCATGTTGGGCATTGTCCACATCAACCGTCTCATTTCCGGAGTCACTTGAGTCACTTTCACTCACTTCAACAAAAACCTGTGTACAGTCTGGATTTCCAGGCGTATTTCCAATATTTGTCCAGGGAGAAATAATTCGTGGAGCAATATTTGGAACAATAGTATTTTCTTCATGGTTGGCTGCAAGAGGTTTTGAACAAACACTTGTATTAATTTGACCTAATTTCTCACCTTTATTTTTGCTGACGGTTTGCAATAGATCTTGTTCTCCTTTTACAGATGCGTCTATGATGTGCTTTAGAGTAGATCCTTGAAGACCGCATGGAAGATCGATTGTACTTCAGATCAGCCTAAATCCAAATGGCAGTTTGCTTGTTTCAGTATATTTCAGCCATTTACAACGGTAAACATTACTTTGTAAACATGCAATTTTAGCGCCAGGAATGATATGAGTGTAAAGACGTTTTAAAAACGTTACCAGCATATTTTGTGGAGACCAAGAAGAAACCAGTTTGAGTAGTAATGTTTGGTCACAGGCAGCTTTCAAACACAATTTAAAAACATCTCTTAGTTAAAAACGAGTTTAACCCCGAGTGGGACGAAAAACCTCGTATGTTAAACTCGTCCTGTGCTATTTGGGTAAAATCAGGCCCTACGAGTTACTTGATCCAGAAAAAGTTTCTCGATGAAAGGAGGGAATTTCCAGAGGCCAAAAATCCTTATCGTTGGAATTGGAATAGAATTTATTTCTGTTTCTCAGCGGAACGTTCATACAGTTTTCTGAAAAATTAAAATAAATTCAACGACGATCTACATTTTATTTTATCCTGAATAAATGTAAAGGTTTGAAATCACTGACCAATCTCAACATTGCAAGAAAATCTTCCGCTTTTTCCAACTGAACCTGAAATTGAGCTGTCTTTTTTCGTGGATTGATTCAATTCGAAACGTTTTCCATCCTTGAGGGGTTTCTTTCCTTTCACGACAGAAAGTGGCCACGAGGTGTCAAGCAATTCCATTATTTCGATGTGATTGATGGATCGTGGACCATTTGTCATGTGACCTCTCACAAGTAAATTTCCGTGGGACACAAAAAGTTCCAGTGGGATTTTGCTCGTCTGTTTCTTCAGAAAATAAATCATGGAATGATTTTATTACATTCGTTTTGTTATTGTTTAGATGTTTACAGGTTATTACATTCATCATGCAAACATCGGGTGCAGGTGGCATTTGATGTAATATGTCGAGCAGTGATGCATTTGTAGGAACGTCCGCTGGGTGAATCCAATACCGAACCAAATATTACCGTCAGAGCGACAACAGCAATAAATGGCTAACCGCAGGGTTTTAGAAATTGCGAACGAGCACAAGAACTGACAAAAATTCCTGAAACAAGTTCGTTGATTAAAGCAACCACAAACAAAAAGTAATCCCGACCAGAATAATAACTGACAACTTAAATCATTTTGAACGATTTGAGTCATAAATAAATAATTTGGAGCCGATTCGTTTAATTACTCATTTTATCAGGATACGATGTCGCAGATTCTAAATTTAATATTTCATCAATGATCCAAATTCGTCTTCTTACTGATCTCCACTGAAAGAAAAAACTTCGCTCAAATTTCCGACCACTCTCGTAGGTCCACTGTTTCTTGTGCCATTCCAAAAATGCAATCCGACGTCTGTGAGAGCAGACTCAAGAAAGTTGGCTGAAAAATCGTTTCACACTCAAATTTAAATTATTTCATCGAGTACAACAAGCATTTGCAATTGAGACATTTTTTAATTCTTACACAATTTCAATGCACACGAGAGCCTGGAAATTGGATTGGAAATAGTTTGGACAGAAGTTCCCTGAAGACTTTCACCATCTTTGACTTTCTTCTCTTTCATCAATGTGTCAAAAGTTTCCCTCAAAATTTCTCTTTCATCTGCCAAAGTTTTGGATCGTATTTCAACAACTGGAAAATCTTCTGCTGATTCCTCTGAACTTTCGCTGTCGGTTTCATCAGTTTCAATGGTTTTCACCTTTCGCCGTGGTTTTGACTTTCTCGGAATTTCTGTTTCACTTTCTTTTTTCAAATATTTCGAATTAATTTTGTTAACACAAAATTCCGTTCTTTCCACAATTTCTCTCAAATTCGTATTTTCCATCAGTCCCATTGCCTCAGAATGTGTAGAAGTCGAGACTCCAATGATCTCTTTCCGCAGAATCTCATTTTCGGACTTCAGTTGTTGAAAGGCTTTTGTCAAATCGTCCAATCGGGACTCGATGCGAAGGAGTATATTTTTCCTGCGAATTGAGAGATGTGGATTTAACAAAATTAATAATTTGTAATTCTCGCCGTAATTTCGTGACGACGCGATGAAGAAAGGTATAAATTGCATGAGGAAATTATTTTGTGTGTTAATCCTGAATTCAAGTATTAAGGTAAACGTTGGAAAGTTTGGAGTGTCTCTTCACAGTTCGATTTAAAAATACCTTTTCAAATCTGTTACATTTGAGGAATATACATCGAATAAAAATCGAACTAAATTAGGATTCACTTGCTTTTATGAATCGAATTGTCTTTGGATTGCTTTAAAAACAAATCCAAACATGACAATTGGTTTAACGTCGGGTGATGACAATTAGTTTTATCGACGCCTTATTCATATGTTGATTTTTGTACAAAACCACCGGCTAGATTTTACAATCCCGGTCATTTCCACGTTTCCACCTTTTCCCCCAATTTTTCCACTTTGTCCGCCTTTTTTCCACTTTGTCCACAATTTTCCACTAACATTTAAAATTCCCACCGCACATTTGGCCTTAAAATGTCACAACTTACTTAACACTTACTAGGGATAGGTAAAGAACTAAATAATTAAGATACTGATGGTGGATTGATATGCCTTCGAAATCTTCCTACTTTCAATTTCTGCTTGGTTAGGCTAAAAATGGAAAACACTGATCACATCCAAGTTAACATTTTGATTTTTTATTGACCACTCGCCATTTTTATTCTTTTACATAAATGCGAACTCCTTTAACCATTACCTAACCCTAAAGCTGCCAGATCCCGAAAAACAAAAGAGTAGGCCCTGCGATTTTATTTATGAATTATTCAGGTTTGTAAAAAACCGTGAAATATTTTGAAGAAATCGGTTATTTTATATGAAATGTTGTTAAATCACTTCTAAATATTCCACGGTTGTTTACATACCTGAATAACACGTGCGGAGTAAAATATAATTTACTTATAACCGCCATGTCGCATTCCTTCGTCTACCAGTTTAGAAAAAAATTATGAAACCTTTACTCATCCTTCGGGGAAAAATTCAGCATACCTTCCATATTCTTTTTCTAGTCTGCAAAATCGGTCAGCCACCTTCAATAAAACCTCTCTTGAACGCTAGCTTCGAAGACTGGACATTTCTGTCTTTTACCTATTCCAAGTATTCAGTAAGTTGTGACATTTTAATTTGGCTGAACAATAAGTCGAATGTACGGTGGGAATTTTTAAATTTAAAGTAGAAAAGGTGGACAAAGTGGAAAAAGTGGAAAAATAGGTGGAAAAGTGGAACTGGCCGGGATACCAAAAACCATCAATTTAATATATACACAAAATATTGTCAGCACATTGCAAATCAAATTTAAATCAAAATTTATGAAAATCATTTCCGCATTCAAATCACAGAGTAAATTAACTCTGTATCCAATTTTCCGGACCGGACCTGTATAACTTTGAAGGAAATTCCAGGACGAGATCGGGACTGAAACCTGGTTTCCATTTGAAGCTCTAACGAAAAACTCTCATAAGAGATTTAAATCTCCTTCACTTTAACTGCAGCACAAGTACACCAATTCACTTCAAACGATTGCCTTCCCTCACACTGTATATTCGGATCAAAAGGAATTTTTTAAAGCTTTTTCTAATTAAATTCTAGAAAAATTGGACTTACACTTCCATGACTTTGAAAAAGAACCAGAGGGGAATTTATTGAGGTCAAAGTTCAGGAACAGTTAGAAGAATTCCTGAGTTTATTGTAGAAAGCAACGAAATTATCAATATATTAATTGCTACTACTTCCAAACCTTATAATTTAACCGCCTAGGCATGGAGTTTGTGGCTAAGGTTCCTCACGGATAGGATAAATGGCTTATCCTATCCGTATCCTATCCTATCCGCAAATTCTCGGATAAATTAAAACTTAATCCGATCCTATCCGGTAATGTCGGATAAAGTTTTTATGTTATCCGAATCCTATCCGAAAATTTCGGATCGGATATAATATGTATCCGTATCCGACGGATACTTGCAACGAGAAATCCGATCCTATCCGCGGATATCCGAAGTCATCCGCGGATATGGTTCTAATTTGGAAATTATTCTTGCAAATTCATAAAAAGTATTTATTCAAATACAAAGTGTCGAAAAAGGTCCTCCGGTTTACGTGGAGTCAATATAGGATTACATAGTATGAATATTACGCTTATCATTTATTCACCCCTGCAATAATCATTCTTCTCTTTGTAATATGAAATATACAATTACCACAACTATAGGCGCAACTAGGGATGCCAATGATCTGGTCCAAACCATTATTAATGGTCTTGGATTGGTCTGGTCCGATCTGATCCCAGATTTGTATGGTCTGGTCCGGTCTGATTCAACGCTTGGACCAGACCAGATACAATTGGTC
This sequence comes from Allacma fusca, assembly GCA_947179485.1. Lineage (NCBI taxonomy): Eukaryota > Metazoa > Arthropoda > Collembola > Symphypleona > Sminthuridae > Allacma > Allacma fusca. Next base: position 74,463,302 of record OX359246.1, on the reverse strand, counting down.
CAGTTTCAGGACCAGACCAGACTACAGGACCATGGTCCCAAAAGTACGCAAAATAAAAATTTATGAATTAACGAAATCCTACGGAACAAATTAAAAATGTCATTTCTGGGGACAAAAGAAGAATTTGACTGGATAAAATGTGATTATTTAATTGCTATCAATGGTTTTCTGGACCACGGTCCGGGCCATAGTCTTTGGTCTGGTCTGGTCCGAAAAAATTGTTGGTTAACATTTCGACACTCAAATTTGAATTGGATAGTTTTAAACTTCCTGTATGACAGTTAATTTCCTTGGTAGGACTTAGATGATAAAGATGAGTAAATTTAGTAGCAATATACTGTGTGTTTTTGTGTTTGTTGAAATAGAAAAGCGTATTTTCGTCGTTTTGCTATCAATTACTTCATTCTACGACCGAAATTTGTTAGGCCGGTAAGCAACAGATGGCAGATAAAACTATCCGCGGATAACCGCAGATATCCGACGGATTATCCGAAGCTCAAGATTCTATTATCGTATCCGTGCGGATTACTTTAACCTTGTATCCTATCCTATCCGCATTATTTTAACGGATAGAATGTGCCTATCCGATCCGGGCGGATAAATGCGGATAGGATAAATTCATTAATTATCCTATCCGAAATTTATCCGATCCGCGGATATGCGGATATATCCGATCCGTTGAGGAACCTTATTTGTGGCTATTAAAATTTTGCGCTCTACTCTTGAAATCAGCGCCCAAGGTTTAGGTATACAATAAGTCTCCACGACTGGGCTTGATTCCTAAGACATTTATAGCCTCAACACTCACACTTTTACTACCAGCTATCCAAGTAATTGTCCCTGTGAAGCACAGGGCTGCTACTAGTTGCACTTATGGACCCTTGGATACAAACATACAGAAGAGAAGGCTCAAATTATCCCGCTTTAGATATAAGAAAATTGTTATTCGTCCAACGAATTATAAGTGCGTGAAACGGATATGTAAATTCAGGAAACCCTCAAAACTGATTACTAGCTGTGAATTGATATTATGAATACATTAATGTGAAGCGCAAAGATGCACAAAGGAATTCGCCTACCTCAGCCTCAATGCAAATCCGTCTTCACCTAAGAGCCTTTTAATAATTTAGAAATCGTAGTCAAAACTATGAAAAGAATCGCTTGCACGGACCTTGAATTGAAATCATGTTGTTCAATAGGTTTTGAAATAAAATTCATACGTACCAATATTGCCTTACATGTTCGATTCCCACGGGCGCAGTTTTTACTTAGGTAATTAATATTCGACAACACTGAATTCGGTTGAAATTTTCTGGAAAAGTAGCGCTTCGAAATAAATTTCTGGACCACAGACCGTCCAAAATAAAGTTCCGTAAATTATTTTTTAGCTCTTTTGCTCTTTAATAGGGATTCCCCCAATATTGCTCTGTGTATTCTAAAGTGTCATTTTCAAAATTTTTAAAGTACGTATCAGATGGACTAGGCCCTGTTACTAATTTTCAACGAGCTCAGTAAATGCTAGCATATATTTACATTTTATATTTTGATTAGCATATTTATGAGCTGATTTATCATTCAGTTGCTCATCCTTGCTTCACGTCTGGTCTGTCTGAACCAATTAATATGTTAGGACCATTGTTTTCATAGTTAACTCCGTTTCTTTGCCCGCTGCATCCAGAGCAGTGCTCGGCACGGGTACGAAAAATCGGTACCCGTACCCGTATCCGTACCTGAAATGCGGGTATTGCAATATCTGGTATCTATACCCGTACCCATACCCGAGTATCCGGGTACAAATGTTTCGTACCCGTACCCTAAATGTAATCTCAACCCATGTACCTGTACCCGCATTGTACCCGTACCCGAAAAATTCTCGAAAATTGTACCCATACTCAGGTATCTCAGTGCTGTACCCGTACTCGTACCCGGGTACTTTAACCAGATTTGTCTCAATGTAATACATAGTACGTTAAATGTAATAATATATGACACCTTAGTGTGTAATTTTGACTATCTAGAGCGGTATTTGAAATTGGATATTTTCATTAAAGAGTAGAAAAACTAGAAGCATTTTTAAGAAGCGAAAATAAAATTACTATTATCCCCTTTGATTGCTTACGGGCTGATGGGCTGATGAGTATTGTGTGGCATCCAGCCCACATGTATATGCATTTTTGTGCATAGAGATAACTAACATGCAGTTTTGGCTTGAGATTTGGCGACTGATTTTTCACTTCTTGATATATTCGACCTTTTCCACTAATTTTCGTATATCAGTAGCTCTGTCTAAATATTACTCAATAATATCTTGTTACAAATATCCGCCTTGTCCTAATCAACTGCCAATAACACAAAATAACTTGCCATCCAACTTTTTCAGATTTGAAATTTGTAAATTGTATTAATTGTGGCTAATAAGTATCATCAGTGTGTCACACAGACTATGTAATTAGTGACAAAATACTACATTATGAAGACGTTTAGTACAAAATTTTGTTAAATCCTATTCTCCACTTCTATTTTGTTATTATTCCTCGTCTGTTTATTTATTTATATGCTTTCTAAAACGTTCCCCAAAAGCATATTTTAGCTACACAGTTTAAAATACACTTACTGTATGTTGTAAGGTTATAAGGTTATTAACAATAAGCTATATGTATTCAGAAATACTAAAAATACTGACAGATGTTTCCAACATACGGGCATTATGGCAGAAAATTCATCAAAATGTGTAAAATCTCAACGTATCCAAATACTCGGGTACAATGGTCGCGGGTACGAGTAAATGAGCCCATTATACCCGTACACGGTGGGTATATACCCATTTTGAAATCCTTGTACCCGTACCCATACCCGTATCCGTACCCCAAAATTTTGAGCCTACCGAAGTGTACCCGGGTAGTACCCGGAATTGTTCGGGTACACAAAATCTGTACCCGGGTAGTACCCATACCCGTACCCGTTTACCCGAGTATTACCCATACCCGTGCCGAGCACTGATTCAGAGTTTATGAGCTGAAGGATGGAACCAATTTTAAAAGATTATGAAACAATGTTCTACAAATTGGGGGATATTGTGGTGGGGGAACAAAATTGTTTTGTACACAAATCTGTGTAACCAATAATTTTTACAAAGTTATGCTTGAAAAATCGGTTAAAAATCGGTTAAAGTTTTTTACCTGGTGCATGATTATACCTGGTGCAGTATATGGTAGTCGTTACTGCATTGTAAATCACCTCAACAATTTCAAAAATCCCTGGAGAAAAAAATGTTTTTCAGTAAAACACCTTAACAATTTCAAAAATCCCTGGAGACAAAAATGTTTTTCAGTAAAACACCGTAACAATTTCAAAAATCCCTGGAGACAAAAATGTTTTTCAGTAAAACACCTTAACAATTTCAAAAATCCCTGGAGACAAAAATGTTTTTCAGTAAAACACCGTAACAATTTCAAAAATCCCTGGAGACAAAAATGTTTTTCAGTAAAACACCTTAACAATTTCAAAAATCCCTGGTGACAAAAATTGTTTCCCATAAAACACCTCAACAATTTCAAAAATCCCTGCCCAAAAAAGATCAACAGATTTGAATTTCCCTGTTTGTAATTCCATTTGAAAATTTCCCTGCTGAATTTTTTTTCCCTGGGAAGATTCTTCCCGTCTTCCCACATAAATCCGACCCCTGTATATGTCCTATCCATTCAAGTCAAACAGGCCGTTACAACGAAGAATCCCGTTAGGTCAACGATTAGATATGAACAAGTTATAGGTAGAGCTTCCTTCGGGTTTCCGAAATCCCGAAGTTCCGTGTTCGGAAACGGAACGGAACACTTTCGGAACATTCTCTTTGGTTCCGTCATTGAATCGGGACAAAACCGGAACATGAGCACTTGTACCGATAATATTGGGACCGGGACGGTTCAGAGCATCGGTACGAATAATGTCCCATGTAATTTATGTCATCGGAAAGCGGAATTGTTCTGTTCCGTTCCGAACCGATCCCGGTACAATTTCTGAAGTGTCGCGCCATCGTTCAACTAGAATGGAAACACGTTTCTTATCGCACTGGCTTGTAAGCAGTTTTTTGCCAAAATAACGAAATTGGATGAACACAGATTTAATTTGCGCAAATGCTTATATGTAATGCGAGTATCGTTTTCCATGAAAATCAACAGAATAACTAATTTTGTTTAATAAACATGGGCATGGGCGATTTTTCTCAAAATGAAAATTCTGAAATCGAAATTATTAGCAGTAATGAAGCAAGCTTGCAGGAAATTAACACTGTTAGGCCATTGAAATATACACGCTACAAATATTTATTACTAAAAAATAATTAATAATAATTATATAATACTGCACAGTAGTTCTTTTTATATGGCCTAATTATTATTAAATATTATTTTATATAATTAAATAATAGCATTCCCTAGCATCCAATCTATTAAAAGTATATCATGTATTTGTATTAAGTTGCCAGTCATTTGTACACGCATTTCACGTATATGTTGTGAACAATTCCGGGATATTTCGGAACGGAACGGGTTCGGAACGGAAAAACTAGCATAATACGGAACGGAACACAACCTGTAACGGAAAAAATACTTTACTCCTGTGTTCCGAACGGTGTCAGTTCAAATGTTCCGATGTCCCGACAGCCGGAACGGAACCGGGACCAATATTATTTGTAGGTTTCGGAACGGAACGGAATTTCCTACGGAACAGAAATGTTGAACACATTGGAAGCTCTAGTTATAGGTACAATTCGAATTTATCTCCAGTAGGATAATCAGCCTAACGTAAGGAGGTAGGTAGGTTGACTTCCAGTAATGTTCCTAGGTTAAAATGTAGTCCTACATGAGAACGTGAGACAAAGATTTGTTTTCTTATATTACTTGCCTTATGTAGCTAGTGCTGTCCATGGGAACAGGAGACACCCAGGTTTTTGGGAACAGGAACAGGAATTGGTGTGTACGGGAACACAAATTTTGTTCCCAAAACACTTTGGGAACGTTTGGGAACATAGAAATTGTTCCCAAAATATAGGAACAAAAGCGGGTTTGGAAACAGGAACAAAAAGTGTACCTACCCGGTATTCACATGAAGATTATAATATGAAAAACCTCACAATCAAAATAATATCTTAAAAGTACGTTGCAACATATAAAATAATTCACTCTTTCGCACGTCAATATTTAAAAAAAAATTATTATTATTTAATACGTTGCAAAAATGGAATTCTCTAGAACTTAAACCCAAAATTGTAGCTCAGAAAACTCCAGTGTGCTCTTTTCCTTATTAGCTCAGCAAAAGTATATTGAAAGTGCTACTTGTCTTAACTAATTTCAGTTACTACTGTACTTTGCGTTGCGATAATTAATTTAATTACTGTTACTGAATTCTCATTTAAATTCGAGTAGCTAATGGTATTGCAGATGGTGTATTGTTATTTATTTTTAATAAAGTCGATCTGAAATTTGGCTTTTTAAATCGATGAATAAATGTGTAGGTTGTACTTTTCTGCTAATCTTTAAGTACTTTTGGGAACAGGAACAGGAAAGGAACATCCCTGTTCCTGTAGAAACAGGTCCAGGAATTTTGAGTTGGTACCCATTTTTATGGGAACAGGAACAGGACCATTGCTTTAGTTCCTGAAAAAATGGGTACAGGTATGGGTACCAAATTTCCGTTCCCATGAACAGCACTATATGTAGCATTTATATAATAATGTGATAATTATTGCTCATAACTTGCTTCTGCTATATCATATTCATCTGAAAAATCAAGTTAGTTTCTGCAAAATAATTTCTTATATTTTTTTAAATATTTTATTTGAAAATATAAAGCAGGATGTAACACAAGATGTTTGAAGTTTCACGCTCCCCTACCTTCTAAAATTTTACATTTTTCGGCAAAGTGCACATAATGGTAAATTACATAACTACATTACATTTGAACTAAAGACCCGAAACCACATCCCAGTAACATGTAATTTATCACAACAGTCATTCGCACGGCTTAACTTTATTTTAACTGGAATTATCAAATGTGTAATAAGCCAGCACTACTTCAAGTATACAGAATCACCAATTTACTGTTTTTGTAGTATAATTGATATATAAATGTAGGTATTTGAGAAAGCAGAACTTGTACAATTGGAGGTAGTTATTAAGTATGAAATGACAATAACAACAAAAGTTTGAGAAAACTGTTCAAGGGATTATAGCGCTGATACTTCAAATGCCATTGAAGTTCCAGGTCAAATTTTAGGAACGTTTGCTGTAGCCTAGTATAAGAGAATTGAATAAGTCAAAAACCTTTTAAACAATATGGAGCATCCCGGGTAGCTCCTCTTAATTGTTAATTGATTTTATGACTCGAATGTACAGAGAATCCAACGGGATAAACGACTTAGGACTAAATCATTCATAGGGTCATGAAATTTGGTTTGGTAATTTTATCTTAACTGGATTTTCATAACAGCCAGGAAATTGTGGATACACGGAATTCAAAAATACACAGGAAAATTGTAGATCACCCTCAAAAGGAGTAATGTGGGCTGAGTTCTACTTTCCCGGCCATAAAATGACCTTCCACCATCCACTCACCCATATATTAACACTATAATACGTAAGTAACTTCCACCAGACTTCCACCTCCCACCGAACTACCACTTGACCTTCCACCTTACCCTTGATCATTCCACCTGACCTTCCACGTGACTACCCACATTACCCATACAGACTCTGTAGTCTGGCTTTGACAATATTTACAAATAGCTAACGAAAAACATACTATAATGCCTCCCTACATGAGTTACTGCATGGCCGAAGCTCATTTCTTTTGTGCCTATTCATCTAGAAAATGACAGTCTTGGATCAATTTCGGTGTGTTAACTTATGTTTCGCATTTTTTATTCGTAAAATTAACACGAAGGTTAAAACACTAGACTGATTTAAGTTAAAACTAACTCATGGAACTAACTATAAAAATGCAACTTACCTTTGAGAAAACAAGTTACTGTTACAAAATCATTGTACTGATATGTACAAGTATGATGATCAGATTTCGATGTTATTGTATAGAATTATGTCAAAGGACTGATAAAAATCAACCACTGGAAAACCACATGATTCGAAATGGCTCAGATGCCGTAATTACCGGTGAACTGATTTTTAACAAAATTTTTAAAATGTTTTTAGCAAATTCCGTAACAACTTACGATGTTACGATTAATGGCATGACGAAAACTTAGCGCTGCAACTTACTTTTCCCAATAAATTAAAACGCTGATTTACGGTTCGAATAGTCGCATACAGTGGGCAGCGCATTAACTATCTCCAGTTCGCACTTTGTGTTTCACCCACCAGAACACGGTAGGTTATGTTAATTAACACGGGCAAAGATCTGGAAGGTAAACAATCTTTAAAATTTGGGTGGAATGTCAAGTGAAAGGTCTAGTGGAAGGTGGAAATCCTGGTGGACGGTGGAAGGTCATTTTGTGGCCGGGAAAGTAGAACTCAGCCGTAATGTGACACATATGAAGTGCATATAAGTAAAAGGCCAGTACGTTTTTCTAAATTCATCTAATTACTCCAGAACAAGTGTCATTATTCCAATACTTAAATCTGAAAGGTCAAAGGTCAATTGGAATGGGACAAAAGTGAAATAGTTCCAAAACAGACTAAGTTCAAAATCACGTTTGAAGCAAGTTGACTTTGTTCAATTTCGTCCAAGACTGGATTTTTTATTGTCGCCTACTTATCAACCTCAAATTCATAGCGTCTTGCAAGACGCAATAATATTTGCAAATAAACTAAATAGTAAATTGATTATTTGAAAAATTATAAAGAAGCTAACAAATTTATGGAGAAATAAATTCAATCCCTGAAGCAGTTCGAAGACGAAACGAAAACAAAAATTGCTCTTACAGCAGAATATAGGATTTGTGGTAAGAAAAAAATTGAATAAGGTTGAACGAGAAAATTCTTGAGAATAGTAATTTAATGTAATTTTTAAAGAGGTTAGCTATAGCGATAGTACAGGTATGAGAGCATGTGGATTGAAATACTGCTCTCAATATGATTAATGGATTCGTTGGAAGTTGAAAATATATTTGGGAAAGCCATCTGCTTTAGAATTGGAGTTGGTTTTATGATAGCGAGTGCTGATTACGATGAGAGGATTTAGTTCTTTTGGGGTTCCTTTGCCAAAAAAAGTCGATAAAAGAACTAATTTAAGAAAATCACTAGCGGCCATAAAGATGAGGTATAGATGTAAATTATGAAAACTCCAGATCAGTATTTATGGAGATCACAGACAACGAAAGGGGATTTGAATATTTATTTGCGTTTGATTATTTTGAGCACTTTGAAAGTAAATACAAAATGTTCTGTTGTGATTGAGTGTGAAAGTAACTTGGAAGTGTTTGGTAATAATTACATTCCGGATAAATTCCACTTCCATATTTCCACCCTTCAAAACTGAGTAAAGGCAAAAAGTTTTAGATGCTTTTTGAAGTTCGAAAAAAATGATGAAAAAAATGAGCGCAGTACTAAGTGTAATTTATGTTCAAGGATGGGAATCGGTATTTTGATCGAAATTATATTCAAAAATTTGAGAATTTTTTACTTACAACGTGAAGCTAATCAAAGAGCATTAACGAGCGTTTAATGCATCCGAAATGAACATGCTTACGCATTCTACGTAAAATAGAGTCGAATTATTAGCACTTATCATAGGCTTTTAACGGTTGTGTTCAAAACTATTGTTTGTTCTATGTACAAGTTTATTACTTAAGTAATTGAAATCGTTGATACTAAAGACTTTTTAGGTTTTAGTTCGATGGTGGTCATAGCCATAACTCAGCAACGGTTGGTCCGATTTTGTTGAAATTTCGTATACAGCTTCCTTACATGATTCTAATAGGTGTCCGTGCTGTCAGAAATCCGAAAATCCGAATTTTAGATTTCCCGGGTATTTTCGGTTTTTTCTGATTTTGGCACTTTCGAAGTAATGGACCTCCCTGAAATTCCTTAAGACACCGCATTGTCAAATTTCAATCGATTCCAACCACGAATTTCTGAGATACAGCTATGACCAATTTCCATATATTTTCCCTGAATAATTGCATGCACAGTAGTGGTGATTGAGTACGAACCAAGTACGAGTTCAAGTAGTGGTCGGACCAATTCAGTTTGAATTGCAATTTTACAATTCAATTCAGTTCAGTTCAATTCAGGGATCTTTCAATTCAATTCGATCGCTTACTGAACTCAATAATTCAAATCATGTGTTGAATCGAATTGAATTGTTTTCTTTGAATTCCAATTCAGAACAATTTTAGGCTAAATCAAAACTGATATTGTAAGGATAAGTTTAGCACCATCTTTGCGTCAATGTAACCAACATTAAAACGCATGTGGTAATATTTTTAGGGTAGCATCCCTTATAAGATATTACTGTCCGCGGATGGTTGGGACTGTTTGTCCCGACGTTTTTCTCCGAACCAATTTTGTTCAAAAGTTTTGTGAACATTCTTTAGGACACTCTCATGGAGGAGTTCGTCATTGGTTGAAATCGTAATGCGAATTCGTATGTAAAAAAACAAAAACGGCAAACTGTTCTACCGATTTGAACTGAATTTGTTTCACTTACCAGTCAGTACCACTTGCTTAATTTTTCCAAAAATTATCAAAAATTTATTTTTTCAAAATTTTGCATTTTAATTTTTTAAATGAGCTCAACATAATGCTATAAAAAGGTTAAGGAGAGATTGCCTTAGCTGACGCGCCACCCTAGCCACCTTTGCAGTATTTAAATATGCTCGGCGAACCAAACGGTTTACAATTAAGTTCAGTTAATAGAGTGAACCGAATAGAATTGAATTGTTTTTTACTGAACCGAATTGAAACCCCAATTTTAATCCAGTTCAGTATTCGAACTGGTTTGAATTGTACATTTTGAATTGAACTGAATTGTTCCGACCACTAAGTTCAAGTACGGGTCAGTCCGGTTCTTAAAAAACAATGGAAAATTCGGTCCCAGCACGAGTACGTCTAAGATAGTACCGGATTTTGCACTTGTGCTTTACGTTGCTGTCACAAGCAAGTCCGGATAAGACTGCTTTTACCCGAAAATTCAAATACGGTTCAGGTTCAAGTTCGGTATCAAAAATTACTCGACCCGTGTGGAGCTCTGGTCCTGATTAAATACCAAACACCTTAACAATTTACGGTGATAAAAATACCAAGTACAAAATATCAAATACTATTTTAAATACAATATTTCAGAATATTCCACACCTCTGATTTCGAATATTCATTTTCAGCTGAAAATGGAACGGGCGGTGTTTCAGGTCTAGTTAGAAGTGTACATGGCCAACTAGTGGTCGGACTAATTCAGTCCAGAACCGAAATTTTTCGATTCAATTCAATTCGATTCGTAGTTTTTCCGATTCGGTTTACGTATTGAACCGAACCGAACGATTCAGTTCACACTGCTGGACTGAATTGAATTGTTCACTCTGAATTGCAGTCCAAACGATTAATCATTGCTCAGAACCGGTTAATACTGAAACCTCGTACAGCGTGAAGCGGAGGCTCAAGTGAAAAATATGCACACTTTCGTCATAACGTTGTGATTGTTGTTTTGGATCATTCGACACAGCTAACAATCAGCAATGTTCTGAAATCACATAATTTAATTCAACTTCCAGTAATTTTTGATTATTAATTAAGAAACGGGAATTACATAATAATTTTAATATTATACTTAATTTTATATTATTAAATTATTATTAATTCATGTATTTCTAAATACATGAACAAAACTCATTTACGTGTGGTAGCAGGTACTGCGTGTTTAATTTGTCTTCCCGCAATTAACAAACGATTTTCAATTCAATTCAATTCATGGAGTAAAACCGAATTGAATTGAATTGTTTTATACTGGACCGAATCACAAAACGGTTAACGATTCAGTCCACATAACTAATTGGATTGAATCGAAAATTTCTGAATTGAATTGAATCGTTCCGACCACTATGGCCAACTAATTGCAGCATTGGTTATTAATAACCCTACAATGGTCAATTCCTAACCGTAATGTCTTTAATATACGCATTTAGCTGATTATATTGTTGGCAGAAAAATATTAGAGTACTACGGTACGAAAAACATTTTGGCTAAAAACATCAACTTTTTGAAGGTCGGGGTAAGTGAATCTTTTAAAATTTCCTATGTTAAATGCCATTTAAATTTTGCAGTTTTGAATTTCGAGACAAATTGGCTTCACGCCAAATTTTTTAAAAAAACTACGAAGGATGTTTCAGCTGGCAGGTTAGACTTAAAGGTTGTACTCATGGTATGAGCAAACTAAATTTGGTGGAATTTCGAAAATTTGGAGTGGGCACCAAAAAATGTTTACTTGTGAGTTGAAATCATCTGAGATGAAAGGAATCGGACTTTATTATAATTTGATTTATGCAAGTTATAAGCAGTTGACCTCGATTTTATTTATTGTAGCCATACAAGGTTTTCTACCTCTTATGTAACTTTTGACAACATGATTATGTACATCGTTGTGCTTTCCAAACTTGTAACCTAACGTTCGAAGTTTAGATTCTACCCACGATTCAGTTAAACTCATAATGTACTAATTGCTTATTTTCTCTCTCTACTCAGTTGATAGATTGGTTAGATTACTTACCCTGTGAACATTTCAAAAACTGATGCTGACACATCCGCTTTTCCTTAGCCTATGAATTGACGTTGACCACGATACCCGTTACTCAATAATTACAATTCTAAATTCTAAATTATGTATTATGTACTAGACTAAGTATTTAAATAATTCAATGTGTATTCAATAAAAACTCTCAAGTAACTTGAATTGATGTTAGCGTGTTGGAAGTAATTAAATGCTTACTTAGTACTATATTTATTAGGCGTTGCATGTACCCAGCGAAAATGCAGAAATCCTAATTACATTAATTCCAAATAAATAATTTTAGTTAAAATTGAGTGGAGAGCTTAAGCAATTTATATTGATTAATATCTACTAGCGCATGTGTATATTGTTGAGTTCATTCTAATAAAAACATTAATATTTCATTATCTTTGCGAAATTTGTGCATATTTACCTCGACATTCTGTGAGCCTTCTCAAGCTCAACACCTCTAGATATATTTTATCTCTTTTGGTAGAATCTATTTACGATGACCCCTTACTTGATTGGAACCTATTCTCATGCCAAATTTTCCCGCTATTTAAACGTACAGAAAAAGGCAATATTCTGGAAAAAATGGTCCACTCTCATTTACCCAACAAACACAGAATCGTATGCTTAACTCTGGGGATCCCACATATTCTACTCGCACACGGTGTTCTCCGTACTTTGGAAATTACGTTTAAAATATAATATTTTTGTAATCGTGTATTGTCCTTAATACATCATATTTAAGGATTAGGATTGTCCGTATCATCGTATTTCTATACGCATACAAAACACTGAAACATTTACCCGTGCCATCGCCTGTAGTTTTCAGTCAGTTTTAATGTGATCAATAATTACGCATTACTTACATGAATACTTGTTTTTATATTCCCTGAAGCGGCTAATAACACTCCAAACACATCACTTTCGAATGTGCCGAAATAAAAATGCGTAACATCTGGCAATTATCTCCACACGCACTAAATATTAGAATGGCCAGACCATCCTTTTCACAAATTGATAGTAGCTACAGGTCTTCGTAACAAATTACCTCGTCCCTTGAAACCCTTCAGTGCAGTAAGTTTGCATATCGAGTAATTTTTCACTTAAATCCAAAACTACCTGTTCTATTTTTGAAATATCCCCAAAAAAATAAAATATATGTTATGAAGACTTTTTATTTGCTTCAACCAATTACTCAATTCAGAGTGAGTATATTTTGTCAGTTGGGAAATATATTTTTCCAGTAACTAATTATTTTAATGTTATTCTACAATGTAGCTTCATGAACATACAATTTGTTTTGATTATGCAAGTTATAAGCAGTTGACCTCGATTTTATTTATTGCAGCCATACAAGGTTTTCTACCTCTTATATAACTTTTGGCAACATGATTATGTACATTGTTGTGCTTTCCAAACTTGTAACCTAACGTTCGAAGTTTAGATTCTACCCACGATTCAGTTAAACTCATAATGTACTAATTGCTTATTTTCTCTCTCTACTCAGTTGATAGATTGGTTAGATTACTTACCCTGTGAACATTTCAAAAACTGATGCTGACACATCCGCTTTTCCTTAGCCTATAAATGGTCGCTGAGCATGATCCAAAGTCCTATTTTAGCATAGTCATGTTCCTTATCACTCGTGTGAAAACAATTTTTTATAGTCAGCGAACTTCATTAACTACCTGAATTGTAAACTTGTTAAACGTGGTATAATTCCGGGGTCTTGACGTTTTTGATTTATTCCTGTTTTTCCTCGAAAGATCTGTTTAGAAACACATTTGGTTGTTTGAATTCCAACATCGGTTCACAATCATTAATGATTTCACACCAGACCTATTAGCCCCTAAGTGCCTATAAGTTTATTTGAATATTATATTGAGAGAACATCGTCTGGTATTTGTTATACTAGATAATTGTTTACATACTTATGATTCCTTTGATTAGAATTACGGATAGTTTATGGCGGTTAGTTCTATCCACTGACAATGACCATCCTTTGATTATGAATATTATTGAGCTCGCTTCTTTGTATTGTTTCAATTTCTGCTTGCTGAAGATTTACGATTGCTTGTAGTTGTTTAGTTTGTGTTTCAATTTGTATTACAGGTCCGCGAAATGATCTAGGTTTATACGGATTTTTGGATTTGTGTTTAAACATATAATCGCGAAATATTGAAATATCAAATAATCAGAAATGATCGGAAACTATCCAAACTACCATGAAATATTTAAAATTGAATAATTTACTTGTGTAGAGGTAGGATGTTTAAAGGAATCATGATTCGTTCCAGGGCAAAAATATTTTCGGCAGGGAAAATCTCAATGGGAAAAGAATTTTGATTGGCAGAAATTCTGAAATCTTTAGTTTCCGTTTTATTGTAATTTGTTATTTAAACATGAATTTCTACATTGATTGGCCCAATGTGGTAGCGATTATTGAAATTGCGGAGGACCTCTTAGAAGAGAGCTAATATTCAGCGGGAAAATTTAGAAAGGACTGCCAGGGAGATTTACAAAAATCTGATCCCTTAACACGTGTAATAAGGTTGTGAAAAGTTTTAAATATCAATTAAAAGTTTTTATTTGAAAATGCATTATTTATCAAGTACATCGTTGAATTACAACCAGTTTAAACAACAAATTTCCTGTACGTGGCTCGTTGGGCATGTACTTTCTGGAAAGTTAAGGAGCATTGTCGAGTCGGCATTGAACGTTTATTCTTACAGGAGCTGGTGTTTTTTAGATTTTGTACAGGGAAATTCCAAAAGGAATCCTGCTACTAGAAACTGACGGTTGTATATACATTTGGCTTCAATATGATTGCCGGCAGTTTTATTGTACTGTATCGACATTCATGAATGACGCCATTGAACAAGCCTTCTTTGACTAATATTGCCCTGCATTTTAATAGTATATATTCATACATTTTTCAACTTCTGGTGCGTTGATATGGAATTGGTTTTGCATTGCTTCTGATAATTGGCAACAGAGGAAAACTAGTTGACCTGATTAAAATTTTGCCACGTTTTTGATGCAGCAGCAGCCAACTTTTTGCATTGGCCAAATGCTGTAAGAATGATGTCTATCCCCTAAAACGTTTGAATGATTGTGTTAAAATACATTTTTGAAAAATATACGTTGGATTGCGTTAAAATGAAGAATCGAATATAAACAAATTTTAATTCACAATTTCTCTAATTGAAACAACGGATCTTGCATTGTTTCATTTAAGAGTAATCCAGTGTGATAAATGCAGTATGTAAGATACCCTGTAAGCAATTTAATATGTCAATGAATATTTGCATATATTTCTCTAGACAGTTTATATATTTTCTAACATTTGCTTTAATTTTTGATACTCGGCATTGTATGCAGAACTCTGAGGTCGACGGGGATATTATTAACGCTTTTTTAATATAATAAATCAGAATACAAATAAACCGCATCCTCATGTATCCAAGATACCTAGTAATCGATATAGCTCAATCTCCATATCATTATTAGTATCTCTGGAACATACTGTGTTCCATGGCGAATTTCCATTCAGACAATTTTTGTGCTGGTCGTAGAGTATCCGAATACAAAAGAGTTGACAAAGGTTTGTAAATATCTACCCGTTATGAGTACAGTGAATTTCGTGTACAGTGGTTTCCAAGGGAGTGGCAAATTGCGGAAATTATATAGAGATGCCGCTGTATGTTATTAATGGATATACACTACAATTGTTTAGGCATATTAACTAACTAAATGTATTTATAAAATAGTTGATTTTGTTCAGAATACGTAAACTTATGAGGTGTGCTAAGCATAATTGAGTTTAGAATATTCAGTAACTTTAGATTGCCTCAATTAGTAATGTTAGTAGTAGCAACGGTTTCTACTGCAAGGACACCATTCCACACCGATTAGTCGGAACTGTTTTCTACTTGCGAAGAAATCTACATTTTTATAGCCTGTACACTTACCAAAACATCATCAGAAATATAGTCTTTCCAGAAACCGATCTTCAGATTATGAAACGAAAAATTACTTCCACTGAGTACTCCGAGGCTTGTTTGACAATAAGGTTTTGTTTTGATGCTAGTTAAAGGGGAATGCCATCTAAGAGGGAACCAATATGTGTAAAATCACTGTACTTTGTTGGGGAAACAAATTGATAGTGTTTATGCAGTTAATCGATGTATGTTTAATGTGAGTTCTTGGTTCATCACGGAGTCGTGATATGCAACGCATGAAAAAATGTATCAAACGAAGTCCGATGGACAAGCAACGTGGATTGTTATGTGAGCTATCTCGTTCTATTTCAGTTGGAATGCATAATTGACTGAAGTATTTCCCATGCCACAGTGTATATATTTGCTAGTTCCTAATTTACCTCCTCAGTTAATCCAGCAGCCTCGAATAACTGCTATATTATTCTGCATATTGGTCTCAGAATTTTCCAAACAACTTTCTGGAATAACATGAAATCGTGTCGATATTTCAGGTTTTTCTCATGGATGTAAAAACCGAAAAAAATGTTGAACACCAACACATACTTGCGAGGCTTTATACAGAAAAGCATCAGAATTTATATTCCAATGTTTCCAAAATTAATGTAAGCAGTTCCTTTAACAAGTACATGATGCTAAGCATTGTGACACATTCAATATCTCACATCTTTGGAGTTATTGGGCTAGTGAACATTTTTAGAGGCACTGTGAATCCTGCCACAGTAATTTTAGAAAAGTTGTTGTTTCTGCGTCACTCGAATAATGCTTGGTTTGATTTAAAATAATATTAAGATCCGTTTTTAATTTTAAAAGCAATTTTTTTTTACAATTTGTAATTTTACGTTTTACAGGAATTGCATTATCGGATTTAGGAATTTTCGGCACTACAATCGGGGCACACAGACTATGGGCTCATAAATCATTTAAAGCACGAACGCCGTTGAAAATACTCCTGGCGTTCCTTTTCTCACTGGCTGGACAGGTAAACACAAACTCGACACAAATTTTGTTTGTTTGCGGTCAGGTGTACTTATATTGGGAAGTATAAATAAAAAATATGTGTTTTAATATGACGTTTGTTTCAAATAATTCAGGATTGTATTTATCGGTGCGTTATGTGGCATCGTTTGCATCATAAATTTGTGGACACCGAAGGCGACCCTCATGACACATCCCGGGGGTTGTTTTACTCCCATATAGGATGGCTCCTTACATATGAGCAATCTAAATTAATTCCTTATATAGCAAAGTTGGACATGTCAGATTTGAAGAACGACCCGATTGTGATGTGGAACAGAAAGTAAGTTATGAATAAATTATTTCGTTACATCATAGCTACATGTGCATATCAAAATGTTGAGCCGAGTCTACTAATATTTGGTTCTAAAATGCGCGGGTACAAATATTGTTCATATTGATACCCGTATCTATTGGGCAATATCAGATTGCCATCGAGTGTTTTATCCAGTCCGACCACTTTGTCTCAATAGTTATATAAACCGTGCTACTTCGTTGTGAGGTTTTCTCAAACACTGTAATATGCCTAATATGATTTACGCATTTTAAAACGACGGAGAGATAACTAAATGGATTTAATTTTCAAATTTTATAATAGATACTACATGAAATACTGTTTCCTGCCTTTGATCGTAATCATTCCTGTACTCATATCCGTCTACTTTATTGGGGAAACTGTTTTTAACGCTTTCTACGTCGCAGCCTGTCTAAAATACATTTACAGTTCACACCGAACATTCCTAGTTAACAGTGTGGCTCACATGTGGGGCAGCCGTCCCTACGATAAGCAAGAAAATTTAACGGTTCCGTTCCTTCAGTAAATAATGTATTGCGCAAGTGGTCGAAATATTGTGCGACATTTCGTTGGGATACTATTTAAACAATCAGTAAAATTAATATTTTGTAACCCATTTTAGAAATATGTCTGCCCGAAACAACAGATTCGCTACCATTTTAACATTAGTAGAAGGATGGCGCAACTATCATCACGCTTTCCCTCGCGATTACAAATCATCGGAGATTGGAGTGTACAGATGGAACCCGTCGGCGGCACTCATAGATTTCTTTGCCTGGATTGGCTGGGCCTATGACCTCCAAAAGATGCGTCCAGACGTAATTGAGAGAAGGGTTAGCCGCACTGGTGATTCGTATCTGCATGAAACACAAACGTTAGGATAATATGGATCGAGGTTTATTATTTCGTTTTATGGGAACATTCGATGCTATATAAATGAACTAATGTACTATCTGTTGTATCATATAAATAAAAAGGCAGAGGGGAATGTTTTCATTTTAAAAAAATATAAATTACAATCTCCCTCACAAAATATCTCAAGATATTTTTCGACTTAATAACTTAATTAAATAGAACAGTAAATACATTAGTAGCTACTGGCCGTGATTTTAAATTGTGAGATCTCCAATGTACAAAACGAAGCATAAAATAATAATAAATTAACCAAACAAATGGCTTGTAAGTCATACATTGGTTATGCCGTCTTTAAGTTTCGGACCAGACCAATGGTCAGATCCAGTCATTCGGAACAGGCCAGACCAAAGACCATGGTTCGGACCATGGTCCGGACCATGGTTCGGACCATGGTCCAGATAACCATTCAGAGCAATTTAATAATCACATTTTATCCAGTCAAATTTTTTTATCCTCAGAAATTACATTTTTAATTTGTTCCACAGGATTTTGTTAACTCATAAATTTTTATTTTGCGTACTTTTGGGACCATGGTCCTGTGGTCTGGTCTGGTCTGGTCCGGAAGCTGGACTAATTGTATCTGGTCTAGTCCAAGTGTTAGACCAGACCGAACCAGACCAATAACGGACCATTATTAATGGTCCGGACCAGACCATTGGCATCCCTACCTTCTGCTGTCGTCCGCACTACAATTTCGTGAAAGTATATTTAGAATAGCTTTAGTTAACCCTGTTTGTTTTACCTCCAAACGTTTTCAACCCTTTTCTGAAGAACACTGGAATATTTCTGATGCATCTGGAATATACTCATTTAATTTTTGAAGAACTTGCTTCCGCTTCATTCTTGATCTTAATAAAACATCACGATTATTATCTTGTAGACTGTGGCCTTGAACGCTCTGACCGTGGAGACTCTAACTCTGTAGGCATTGACCCTCACTTGACGGTCATTGATTCTGAAGTGGCTGACGATGTAGACTCTGACATTGAAGGATTCGGTACCAGGAGACTCTAGTATAACCGATACCGAGCTGTAATTTTTTTGTGTCAGTTTTTGCGATTCCTTTACATAGTGTTTGATGAAAGCTACTTTGATTGGATTTTTTATTCTTTATTTGAAGCTTTAGTTCCATTATTTGAAGCACCATCGCGGACGAATTTTCTTTGTTTTGATTCCAAAACTGAGCAACGTATTAACCGCACAGTTGTTCTAAAAACGTAGTACTGAGTGAGCCTTTTAAAAGCTGTATTTAAAAGAATAAAGATGAAAATGAACGAATAAAACACTTATGAACATGTAATCCCAGGACAGGCTTCCTTCCATAGTCTACACAAATTTTGATAATTGTTGTTACCACCAGACTTTGACTTATTGTTTACTACGCTAGAAGAATACATTTTGGATTGCAATATCTAATTATAATCATCTTACAATATTAATTCTATTTTGACTAGATAACTTTAACCAGGCTCATGTGCGGCATGTTTCTGAATTTTTAACGCTACGGCATTTAATATTTCCGCCATAAACACAATTTCATCTTTTTTTTATGCGTACACTTTGAAAACATTTATTTACTATCCCAGCCAGCACACGGATTCTTTCTGATATCATTAATGTTTCGAATTTAGTGGAAATTACGAATACATTAAATATAATATCAAAACGATTTCCTGACGAATTCGTTTTAGTTAAGAATTTGCGAATGAGCTCTAAAGCACTTCATTAAAATGAAGCATATCTTAGATAGCTCGGTATAATTGTATTGAAAGCAGTATTAGTGAGCCCCTTCGCAGATTTCTCATAATTTCAACATGTGGCGCATGCGCCGCTTAACATGGTCAGTCAGTTACATTTTAACGGCACTGCATTGCTTTTCGTTCCATCTTATGGTGATCTTAAGCTTGCTTTTTTCAGCTCCCTCCAAGTGAGATCAAATAATTCCACTACAAATTTTCCTATTCGTCATTTAAAAGGTAGGTGATTGTAAAGTAATTCATATGTAGTAAAATCATAAATAATCATATTAAACCAGTGATTTAAAAATGCATAAAGCGAAGCATTATAGTAAACGACATTCTAGGCGATTAATAAAAGCAAATGCCGACTTGGATTTAATAAGTGCTCAAGCTGTAATAGTTAAATCACCGCTTCCAACCACCGACCCGAATCATAGTAATAACATCGAAATTAATCCAGATAACTTCGAAACAATCGAAAACTTCCCTGATGAATTTAATTATGAAGTATTGGAAGAGGATACACCAAGCAATAATTGTGACAATGATGTTGAAGACAGGGAGGACTTAAAAGATCGGTTGATACAATGGGCGCTTCTTCACCATGTCACTCAGTCAGCGCTTTCCGACTTGTTGCATATTTTATCACGTCACGAATGTTTCAGTCATTTACCCAAGGATTCAAGAACGTTGTTAAAAACACCCAAGTCAACAGAAATATATGAGGTCTCACCAGGAAAGTATGTGCACTTTGGCCTTGGAAACGCAATAAGGAATTCCCTGAAACATCTTCTAAAAATTTCGGAGAAAATTCGAATTCAAATCGGCATAGATGGACTCCCAATTCATAGTTCAAGAGAAAGTTCCAAAGAACAGTTCTGGCCTATTTTAATTTACTTAAGTTCATTAGATTCGCCAGTTGAAACCGTCGGAATTTACGAAGGTAAATCAAAACCAGAAAATGTCAACGTTTATTTAAAAATGCTGGTTGAGGAACTGAAAGTGGTCCTGGAGACAGGATTAATCTTCAATGACTCAACCATTTGTGTTGAATTTGAAGCATTCATATGCGACGCCCCTGCGAGATCTTTCATTGCACAAACTAAAAGTCATACTGGGTATCGCAGTTGCAGCAAATGTTACGAACATGGGATTTGGGGGAGAAAAGTTGTTTTGCAGGAGTTACTGCTGCGAGAAGAACGGATACTTTATTTCGCTCCCGGGACGACCCGCTTCACCATACAGGAACGTCTGTAGTTGAAAATCTTCCTATTGACATAATTAAGTGTATACCTTTAGACTGCATGCACTTAATATGCTTAGGAGTTGTTCGAAAACGTTTGCATTTGGGGCTGCGTGGTCCCATATCACACTTTAAAATGTGTCAATCTGCAAGATCAAATTTCGACAAGATTGGAAGAATTAGCCGTTTATTTTGGTAACGATTTTGCTCGGAAGCCAAGAGGACTTAAAGAAATCGTTCACTGGAAGGCGACAGAATTCAGAACGTTTTTACTTTATACAGGACCCATTGCTTTAAAAAATGTAGTAAAAAAAGATTTTTATGAACATTGTTTGTGTTTACACGTTGCTGTGTCAATCCTGTGTTGTCCCACTAAAATCAACCACCATTAACCGTACTCCCGGTCTTTACTAAAATATTTTGTCGAGAAATTCTACATTTTATATGGCGAAGAAAATGTGACCTACAATGTCCACAACTTGGTACATATTTGCGATGCTGAAACTTTCGGAATTTTGGGTAAATTTTCGGCTTTCAGATTTGAAAATAAGCTGGGAATCATTAAAAAGATATTGAAAAAACCGAATTGTTTGCTACAACAAGTTCAACGCAGAATATCGGAGAGTAATTTGAAACACGATATTTGCAAGACGATTCCAGTTCAAACAAAGTGGCTTGGTTTGGAAAGCTGTGAAGTTCCATTGCAACAATACAAAAATTTTGTCTTACAAAAACTTTGAAATATAATGTCGAACAGGGGAAAATACATGCTTGTTGCATGATGGAACTTTTGTCCGCGTACTCACGATATCAAAAAATTTGGAGGATGAATTAATAATCATCGGAAAACAATATCTACATTCAGCAAGTTTTTATATTTCACCTTGCGAGTCAAGTGTTGTTGGAATCTTCGCAGTGAAAATGTTGAGCGATATTAAAACTTGGAAACTGACTTATGTTTTTCACAAATGTGTGGCTGTACCGACGCAGAATAATTTAATGGTAGTTTTTCCTCTTCTTCATACAGGGTCAACATGACAAAACCATTCTTGATGTCATTATTTTTGAAAACTACAAAGGTTGAAGTGATTCCCAGAACTTGGATGGTCGAAGAAGAGGGCAAAAAATATTCGTACTGGCCGAAGTCATCAAGTTTAGAAAAAATATATACAGCTGCAAAGAGTCAAAATCAACCGAACAAGAAAATATGGAAAAGGTTTGCTATACAAATTTACTTCGAATTCGGTAAGTTAATTTTCAAGTAAATTTGTAGTATAATCACCCAGTTTCAGTTTAGTTATGACTCATCGATTTATGTACGTCCAAGCAAAATTGTCTGCGAGCATTTGGAATTATAAGCCAAATTTTTCACTCAATTCACACTGAACTAAGTTCATGTAGTTATATACCCAAAAGTTTCTACAGTTTTCGCTTCCCTCAGATTTATGTCGAGCTTCTTGCTTTTAATGTTTAATAGATACAAATATTTGTTTTGAAATCACATACAGGCAGTTATTTGTACTCAAAATTGCGGTAAGATTACTTCATATTCCTTAATGATATAATGTCAATGTTGCTTTTTTGTAGATACTTATGAAGAGGCTGTTGGACAAATACCGCATTTTCTAGACTATTCGGATTACGACATAGCTGGATCCAGTTTCAATGTTTCTTCCAAATTGTCTGTTAAAACTCCTCAGTTCTATATTGGAGAGTGATGACGATTCACCAACATCGGTTCCTACTAAATTCTTGCTTGGACCGGTTTTGCCTCATGCACCCCATGTACCAAAAGTTACTACTCAGAGTCATTCAAAATCAGTTCCAATTCCCCCTTTGACATCGTATCCTGTTGCAACGGCATCCACGAGTGGGGCACAACCAGATGTTACTTTCGAGAGTTCTATTCGAACTCAGAGCTCATTCCAATTTGACAGCGAACAGAATATTTTTCAAGAAATCAGGGGTAAAGTAACTGGAACGCAGTTTTTTGAAACTTTTGAGCATTTTTGACTTGACCCCAAAAACGATTTCAGAACTGAAGGCCATGTGTGCGAGGAACTTTGCTTCGCTACGGCTCCACCAGGACACAATGTTTGCTGCTTTAGAAGCACTTCGTTTAAAAGAAAGTACAGACGCAGGGTCTCTAATGAAGCCCAGAGTTAACTTCGGATTTCCGTTTCAAGAGTTGTCGAAATTTTTAGAATTTGATGAAAAGCTTCGGTTAGATGCTTCCGTCAGGGGAAATGCGGTAACTAGTAATGGTTATAGATAATTACGCGTTTTATGGTTCTGTATTATTTTGGAGGTCATGTTTTCTTGTTTTCGCAGATTCAGGATCTCTCAAGAGTGGGGGGTAAAGACTCAACGGAAGTCATCAACAATATTTTCAGAAAGCTTGTTTCAGATGATGTTTGCAACAAGTTTATCTTATATGGAACCGCAACGAAAACGTCTTTCGCCAAGCTTGAAGTCTATGAGTTAATTATCGGTCAGATTATTTTGCCGCATTAAATTAATAATTTAATAAAAGTAATCATTTTAAGATTGTTGGTGAATGTAAAATGACTAGAATAAATGGTTTCCTTATTAACAATTCATGTATTGATTCGTTCCAATGTAATATGAAATTCACGTTTAGATTGTGTGCGATCAGTACATGCAACCTCGAGATTGTCGGAGGCAGAAATAAAACATTCGATAATGTCCTGGCTTCAGCATTCTATGGACAGAATTAAGGCTCGTCAAAGGTCGGCTACTAAAACCATGGTATGCAAACCTTAAGAATAGCAAATTTAATTTTAATCACCTTAACTCATCAGCACTAGTAATTATGTGTATCTAATCAATTCATATCAATGCAGGGACAACCTTTGGAGTGAAGACCCTCATCGGTTATTACTTAGCTGTTGCAAGACGGAGATATGCACATGTATTTTTTGAAAGGCTATGAATTCTGTATTCATTAAGTGTATATGTTTTGATAATAAAATTTATCCTCATAGTATACACATTAAAAATTCTATCGGCATTTATTTATTACCTACAATTGAATACTACTACCGTATTTTTACACTCCAGTAGATGGCACATTTCAGCAGTAGTTCGGTTTGCTTTCGCAATCTGATGAATTTGAGATATCATTCCGAATAGCATGCGAATCGAAAAGGCGGACATAAGCAACTCATTCGGACATCAATGTTAGCAAAAACTGAACAATTAATGACTTCAGACTGATATCAGCGCTTCGCAGAATAGGAATCGCAAAGAGCACAGTACGATATCCGTATACTGGCTGGGTTTTTTCTGAAAATTGTTTTTTACGAATTCATGGGTTCCCGAAAACCGTGTTATTTCAATGACATTTAGGATATTCGAGGGATTAATTTTGCAAGATTGAAATGCAATTGCAAATCCAGATTTACAAGCAGTACGACGTTCTGTCAATTCAACAGAAAGTCAAATTGACTGTAATTTACAGCCCCAAGAGGAAGGCCCTGAAATTTGCATTTAAATCTAAACTTTACTTTGACATTTTTTTTGCGGACAGAGGAGAGGAATCCGAAGGGATGTTTAAGGCTTCGTTTAACCATATGCAAAAATGATGTATTTATAACAAAATAATGAGCAACGTATTGCAACTGTGTACAACAAAAATATGTTAGAACAAGGAAGCTGACAATTACGTCTCAAAAAATGAAATAAATTTTGATTGGCGAATTAATATACCATGGTTGGTTAAAAGTACACTAAAATCAAAGACAAGGTTAAACTGCGTAAATCCGGATTTTCAAATCAGATTTTTCATCTTCCGTCATCTGAACTTCAGCTCGGATATTTCGATCAGAAATTACTTCCAAGGTTTTGCTTGCCTGGAAAAATGTATTCTTGATTAGTATTGGAAAAGCTGACTTAAAAAACAAATATTTTTAGAACGCAGCACATACATTCAAATATTTCTTGTAATCATGGATTTTCCATTGACTTGGATCCATCAACGCTTCCAGGTCTTTTTTCTCGGTGACGGCTGGAATTTCAGACAATGTTGCTGCAAATGAATTCGTTCCAGGACCAACTTTCAAACCAATTACCAAAGCGAGGTCCGTGGAAAGAATTTCGTAGGAAAACATTGCTTCCAAATTCCTGCAAAATTAAAAGAGCAGAATACAAAATCCAATAATGAAATAAACGTTACTTGGACTCATCTGAAGGAAATTATAAAATAAGATCCTACGTTTCACTTGATCCCAGAAAACTTTCTCGATGAAACGATTGAATTTCCAGAGGCCAAAAATCAGTATTGTTGGAATTGGAATAGAATTTATTCCTATTTCTCAACGGAACGTTCAAACAGTTGACTGAAAAAATTAAAACAAATGCAACAACGTTCTACATTTATTTCACTCTGATTAATTATTATAAAAGTTTGAAATCACTGACCAATCTCAACATTGCAACAAAATCTTCCGCTTTTTCCAACTGATCTTGAAATAGAATCGTCTTTGTTCGCAGATTGATTCAATTCGAAACTTCTTCCATCCTTGAGTTGTTTCTTTCCATTAAACACAGAAAGTGGCCATGAGATGTGATGTAATTCCACTATTTCGATATGAACGATGGATCGTGGACCGTTGGCCATGTGACCTCTCACAAGTAGGTTTCCGTGGGTCACAAAAAGTTCCAGTGGAATTTCGCTGTATTGTTTCTGCGAAAAATGAAGTCATGCAATGATTTTATTCCATGCATTTTTTTTATTGTTTGGATATTTACAAGTTATTACAGCCATCATCCAAACATCGGGTGCAGGTGGCATTTGATATAGTGTAGTCCACAATGCGGAATTTGTAGGAACGTCCGCTGGGTAGGAATGGGACTGTTCTGGTCCGGACCAGAAATTTTGGTCCATTCTGGTCTGTTCCATGGTCTGTTCCGGTCTGTTCCCTGGTTACGAAAGGACCAAATGTATCTGGTCCAACAACCTTGATAGACCAATTAAACCTGGTCCAGCTCAAGGAACAGACCAAAATGTTTGGTCCTTTGTTGGGCCCAGACCATTTGGAACGTTCCATCAAACATTTCAAATGGTCGGACCAGATTCGATAAATGACCATTTAAGTATTTCCAATTCCCGCGATTAGAATAGCACTGCTAGATTGTACAGCATGATACGATCGAGAGACGATACTATACATGCTGGATGAAAAACAAAGGGAGTTCCCAACGTGCCGTGGAGAAAATTCTTGCCTTCTGAATCATTCATTGTGTTCGCGAGATGTTAATATTTAGTATTGGTTAGTAAGGAAGGCATTTGTGAAAATAATAGAAAATATTCAAAAATTATTATTATTAGTATATATAATATTACCAATAGTAAATAAATAAATTATTAATAATATATATTAATATTAATATTATTATTAAAATTTTCAGAGCTTCGGTCATTATCATTTTGCTGACAATTTTACACATTGTTTCAAATAATCGAATAAATTATTCAAAATATTATATAATTTGTCCTGTAATTGTGTTGTGATCCTGTTTTGTACCTATTCGGTCCTAGTGGTCTGGTCTGGTCTGTTCCGGTCTGGTCCGAGTTATTTTGAGGAACAGAACATATGTTCCTGTTCCATCAATTTGTACGGACCAGATGGTTCCGGTCCAACGGTCTAAAAACCTTATGGTCCTGGTCCTACACCGAGACCAGATCAAATGGTCTGGTCCAGGCTCAAGGACCAGACCATTCCAAGAAATCCTGGAACATTCCGGAACAGTCCCACTCCTACGGCGCTGGGGTGAATCCAATACCGAAACGAATAGTGCCATCAGAATAACTATGGCAATAAATGGCTAACCGCAGGACTTTAGAAATTGCGAACGAGCCTAATAAGTTACAAGAATTCCTGAAATCAATCCGTTGATTAAAGCAACAGCCAACCAAGTGTAATCATCATTGTATAATAACTTAAAATGTAAATTATTATGAATTTTTTGAGTCAATTGAATAATTTGGAGCGGATTCTTTTATTTGTGTTGTAAAGAAATGGCGTCGTAGATTCCACATTTGTTTTTTCATCAACGTTTCAAATCCTTCAATTTACCCATTTCCACTGAAATAAAAAACTTCGCTGAAATTTCCAACCACTCTCGTAGGTCCGCTATTTCTTGAGCCCTGATAAAAATGACACTGGAGATCTGTGAGAGCGGATTCTAAAAAGTTGGCTGAAAAATAGTTTTACATCCAAATGTAAATGATTTTATTCTGTGAATCAAAGATTTTTAGTTGAGTTATTTTTTAAATCTTACACAATTTCATTGTACACGACGCTGACGCATATTTTGAGATAGGAATTGAGTCGGCAATCGTTTGGACAGAAGTTCCCTGAAGACTTTTACCATCATTGATTTTTTTCTCTTCTATGAATTTGTCAAAAGTATCCTTCAAGATTTCTCTTTCTTCAGCCAAGGTTTTGGATCGAATTTCAACAACTGGAAATTTGTCTTCTGAATAATCCTCAAAACTTTCATCAGTTTCAATTGTTTTCACCTTTCCCCGTAGGTTTGATTTTTTTGTATTATCTGTTCCGCTTTCATTTTTCAAATTTTTCGAATTAATTTTGTTCACACAAAATTCAGTTCTTTCCACAATTTCTCTCAAAGTCCTGGTTTCCATTAATCCAAAGGCTTCTGAATTTTGAAGTGTCGAGACTCCAGTGATCTCTTTCCGCAGAATCTCATTTTCGACCTTGAGTTGATGAAATGCTTTTGTCAAATCGTCCAATCGGGACTCGATGCGAAGGAGGATATTTTTCCTATGAATTCAGAGACGACTTTCAAAATTGAAAGTTCTTGTTGGACGTCGTGGAAATTCAAAATGGAATATTCGTGCATTCTATTTTTAACAAACGGTGTAATTGGTAACAGATCAATTGGATAATGTGCAGGGTGCCTCAAAAAGTGTTCTCTATCCACATTTCCCCCTAAAAAGTCTTAAACTTTTCCAAAGCTTTAAAATTTGAGTAAGCATTCAGAAACTTTCAAATTTTCAGTTTTTCAGAAGGGAGAGAAAAATGCTTGGGACACATTGTATATGCCTATCGTTAGTAATGGGCCAGGACAAAGAATTTGACTTAAAAGGAGTAGTTAATAAATATTGATAACAATCACGGAGTAAATTTTCCCTACCTCCAAGTTTTGGGTTCGGAACTGATCAACTTTATAAAAAATATTTGCATTTGAGAGGGAAATTCTATCCCCATTTGAAGTTCTTTGAGGACAACTTTCAATGGTTTTAAAGCTCCTTGTCTTTAATTGGAACACAAGTACAACGAATTGCTTTAATCTTCCCTGGAAAAGTGGATTGAGATCGAGGCAATAATTTGATTTTTCAGTTTGAGTTACGAAAAAAATACGTACATTTCCACGAATTATGAGAAGACCAGAAGAGGAATTTATTGAGGTCAAAGGTCACAACTATACTTACAAGAACTAGATTTTTGGAAAGAATGTGAAAACAGGAGCTTATTAATTACAGCTTCGAAATGCACTTATCAATGCGTGGACACGAACTGAAGAATCGTCTCAAAATATCTCAAGACTCCTCAAGTGGCCTATTTTCCCACTAAAGTTATAATTAAAAAAAAAGAGACAAGATATTTCAGCGTAGTAAGTATTAAAACGATAAGGAATTTGTGGGCTCAGCTCATACGTTTAAAATACAGATAAGAGCGTTTTCCATATCACCTTAATACAATGCAAGGATTTCCTCGTTTGTTCGTACAGTATCTTCCGCTGCCCAGGGTGGCTGTAATCATTTATCCCTCTATCTAGCTCACATAGCGATTGATTCTTAAAATATTTAGTTCACCGGTTTTGGGGTTCCAGAGTTTTAAATGTTTTCATGTTGGTTTGTAGCATATTTTATGGGAGACATTTTTTTCTCAGGAGCGAAAGTGAGAAAAATACTGACCATATGGAATATTTGGTCGTGATATTTTCTCATAAAATTATTTCCATAAGCTGTGTTTGTAAATAACTTCTAAAGGAGTCATATGAGCCCAATTTTATCATCTCACATCAACAATCACTGTCTCAGAACCTAAAACTGCGAGGGAAAGTTTATGAATTACTTGAAAAGAAAAAAAAACAACTATTTTTTACTTTAATTTTGAAATGTAATTGTTTTAGTAAGAGAATAAAAGTCAACGGTCAAATTTTGGTACGCCTCCAACTAAATTACCTACAACTGCTGAATTAAATATTGAACCACGGACTCTCTTATGTGAGCCAGAGGGTGATTAATGAATGTTATCACTCTACAGAACATGGTCTTATGAAAGTGGTTTTTATAACACAATTACAAGACACCGTAATTGGGTTCATTCTTTTATTTCGTCATCAAAATTTGGACATATTTTTAAACCCCCTCCACCCTGTCCAGAACATCATCATGTTCTGCATCGACTGTTTACACCCCCTTCCCTCCTCCTTTTATTACGTCATCAGTAACCACTGATACACCCGTCGCGCATGTTTTGCCGGTGACAATATCACGTGGAACAGCTTTGATTTGTATTAATACGAAGCAGTGAAGCAGTTTAAATGTCGAATCCAATACGTTTCACTCATACAATGAATAAGTGCTGTGAATAGATTGAAGTCTACGCAGCTCATTTTCAGATTTTTTCAGCTTTAGCTTTTAGTTTTTTAGTAATAAACTCAGTAAATTTTTAAATTTGAATTTCCCGCTGGTGATGTTACTGTCGTCATTTCTATTAAACCCTCCCCCCTCCCCGACCGTCACTCCCACATAAGATCCCATAAGTAGTAACGTATAAGAAAACTGTATAAGATATGCAGACGTTTTCATATACTTTTTTCCCACATGTTCCCATAGACACCCATATGATGAAACCTAATTATTTTTTAGCCATTTTCTTTTAAGATCCCATAACTTCTTATATGTTCCACACAAATTTAATTCCCAACCAAAAATAAAATGCCAAATTTAGTATTTCCAATAAATACAAAATAAAGTACGAAAAATTGTTCCATTAATTCACAATAATTTATTGTAAAATATTTACGCTTGCATTCAAACAATTATGACAAAATTTTAACCGTTTCATTGTTCAGTATTTTTGTTCTTGAGACGTTTACGGGCGTCTGTACAAATGCTACGGCAGCTCGCTTCGAATTTATGAAACCCAAGAGATCCAATGGTTAGTGAACATTCTGAAATCACGAATTCTGAAAAACATGAAAAATAATTTCCGAAATTATATACACACGTAGTACAAATAAAGGTCGCAGCAATTTATTCTGAATGTTTGCTGAAATTTTGTGCAAAAAATGCATATTACTTTTGAGTGCAAAGAACTTCGGTCCCAGAGCAGGTCGAGCTTGAGTGGTGCTGGTGGAAGTCTTATGACCATAAACGGAACAACGAGCTATATCCTCAAGCGGAAAAATTCCGGTCTGTTCCATGATTGCTCGTATAAACTGGTTGGGACTATTGTGAAAGCGATCTCGTATGTTATCCACAACATCTTTAGAGGCGGTTAATCCATCTCCTAGTTCAACCATCTCAGCTCGAATATTGCTGCTAACGGAGGTTGATTATGTCGAGCATTTATATATTTAGTATAAATTTATGGTTACAATTATTGACACAAATATTATTTATCTAGTGCATTTAACGATTGTTATAAGCCTCACTTACTTTTTAACTTATACATGCGCGACTTCTGAATTTGAAGCTCCTGGCGCAATTTATTGATCTCCTTGTCCTTATCAGCCAACAGGCTAGAAATTTCCTCAGTGGAATATTGAGGCAATTGGATTACCTTTAAAAAATGTAAACAAAAGATAATACAGCATTTATCATGCATATTATAATTCAACTGGTACTTAAATCAAACGAAACCTCATCTTGCAGCTCGTTTGTAGTCACTTCGCTGCTGCTATGGTTAGCTTCATCTATTAAAACTGGCGAGGGCTCCAAAGCAAGAATAACTTCGTGGGCTTCCCTCCTTAACTAAAATGGGAAGATATACAATTTTTATTTGCTGATATTGGAGATGCAATTTGTCAAAACTTAATTTAATTATTAATTAAATACATAATTCATAGTAAATGAATCCAAATACCTTCTTTTTAGTTGATGGACCTTCCCTGGGTTGCATTTTCCGCTTGCTGGGGCTCGTTGTCTGTTTCACATTCAAAACACTGATAAAAACATTGTAATCTTTTACGATCAGTTAAATAAAAATAAGAAAATGAAGAGGATATATCAACTCAAGCATTTAAATTACTTCAAAATCATTCGAAATTGTTTTAGGAACTCTCCCACGTTTGTGTTTTCCCAGGTCCTTCTCACTAAACGATTGATCTCTGGCTTCCTCTGCTAAATTTGCAGCCATTTTTGACATTTTAGATTTTGACCCTGTGAGATCAAACAAAACAGAATTTGAAAATGCAACTTGTACTAAAGGATAACACGCAAATTTATAAATACAACCCATTTACACTCACCAGTTGCCAGAAGCTTTGCCATAAGCTCCTCTCCAGTGTCATCCCAAACAACAGGAAGTATCTTATTTATAGCTAACTCAGGAGTAGGATAATTGTACCTTCCAAATTCAACTTTACTTGTTTTCACATAGGAGTAAGTCTGATCGGCTGTAAAAAATATACAACTGTACCCAGATTTCACTTTTGCTTCCATAATTTTGAGTTCAATGCACAAATTGGAGAGCCAAAATTCACAAGCTCGTTATAGTATCAACTCATATCAGCCATTAACCTGAAAATTGTGTAGTACGTTAAAATGCTTTGTTACAAATAGGCGCGAATTCAACATTCAATAGAGCGCTAGTTGGGAATCTCGATGAATGATTTGTATCCTTGGTTTTTGGGGACAGTTCAAATTTTACCTAGATCACTTTCAAATTGAATAATTATAATATTTGTTTGTAATTTTGAACGGATGATTGAAATTTCTAGACTAGTTTTGTTTTGTAAATGTTTGAGATTTGTAAACAAAATGCCAAAAGAATGCAGAAAACTTCCTAGACAGACATTGTGGAGTCGGAAAAATAGGGTAAATAGAACGTACAAAATATATAATGTAGTATGAAAATTTTAGCAACAACAATTACAGCCCAGAATTTATACCTGATTCGGTTTCAGAATAGTTCAAAACAGACTCCAGCATTATTATTCGGCAATGTCAACAACTTGTTCGGCGGAGATGGAGCTGTTCTAACCCCAGGTAATTATATAACTAATATTTACCCGTTGCAAATTAACTATTGCCTTATTAAATTCTTAATGAAATAATGAATGATAATTCAGACGAGTCCTGGGACGTTTCAAGTATTAGTGATGAGGATAATCACGAAAATTTGTCTGACTCAAGCGAAATTATGGATGAAAGTCGTGAACTCCAATTTGATCAGCCGTCATCAGACCCCATTTTAGATAATAGTAATTTGGAATCAAAGGTAAATATTTTCCATAATCTGAACATTTGGCAAGACATATACGGGGTAAAAATATAAGATCAACCTTAACTAGGAATTTAAGGGAGTAACTCATGAAATATTCTATTAAAATATTTTGTAGCAGACACATCTAGAATTAAAAAAACAATTTTGTCAAATGATTAAATTTTTAAGGCCACGGGGGTCATCAACGTGAAGCATTTTTCGTTTTTTGTGATGATATTTTTAACAATCAAATTTATTTCTGAAAACAATTTTGATGTTGGATTTTTGATAATGTTATTTTCCTGAGCTTAGTATAAGGTCATTAGGATTTCTGGAAACAAGAGCCGAAAACCTGAAGCAAGGTTTCTTCGGGCAATCTTCGAGTGATCCAACTTGTTTCTCGAAAGCAGTTTTTAAGATATTTCTTTGAAGGCTATAGAGTGACTATATTAGCAGATTGGCTATATTGTGACTTAACATGTGTCAGACTAATCCAAGTCGGAAATGTCGAGTATGCAGTGACGTTTTGAATTTTGAGGAGATGACTATTAGAATTTCACATATTCCTGATTTTGTTTTGTAATACACTCGAAGAATGTGGTTCTATTTAAACAATGTAGAAGTTAAAAAAATTTATTATGAATTTCCAAAAAAAAAATCTAACAAAAGCTGTTTACGAAGAAATTTGATTTAAACAAAGTTTACGTAATCATGGAAAATTACATAGCAAGATCCCCGGGACGAATTCCACTTTTATTCACGTGACCTGGATTATTCATTGACCCAAGAGAAAGAAATGTTTTTTAGAATTAAATTTGCCACAAATTACGAGCCTTGAATGTTTATTGTGGGAGTTACTCACTTGCATTTTCTAGATAGGGGCTATGTCATATGTTGACGATGCATATATTCCCAATAATTAAATTTAATAATTAAATATATTTTCCAGTTGTATGAGGGCTGTTCTCTGACGCTAACTGAGAGCCTAAGCTTGGTGTCCGCTTTTGTCTCAAAATTCAATTTAAAGAAAAATGCACTGGAAGGTCTTCTACAACTACTCAAACTTCACATTCCGGGCTCAGCATATTATCCAACTACTGAATATAGGTTCAATCGACACCTAGCTCGTACCACTGTGTTTGTTAATAAACACTACTTTTGCGGAACATGCAACAGTCATGTAGAAAACACAATTTGCAATAACTGCAAATTATCTCTACCGTCAAATTTTGACATGCGA
This sequence comes from Allacma fusca, assembly GCA_947179485.1. Taxonomy (NCBI): domain Eukaryota; kingdom Metazoa; phylum Arthropoda; class Collembola; order Symphypleona; family Sminthuridae; genus Allacma; species Allacma fusca. Next base: position 74,429,651 of record OX359246.1, on the reverse strand, counting down.
AACAACCAAATGTTTGCTGTTCTTGATATCCGAAAACAACTTGAAATTGCTCTTCAGTCTAAAGATATAATGGACGCGTTGGACAAATTTTATTCAAGGAGCACCACTACAACCTCGTCCAGCTCGCACAATAATAACATGGATTTAACGTTTACAATGAATACTGATGGAGTACCTCTATTTCGTTCTTCCGGTAAATCTCTGTGGCCTATTTTGATGACTTGTAATGAATTACCTTTGTACCTGAAGAAGCGATATTTTATTTGCGCAGCTATTTGGAGTGGTAAAAAGAAAATAGACCCTTTTCTTGTATTTCCGCCAGTCATCAAGCAACTCAACTCCTTGCAGGAAATACCTGTGAAATGGAAAAATTTAGCAAATGAGTACATTTATTCAAAAGTATTTGTTTCGTGCATTTCTGTGGATGCCGTAGCAAGATGCGTTCTTCAGGGGCACACCCAGTATAATGGAAGATTCGGATGTATTTGGTGTGAGGACGAGGGCACTGTAGTTCGGAAGGGGAATGGTCACACAAGGGTATACTTGCATAAATCACCTATGAAGCGGAATCACGAAAATTATAAACTTCAAGTTCAACAGTCGAAATTCTCCAAAGGGATACTTACAGCATCGCCAATTTTGTTGTTGAAAGGATTTGACATTGTCGATGGCTTTTGTGTGGACTATATGCACTGCGTATTACTAGGAATAGTACGTACATTTACGGTTCTATGGCTAACATCTACATCAATGGTATACTACATTGGCAATCGGAAAGATGAAATCGATAAACGATTTCCTATCATAAAAGTTTCTGCAGAATTAGCACGCTTACCTAGAAGTGTTAAAGAAATAAAGTACTGGAAAGCCTCAGAACTAAAAATTTGGATGTTCGCAATTCCAGTAGTTTTGGATGAAATATTAGATAGCCGCTACTTACAACATTTTACTATTCTCTGCAACTCTATACACAAGTTACTTACTCTGGAGGTGTGCCCTGACGATTTATCAGTATGCAGATCAAATTTAAAAACATTTGTCTGTCAGGTTGAGGAACTTTACGGGAAAGAATTTTGCAGTTTTAATGTTCACCAACTATCTCATATTGTCGACTGCGTGGAAAAATGGGGACCACTGTGGAAGACCTCATGTTTTTTATTTGAAGATATTAATGGGCTCCTTAAATCGTATGTTCATAGTTCGAACGGTATAATTGATCAAGTTGCTCAAAAATTCGTTGGAAAGCTTTGTGCTACAAATGTGTGCGAAACTACTAAAAATGCGTCGATGAAGTACTATTTGAGGGATTGTATCAAGCTTTCCGGGCCCAGGCTTCCGATAATTGGAACAAAAGGTCCATTTTCAAAGGCACCAGAAAGTGATGAAGGATTTATCCACTCTATAATGGAGAATAATTCGAAAATTGTAGAAGTTACCACAAGCCCAAGTGGAATAATAGGTCACCATTTTTATTCAAACGTGGTTACTGCGAAGCGCAATAATAGTCTGGTTTATCTACGTAACAAGATGATTGGCCATATTCTGTATTTTTTGACTGCAAAATGCAAATGTGCTTGTAATGAATGTGAGTGCGAATTGTACTTTGTACTACTAAATATCTTTAAAATAACTTCGGTAAATGGATGCAAATATATGTTTAGGAAACGCAGAAATTCCAGCCCAGAAAAAGTGCTGAAGAAAACAAGTGAAATTAAAGCAATCAAATTTTGTACTCTGGAATTAGAAAATATTACATACTATATGTGCCTTCCAAATATTTTGGAACACGAATGATGATGTGGTATCTGTTAGCCTAGTGGCCATAATACTGTTACTCATTTGCAATGATTCACTTCAAATAGACGAAATAAAAATAATTATGTTTTTGGGATTTAGCGTCATTTTATTCTATGGGCCCATCTATAGAAATCTTATGGTGCCCGTATCCCATAGTTTCATACATGATCACATGGGTGACTCAAAACAATTATCCCATCTTCTCAGCCCCCATAAGATCCCAACTCTTTTTTTGCGCTCGGGTCATACCTTCATCCTCGTCATTTCTTCTCGTCCCCCCTCCCCCTTTGGTGATGACGTAACAAAAGAATGAACCCAAATGTAATTTCAAATTGTTTCGATACTGCCAACCAGACACGTTTTGATTGATGAGAGCTCTACATCAGCATTTTTGGAGATCACTGCCAACGAAAGGGGATTTGAATGTTTATTTCCGTCTGATTACTTTGAAGGCTTTCAAAATAAACGCAAAACATTCGGAATGATTGAGTTCGAAAGTAATTTTCAAGTGTTTCGTAATATTTACACTCCTGGGAAATTTCACTTGCATAGTTCCACCCTTCAAAGCTGAATGAAGGCAAAAAGTATTTAGATGCATTTGGAAGTTGGAAATAAATAATTTACATGGGAAAAAATGAGCGAAGTTTTAAGTATGATTTCAAATTTCACGTGCCTTGAAGTGCAGTAAAAAAGGCCTGAATTCGTAAGTGCATACATAAATCAGTTTCTGAGTTCTAGTCTTTCGTTCATTCATCTGTCACCTCAAGTTCAACTCAACCAGGGTTGGAAGAAAAAAAAATTGGTTTGAGATTTACTTAAAAAAATCTCATTCGTCAAAGTTAATAGTAAATAATAAAATAAAATAATATGATTACAAATAAACAGTAATTATTTAAAATGCACCGCCATTATTAGTGCCTTGGTTTTTAAAAATTTGCCAAGTACTTTATAAGTAGACACATTTCGGAATGATTGACTCTGTCCAGCAAATCTCAAATGTTTCGTCTTTCGTGTGTAATTCCTTCGTAGAGAAAACTCTGTGTTTTGATACTTGCACCTATAAAAGCTGAATAAAGGCAAACTGCAATAAATAGGTTGGCATCATCCGTTTTCTCCCCGTTAACCCTAACCACAACATAGAAAAGGCAACGGTAAATTGTATTGCATTGCCCCATTCGCAAGAAATTTTCATCCTTTACCAAAATCATTTCAATTCCAGTTCAAAGTTCAAGCTCTCCGGTTTCAGTATTTTAAGTTTAATATATTTCTTATTCCTAACAAAAATATTGTTTCAAAGATGCATTGACGGCTTTTTGTAGTCAATATTATGAGCGTACAACGGAACTCCCAAAAAGGTTGAGAAATAGATGCAGCGTCTCAAAATATTTTAGAAAAATTGCAACGGTTCATCAAATTGGAAAATCAGAAATTGAACTTTTCCGCTTCTTTGCTCGTAAACATGATTTCCCTCGACCTTGCTCTCTGTTTTTACGAGTCAATTTTCAAATTCAAAGTACAGTATGTGCTGTAGGTCCCTGAAAAGCTCACCAAATTTTCTAAATTGGAACAAATTTTGATAAACATTTTCAGTCGTAAGAAACAATTTCAATGTTAAAATATCAGTTTATATTTAAATAATCGTGGATTCGATCCACTCCCACGATCTATGTATTAAGAGCTTTTGAGCAATCGCAATGAATACAATTTTGAAAAAAACCAAATATTTATAAAACAGGGGAATCAAATATTTTGCATCTCTGTGGGCTAAGGGGAATGCGTTCAAGTTCAAGTATAACTTGAAAAGTTCAAGTGCGTATCAGGTTGGTGTCCAGTCAAGTGCAGACAATTTTGTAACTTGAAACTTGAAACTTCACTTGAACAAGTTCAAGTGAAATTATAATTTTAACTTGAATTTTCAAGTTCAAGTTCGATCAAGTTCAAGTTAATAATTTATTACTTGATAGAAAAATCAAGTCAAGTTCAAGTACACTGAATGGAAGTACTTGAATAAAACTTGAATAGAACTTGGATTTTTGTGACTGAAAAGCAATGTAAGGATTGCAGAATTAGTGGCATCTTGGCATCCCACTAAAAATAATATTGAATGCGAATCATCATCACAATAATAATATCTTTGTGTTTGTTTTTATTCCATCGACATTAAAGTCGCCTCCACGAAACCCAGTGGTCGAGATCAAGAATAATTCTTGTGCCCTGATCCACACTTTGAATAATTAAAAGTCTCGAGTTATTGTTTTATAAGGATGTTCTTGATACTCGGGGTTCTTGTTTCATTATAAAAATGAAGTGATTGTTAGTTCACCTGTTCTGAAGCTAAGAAGAAAATTAAGAGCAATTTATTATTCCGCGTAAGAATTATTTTTGGTGATATTAAACATGATGGCGGAGATGAACAACAAACAATCTTAGAAATAAATATTGGTTAAGCAAAATTAACGGAAACAAATATTCATGATTATAACTGCTGGTTTAACACACCAAATGAGTGCAACATAATGTGAACAGGCCAATAATATGATTGCTAACCTGTTAATTATAGAAAATAGTAAATTAGACTACAATGCTTACATTTATTTAACCATGTATTTTAAACTTTTTAGTAATTTTAAAGTAAAAAATATCGTCCGCATGCCGTTTAGTTTATCCTAATTACGGCCTAACCATTATCAGCTATAATAATTGTGGACGAAATTTCTAGTATGGTTTATCCATTTACGAAAAAATACTTGAATAATCAAGTTCAAGTACAAGTTCAAGTTCACGTTCAAGTCAAGTTCTGTGTCCAACTTGAACGTCAAGTTCTAATCAAGTTCAAGTTCTACAAAATGAACTTGAAAATCGTGTACTTGAATACTCAAGTCGCTTGATAAACTTGATTCATCAAGTACAAGTACGGATACCTCGTTTAGACAATTTTTCAAGTTCAAGTCAAGTTATCTAAAATAACTTGACTTGAACGCGGCTCTGCTATAAAGAAGCCTCAATACCCATGTCTCCCGCGAAAAGATTCTTTTTTATATTTCATCATTCTGTGGGCAATGAATTTCGGATTTTTCAAAAGTTTTATAAAGCGGTAAAGGGTTGGATACAAAGTCCACGTTTTATTATTAATTTTGAAAGCAATTGTTTTTTGAGTTTGAAGTAAGATTTAGCCTTCAAAGGGAAATTCAGGTAATTTTAGAGTCGAGACTTAATAACAAAAAAAAACAGGTCGGGACAAACATCTAATCCAGCAAAGATGAGGAAAAGGAGAATTTAGGATCTTTTCATTTTTTTATTGACGTTCCAGCGATCTTCAAAATATTTCCAAACGCTCCAATTTTTAATTTTCCATTTGACCGATTTAAACCTAATTTGAATTTATCCTTCCTATTGGAAGTCACATTCTGCTCTTCCAGTATTTAGTGATATTATTTGTTCCTCTGTATACTTCTGCATTTAAAATTGTCCACATGTAAACAGGTCCTGTAAAATAGAGCAAAGGTCAATTTTCAAATGCTATTTCCTGAAAGGAAATTCTGAAATTTTATTTTTGAACAAAATTGCAAATTCATGGCAGTACTATATTCAACTATGGGAGTCGCAATTTAATGAGAACACCCTACGGGAATGTGCACATGGTGCATTATGTCATTTGTAGAAGAAAGTGAGTTTTACTTGGAAAGTTATGCGGACTACTGTACATTTGATTTGACTGATAATTAACACTAGTTAATTAGCATAATTAAGTAATTCATTCCAGTTACGATAAATGTTTCATATTGTAATGTAATTCAAATGGAGGGCATAAAATGTAAATATTTTGTTTAATGATTCCGATCAAATTTTTTTCGTGAAACCTGACACGCTTTTGATTTATCTTTGAATCTTTCGAGAAAAATGCAAAACAGGGGTTCGTGATTATCAAATTTTTGTTTTAAAAAAACCCCTGCTTCACAACTATAGTTGTAAAGTAATTTTTAAATTAAAAGTATACTTCGAGAAAAAGCTTTAGATTTTTGCCCAAGCATGTGTTTCTTGTGTTAGAAAAATTGACGTAGAAATAAATTTTGGGAAATCAAGAAAATAATTTCCTACAAATTTGAAAACTCACATATTTTATTTGAACACTTTGTGCCTCAAGATCCCTTTACTGTGTCTTATATATTCAATGTAAGGATGAGCTCTTGTTCTGCTCATTTGGAAACCCAAGACATTGCAAGAATTTCATATTAAAGATAACGAACTAACAAAATGTTAGTTATTGTAACAAAATTGCTTTACACCACTTCCTTGAACGCTGTTTACCAATTTGGTAACCTGAAATGGTGAAACTAGGTCTTAAAAAATTAGAACAATATTTGCTACAATATTATAATTATATATAAGTATATTATCATAAATGCTACGATACAAATAATCTATCAAAAGGTGGGATGGGTGAGAAAAGGTTTTTGCTGAAAATGGCTTTTTACGACTTCATGGTTTCCCGAAAATCATGTTATTTCTATGACATTTAGGATATTCGAGGGATTAATTTTACAAGATCGAAATTCAATTGCAAATCCGGATTTAAAATGAGTACGACGTTCTGTCAATTCAAGCGAATGTCAAATTGACTGTAATTCACGACCCCAAGAGGAAGGCCCTGAAATTTGCATTTAAGTCTGAATTTTACTTTGAAATTTTTTTTGCGGATAGAGGAGAGGAATCCGAATTGATATATAGCGCTTCGTTTAACCCTATGCAAAAATTATGTATTTATAATAAAATACTGAGCAACGTATTGCAACTGTGTACAACAGAATTATTTTAGAACACGGAATGTGACAATTTCGTCTCAAAAATGAATTAATTTGTTATTGGTGGAATATAATTCCATAGTCATTAAAAAATACACTTAATTAAAGACAAGTTTAAACCGCGTAAATTCTGATTTTCAAAACTGAGTTTTCGTCTTCCGTCATCAGAATTTCTGCTCGAATATTTCGATCAGAAATTACTTCCAAGGTTTTGCTTGCCTGCAAACATATGTATATTCTTGATTAGTGTTGGAAAAGCGCATTTATAAAACAAATATTTGTAGACCGCAGCACGTACATTCAAATATTTCTTGTAGTCATGGATTTTCCATTGACTTGGATCCATCCACGCTTCGAGGTCTTTTTTCTCGGTGACGGCTGGAATTTCAGAAAATGTTGCTGCAAATGAATTGGTCCCAGGACCAACTTTCGAAGCAATTACCAAAGCGAGGTCCGTGGAAAGAATCTCGTAGGAAAACATTGTTTCCAAATTCCTATGAAAATAAAATAAAATGATGGTTTTAAATCACTAAATGCAATCAAACAAAATGGCACTTATGTAATGAAAGTTATAAAATAAGGTCCTACGAGTCACTTGATCCAGAAAAAGTTTCTCGATGAAACGATTGAATTTCCAGAGGCCAAAAATCGTTATCGTTGGAATTGGAATAAAATTCATTTCTATTTCTCAACGGAACGTTCAAACAGTTTACTGAAAGAATTAAAATAAATGCAACTACGTTGTGAATACATTTTACCGTACATAATTAAAATGGTTTGAATGGTTTAAAATCACTAACCAATTTCAACAATGCAAGAAAATCTCCCGCTTTTTCCAACTGATGTTGAAATTGAACAGTCTTTGTTGAGTCGTACGGATTGATTAAATTTCACACTGCCTCCATCAGTGAGACGTTTCTTTCCTTCAACCACAGAAATCGGCCACGAGATGTGAAGTAATTCCATTATTTCGATATGAACGATGGAACGTGAACCATTTGTCATGTGACCTCTCACAAGTAGGTTTCCATGGGTCACAAAAATTTCCAGCGGGATTTTGCTCCTGCCTTTCTGCGGAACATAAATTCAAAGAATTATTGTATTCCAATAATTTTGTAATTGTGTAGATATTTACAAGTTATTACAGTTATCATGCAAACATCATGTGCAGGTGGCATTTGATTTAATATGAAGAACAATGTGTGATTTGTAGGAACGTCCGCTGGGGTGAATCCAATACCGAAAGCAATATCCCCGACAGAATTATTAGTGCAAAGAATTGTTAATCGCAGGAATTCACGAATTGCAAACGAGCACAAGAATTCACAATAATGCCTGCAACAAAATCCTTGGTTAAAACAACACCACGGTTAGATTAATAATTTAAAATACAAAACATTATGGACTGTTTGAGTCATAATTAAAAATAATTAGGAGCATAATAATATTAATTTTAAGTAATTATATTTGTGTTATAAGGAAACAGTGTATTTGATTCGAAATGAAATCTTTCATCAATGTAACAAATTCTTCAACTTACTCATTTCCAGTGAAAGAAAATAATTCGCTGAAATTTCCAACTATACTCTCGTAGGTCCACTATTTCTTAAACCATTATAAAAATGATACTGGAAATCTGTCAGAGCGGACTCTTGAAAGTTGGCTGAAAAATCGTTTTGCATCCAACTTTAAATTATTTCATTGAGTACAACAAGGATTTTTCAATTCAGTTATTTTTTTAATCTTACATAATTTCATTGTACACGATGATTTCACATTTTTTGAAAAAGGAATTGAGTCTGAAATCGTTTGAACAGAAGTTCCTTCAAGACTTTCCCCGTCTTTGACTTTTTTATCTTTCATAAATTTGTTGAAAGTTTCCTTCAAAATTTCTCGTTCATCCGCCAAAGTTTTGGATCGAATTTCAACAACTGGAAATTCTTCTGCTGTTTCCTCCGAACTTTCGCTGTCAATTTCATCAGTTTCAATTGTTTTCACCTTTCCCCGTGGATTGGACTTTCTTGGAATTTTTGTTTCGCTATCATTTTCCAAATTTTTCGAATTAATTTTGTTCACACAAAATTCAGTTCTTTCCACAATTTCTCTCAAAGTCCTGGTTTCCATTAATCCAAACGCTTCTGAATTTTGAAGTGTCGAGACTCCAATGATCTCTTTTCGCAGAATCTCATTTTCGGCCTTGAGTTGATGAAAGGCTTTTGTCAAATCGTCCAATCGGGACTCGATGCGAAGGAGAATATTTTTCCTGTGAATTCAGAGACGACTTTAAAAATTGGAAGCTCTTGTTGCACGTCGGGGAAATTCAAAATAAAATATTCGTGCATTACATTTTTAACAAATGGTGTAATTGCTAACAGATTAATTGGATAATGTGCAGGGTGCCTCAAAATATGATCTCTATCCCCCTTTTCTCCTAAAAAGTCTTAAACTTTTCCAAAACTTTAAAACTTGAGTAAACTTTCAGAAACTTTCAAATTTTCAGTTTTTCAGAAGAGTGGGGAGAAATATTGAATATGCTTTGGGGCACCTTGTACAAGTCTTTCGTTAGTAATGGGTTATGACTAAGGTTTTGATTTAAAAGGAGTAAATTGATAAATATAGATAAAAATCACGTAGTAAATTAACTCCACGTCCGAGTTTTGGGATCAGAACTGACCAACTTTATTAAAAATATCAGGATGTGTTTGGGAGGGAAACTTTGTCTCCATTTGGAGTTCTTCGAGGACAACTTTCAAGGGTTTTAAAGCTCCTTGTCGTTAATTGGAACACAATGAGTGCAACGAATTTGTTTACTCTTTTGGCTTCCCTGGCAAAGTGGATTGAGATCGAGGCAATAATTAGTTTTATTTTTTAGTTTGAGTTACGAAAAAAATAAACGTACATTTTCACGAATTATGAGAAGACGAGGAGAGGAATTTTTTGAGGTCAAAAGTCAGAGCTACTTAGAAGAAATAGATTTTTGGAAAGAATGTGAAAACAGGAGCTTATTAATTGCAGTTTCGATATGCACTTATCAATGCGTGGACACGAACTGAAGAGTCGTCTCAAAATATCTCGTAACTTCAAATCGTAATCCTCCACTCCAATTGGAAATGTGTCAAAATAATATGCAAGTTCAGCAAACTTTCAAAACTCGAGACCCTCTCAAGTGGGCTATTTACAAAAGTTATAATGAAAAGATAAAGAGACAAGATATTTAAGCGTAGTATTAAAACGATAAGGTTTTTATGGGTTCAGCGCATATTTACAGACAGTCTACGTTTTATAAGAGCGTTTTCCCTATCACCTCAATACATACAATGCAAAGACTCCCTCGTTTGTTCGTACAGCATCTCCCGCTGCACAGGGTGGCTGTAATCATTTGTCCCTCTCTCTAGCTCACATAGCGATTGACTCATAAAATATTTGGTTTACCGGTTTTGGGGTTATTTAGTTTCATGCTTACTCAAATTTATTAAATTTATCTAGTTCATTATTTGAGTCCTCAACGAGAATTTCTTTTTTTGGGATCTTCCCGAGTTTTAAATGTTCTGATGTTAGTTTGTAACATATTTTATGGGAGAAGATCGGCCTCAAGAGCGAAAGTAAGAAAAATGCTGAAAATATGGAATATTTGGTCTTGATATTTTCTCATAACATAATTTCCTAGAGCTGTGTTTGTAAATAACTTCAAAAGGAGTCATATGAGCCCAATTTTGTCATCTCACATCAACAATCACTGTCTCGGAACCTAAAATTGCGAGGGAAAGTTTATGAATTACTTGAAAAGGAAAAACCAAGTATTTTTTCATTTAATTTTGGAATGTGATTGTTTTAGTGAAAGGACAAAAGTCAACGGTGAAATTTTACTGCACCTGCAACTAAATTAACTACAACTGCTGAATTATCTAAATATTGTATCAGCGACTCTCTTATGTGAGCCAGAGGGAGATAAATGAATGTGGTCACTCGGCAGAACATGGCCTTATGGCAGTGGTTTTTATAACACACAATTACAATACACCGTATGTAATTTCAAATTGTTTCAAAACTGCCAACCAGACAAGTTTTGATTGATGAGAACTCTACATTAGCATTTTTGGAGTTGACTGACAACGAAAGGGAATTTGAATGTTTATTTTCGTCTGATTACTTTAAGGGCTTTGAAAATAAACGCAAAATGTTCGGAATGATTGAATTTGAAAGTAATTTTCAAGTGTTTCGTAATATTTACACTTCTGGGAAATTTCACTTGCATAGTTCCACCCTGCAAAGCTGAATGAAGGCAAAAAGTATTTAGAGGCATTTGAAAGTTAGAAAGAAATGATTTAGATGGGAAAAAACTGAGAGAAGTTTTAAGTATGATTTAGAATTTCACGTTCCTTGAAGTGCAGTCGAAAATGCCTCACTAAGCAAGACACGTTAGTCGTAAGTGCATGCATAAATCAGTTTCTGAGTTCTAGTCTTTCGTTCATTCATCTGTCACCTCAAGATCAACTCAACCAGGGTTGGAAGAAAATCGACCTTTAATTTTCCAGGACGAATCAGGTTCAAGAAATGCTCCGAATAGGTTTTAATTGGAAGGACAACTGAACCGATTTTAGCCAATGTAACGCACAGGTGCGGGTAGTAACCTTGGGATTGGTTACATGTCCAGATATAAATAGTTCGAATTACAAGGATTTTGAAATATATTGACTAGGGATTTTCAAATATGTGGATGTCTGATAGAGAAAATATTTTGTCAGCATAGACTTATTTTTCTTGAGCAAAAATACTTGAACTTGCCACCAGTGATATCAGATTCAGATGGAAAATCGAAAATAATCATTCATGGATATGATTTGGAAGATGATCCGCGGAGATATTTATTCATGTCAAAGACCAGGAACAGAAAATACCTTGAGTGGATTTTCGGAGCTAACGTTAAAATAGCAAAATATTAAGTGATATCTTCACCTGTATTTCCGAGCCGTTTATGGATGGAAACAAACAAAATCAAATATACCTCTTTAAAATGCAAATTCCAATTCCTCCCAGACCAACGGAAAATGCGTCGAAACAATGTACAAATTCAACAAACAATCAAAATCTCAAATCATGATTTCTCAAACGGGGTATTTTACAAGTTTTTGTGATAAAAAGATGAAATTCATCACATATTTCGAAATCAATACAGTATTTCTGTATTAGAGCACAACAATGCTTCAGGATTATATTTGGAGAATATTTTATGGGATTTCCACAAATTGGATTAGCAGCTTACGTTGACAATTCTGACCAAGACCAAGACCAAGACAACAAGAACCATTAAAAACACAGGAAGTTTGCTAGGAATTCCGTTTCTGGTGAGCAACTGAAGAAAACGAGGGAAGGAAAAATTTGCCACAAATTTTTCATTACAGTTCTGTTTATTGTAAAACTATTTCAATGCTCGGGTGTTTTTTAACTTTTCTAAATAAGTTTTAATGAGTGATTGTTAGGACAGGAATTGCAGTCACGATTGTCAATCCATTCGAGGTTCGTATTCGAAATTTCCTAAACATTTCACAGCATTTAAATATTTATTGCAATTTTACAGTCTTTATCAAATATTTATTTGCGTTAATATTTTCCTAATGATTTTAACAAGGAAACTATCCAAGAGGACATCAATTAGAGAACGGTTGGCGCGAACTGCTAGAACAGAGAGCAAGGCGGAGGAAATTCCTTTTGAAGAGCAAGGATGTGCCAAATGTACTTTTGGTATGTATAATAATATTTATTATTATAAGATACAAATTTTTACAAACAAATGTATAATTATATAATTATTATATATTTATAAATTTGTTTGAGGTTTCCTTCGAAAATTCTCTTTCATCCACCAGTCCAAGTTAATAATAAATAATAAAATAACATAATATATAATACTATAAATTAACGTTATTGGCGCCTTGGCTTTGTTAGAATTATTCGCAGTATAAATCAGACGGCGATGTCATTAGAAATAATTAATTAAAGAGTAATTAATTTGTATGAAATTTGAAAGAATATTTTAGAAATACCAGCGGCCCATAAAATTTGGAAAATCAGAAATTGTACTTTTCCGCTTCTTTGCTCTTAAAAATAGATTCCCCCAACCTTGCTCTCTGTTTTTACGAGACAATTTTCGAATTCAAAGTATGTGCTGTAGCTCCCAGACAAACTCACAAAAGTTTCTTCAATAAGCACTGGAACGAATTTTGATAAACATTTTCAGCCGTAAAAAGCAATTACAAGGTTAAAATTTCAGTTGTTTCAAAATAATGCTGGATTTGATCCACTCCCACGACCCCTGAATTAAGGGCTTTTGAGCTGTCGCAATGAAAACATTTTTTGAAACCAAATATTTGTTAAAATAGGGGAATCATATACATATTTTGCGTCTCTGCTCTTAATGTGGGCTAACAATAAGGTGAATTACATGCGACACCTGCAATAGAGAATGCCTGAATACACGTGTCTCCCGCGAAGCTTATTTTTCTTTTTTATAATTCATCATTCTTCTGCAATTTATTTCGGATTTCTCAAAATGTGTTCCGTCTCATTCGCTCAAAAGTTCTATAGAGCGGTGAAGGGTTGGATACAAGGTTAACGTTTTATCTTTAATTTTGAAAGCGATTGTTTGTTGAGTTTGAAGTAAGATTTAGCCTTCATAGGGAAATTCAGGGAATTTTATTGTCGAGAATTAATAGCAAAAACAACAGGTCTGATCACGGCATCTAATTCAGCAAAGATAAGAAAAAGGAGGATTCCTGATATTTTTTTTATTGACTGTCCAGTGATCTTCAAAATATTTCCAAACGCTCCATTTTTACATTTTCCATTGGACAATTTCAACTTAATTTGAACTCATTCTTACTATTGGACGACACATTCTGCTCTTCTAGTATTGTTATATTATTTTTTCATCACAATACTTCTGCATTTAAAATTGTCCACGGATAAACAGGTCCTGTAAAATAAAGCAAAGATAAATTTTCAAATGTTATTTCCTGAAAGGAAATTCTGAAATTTTATTTTTGAACAAAATGGCCAATCCATGGCAGTACTACATATTCAAAAGAATTTAATCAGCAATTTAATGAGAACACCCTGCAGTATGTGAATACGTACAAGGTGTATTTTAGCATTTGTAGAAGAAATGGAGTTTTACTTGGAAAGTTATGCGGATTGCTGTAAATTTGATTTGAATGCTAATTAACACTAGTTAATTAGCATAATTATTAAATAGCATAATTATAATTCCAGTTATGGTGAATGCTTCATATAGTAATGTAATTCAAATTGAAGTCATAGAATGTAAATACTTTTTTAATGGTTCCAATTAAAATTTTTTCGTGACACCTTGCATGCTTTGGATTTACCTTCCAGTCTTTGGAAAAAAAATTAAAACATGGTTCGTGATTATCAAATTTTCCTTTAAAAAAAAAAACCTACTTCGCAACTACTTTGAGAAAAAGCTTTGTCCGGAAATGAACAACGGTTTACTTCGAAATTCGAGAAAAATTTAGATTTTTGCCCAAGCATGTGTTTCTTGAGTTGGAGTAATTGACGTAGAAATAAATTTTGGGAAATCTGGGAAATAATGTCCTACAAATTGTAAAAATCAAATCTTTTATTTGAACACTTTGTGCCTCAAGATCGCTTTATTACTGCGTCCTAAATAATCAATGTAAGGATGAGCTCTTGTTCTGTTCATTTGGAAACCCAAGACGTTGCCAGAATTTCATATTAAAGATAACGAACTAACAAAATGTTAGTTATAAAAAAATTTCTTAACATCGCTTCCTTGAAAACTGTTTACCAATTTATGAGCTGCAATGGTAAAACTATAGTTCTAAAAAATTGGAACAATATTTGCTACAATATTATATATACATATATTATAACAGATGCTAAGCAGGGTTGCAAAAATGAAAATGCCCTGGGTTTAAGCATGAGATCGGTTCGGATAAAACACAAATCCGAACCGTAACCGAACCGAACCGAAGTTTTCGGTTAATTTTTTGTCAAAATCCGAACCGAACCGTTTTGTTCGGATAAAAAAATACTCCTATCCGAAACCGAACCGCCACACATCGTTTCGGATGATTTTTATAACCGAACCGTTTGTCGGTTACCCGAATAACCGAAACAATGTTGCACACTTTACCAGTGCAAACTTCATTCAAAGCAAATACTTGTCAGTCTTAAATATTTTTGTGTTGCGTCTTTACAATAATGTTTGCTCGTGAAGTCATATAAGCATGCATCGTCATGTATATGAACGAGGTCTTAATAATATAAAATGTAAACTAATTTGTTTTTCATAAAATTGTCTATTTCAAGATACTGTTTTGTGATTTCATAAGAGAAATTAGTAGATAGCTAAAGCTCAAATCGAAAAAATCGGGGCGAAAATTCCTGCCCTGGACTGAATATGCCGAAAATTCCCAAAGTGCCTAAAATGCCGAAAATGCCATGGCACTTTCAATTTTGCAACTCTGATGCTAAGATACAATTTTACCTACCGAAAGGTTGGGTGGGTGAGAAAAGTTTTTTTTGTTGAAAATTGTTTTTATGAATTCATGGATTCCCGAAAGTCCTATTATTTCTATGACATTTATAATATTCAAGGGATTAATTTGACGAGTTTTCTGAATATAACAACCTCACAATTTTAAAATTTAGTTGCAAACCCAGATTTAAAATGAGTACGACGTTTATGTAAAGTCAAATTGGCTGTGGTTCACAACCCCAAAAGGAAGCCCCTGAAATTTGCATTTCAATCTGACTTTTACTTTGACAATTTTTTTGCGGACAGAGGGGAGGAATTCGAAAGGATCTTTGTATAAAGCTTGGTTTAACCTTATGCAAAAGTTATGTATTTATAATTTATAATAGAATACTGAACAACGTATGGCAACTGTGTACAACAAAAATATTTTAGGACAAGGAATGTGACAATTTTGTCTAAAAAAATGAATTAAATTGTTTTTGGTGGAATATTATTCCATGGTTGGTTAAAAATACACTAAAATCAAAGAATCGGTTAAACTGCGTAAATGCGGATTTTCAAAACTGATTTTTCGTCTTCCGTCATCAGAATTTCAGCTCGGATATTTCGATCAGAAATTATATCCAAGGTTTTGCTTGCCTGCAAACATGTATTCTTGATTAGTGTTGAAAAAGTTCATTTAAAAAACAAATAATTATTTATAAACCCTAGCACGTACTTTCGAATATTTCTTGTAATCGTGAATTTTCCCGTGACTTGGATTCATCAACGCTTTCAGTTCATTTTTCCCACTGACGGCTGGAATTTGAGAAAATGCAGCTGCAAATGAATTATTTCCAGGACCGACTTTCAAACCAATTACCAAAGCGAGGTCCGTGGAAAGAATTTCGTACGAAAGCATTGCTTCGAAATTCCTACGAAAATTAAAACATCATAATTCAAAATCCTCAAATGCAATAAAACCTATTTGTACCCATGTGTTGAAAGTTATAAAACATGATCCTACGTATCACTTGATCCCAGAAAACTTTCTCGATGAAAAGATTGAATTTCCAGTGGAAAAAAATCCGTATTGTTGGAATTGCAATACCATTGATTCCTATTTCTCAACGGAACGTTCAAACAGTTTACTAAAAAAATTAAAGAAATGCAACTACGTTGTGAATAGATTTTACCGTAAATAATTAAAATGGCTTGAAATAACTAACCAATCTCAACATTGCAAGAAAATCTTCCGTTTTTTCCAACTGATCTTGAAATAGAATCGCCTTTGTCCGTAGATTGAGTAAATTCGAAACTTTTTCCATCCTTGAGGCGTTTCTTTCTTTCAACCACAGAAATCGGCCACGAGATGTGAAGCAATTCCATTATTTCGATATGAACGATGGATCGTGGACCAATCGTCATGTGACCTCTCACAAGTAAATTTTCGTGGGTTACAAAAAGTTCCAGTGGCATTTTGCTCTGTTGTTTCTGCAGACAATGAAGTCATGTAATGATTTTATTAAATGCATTTTGTTATTGTTTAGATATTTACAAGTTATTACAACCATCATCCAAACATCAGGTGCAGGTGAAATTTGATATAATGTGGCCAACATTGTTGTATTTGTAGGAACGTCCGCAGGAGTGAATCCAATACCGAAACGAATTGTGCCAACAGAACGACTATGGTAATAAATGGCTAACCGGAGGACTTTACAAATTGCGAACGAGCACAAGAAGTTACAATAATTCCTGAAAACAATTCGTTGATTAACGCTACAGCAACAGTGGGAATAAACAAAGTGTACAGTAATCACCATTGCAGTAACAACTTAGAATGTAAATTATTATGAACTTTTTGAGTCACTTAAATAATTTGGAGCCGATTCCTAATTTGTATTAGAAAGAATTGGTGTCGTAGATTCCATAATAATTGTTTTTTCATCAACATTCCAAATCCTTCAACTTACTCATTTCCACTGAAAGAAAAAACTTCGCTGAAATTTCCAACCACTCTCGTAGGTCCGCTATTTTTTGAGCCCTCATAAAAATGACACTGGAGATCTGTGAGAGTGGATTCTAAAAAGTTGGCTGAAAAATAGTTTTACATCCAAATTTAAATGATTTTATCGTGTGCATCAAAGATTTTTAGTTGAGTTATTTTTTAAATCTTACACAGTTTCATTGTACACAATGTTTTCACATTTTTTGAAAGAGGAATTGTGCTTGAAATCGTTTGGACCGAAGTTCCTTCAAGACTTTCACCATCTTTGATTTTTTTCTCTTTCATAAATTTGTCAAAAGTTTCCTTCAAAAATTCTCTTTCATCCGCCAAAGTTTTGGATCGAATTTCAACAACTGGAAAATCTTTTTCTGATTCCTCCGAACTTTCGCTGTCACTTTCATCAGTTTCAATTGTTTTCATCTTTCCCCGTGGATTTGATTTTCTCGTATTATCTGTTTCGCTTTCATTTTTCAAATTTTTCGAATTAATTTTGTTCACACAAAATTCAGTTCTTTCCACAATTTCTCTCAAAGTCCTGGTTTCCATTAATCCAAACGCTTCTGAATTTTGAAGCGTCGAGACTCCAGTGATCTCTTTCCGCAGAATCTCATTTTCGGTCTTGAGTTGATGAAAGGCTTTTGTCAAATCGTCCAATCGGGACTCGATGCGAAGGAGAATATTTTTCCTGTGAATTCAGAGACGACTTTAAAAATTGGAAGCTCTTGTTGCACGTCGGGGAAATTCAAAATAAAATATTCGTGCATTACATTTTTAACAAATGGTGTAATTGCTAACAGATTAATTGGATAATGTGCAGGGTGCCTCAAAATATATTATCTATCCCCCTTTTCTCCTAAAAAGTCTTAAACTTTTCCAAAACTTTAAAACATGAGTAAACTTTCAGAAACTTTCAAATTTTCGGTTTTCAGAAGAGTGGGGAGAAATATTGAATATGCTTTGGGGCACCTTGTACAAGTCTTTCGTTAGTAATGGGTTATGACTAAGGATTTGACTTAAAAGGAGTAAATTGATAAATATAGATAAAAATCACGTAGTAAATTAACTCCACGTCCGAGTTTTGGGATCAGAACTGACCAACTTTATTAAAAATATCAGGATGTGTTTGGGAGGGAAACTTTGTCTCCATTTGGAGTTCTTCGAGGACAACTTTCAAGGGTTTTAAAGCTCCTTGTCGTTAATTGGAACACAATGAGTGCAACGAATTTGTTTACTCTTTTGGCTTCCCTGGCAAAGTGGATTGAGATCGAGGCAATAATTAGTTTTATTTTTCAGTTTGAGTTACGAAAAAAATAAACGTACATTTTCACGAATTATGAGAAGACGAGGAGAGGAATTTTTTGAGGTCAAAAGTCAGAGCTACTTAGAAGAAATAGATTTTTGGAAAGAATGTGAAAACAGGAGCTTATTAATTGCAGTTTCGATATGCACTTATCAATGCGTGGACACCAACTGAAGAGTCGACTCAAAATATCTCAAGTGGGCTATTTTCCCACTAAAGGTATAATGAAAAATTAAAGAGACAAAATATTTAAGCGTAGTATTAAAACAATAAGGAATTTATGAGCTCAGCTCATACGTTTTATATACAGATAAGAACGTTTTCCCTATCACCTTAGGGATGTGCCACAAATGACGTCATCCAAAAATCTGGCAAATTACGACTGACTGACTGGATGATCACTCGTAGTCACATCGAAGGCTGACTGACTGTATATGACGTCATATGTGTATGTATATAAGGTTATAGTATAACGTCGTAGGCTGATTTATTATTCAAAATTCCGTGCATTTGCAAAACATTATTAATTATCAACAATTAATCGCCTTTGTTTAGCTCGTTTTTATCGTCGAGATTTTGTTATTAGCCATCGGTAATAACCATAATAAAGGTAGCATATCATATAGGTCAAAGGAAATTTGAATTGGGCCGCTTCTTCGGTCAATAATTTTATAATAATGTTGCAAGCACATTTTACAGTAGAAAAACAATTTCATCTGTAAAATTTTGAGAATCAACTTACTCCTGTTTGCGCCTTACCACTTCGTATAAACAAAATCACAATGAGACGAAGTGAGGTATTGTGGTAAAATATGTGGGACAGAAAAAGTAACTTGACAGGCGAATGGGCGTATACGTAGGTTTTATTTAAAAGAAATTTAATCAAAAAATTCACTCAAATCCAACCATCTATCTTTTCGCAACATTCGGTCAATGGTGCAAATTCCGCTATTATAATAATTAATATGCTTATAATGCTAAGAAAGTTTAAAAAATTATGAAGTCACAATATATACAGCAGTTACTCTGTTCCGTGTACAGTCGACTCTCTTTATAACGACATCAATCAATCTCCCAAAAAGTGACGTTATAAGGGAACGACGTTATACACATAGAGGAACATAAAATAAATAACGGTTTAATTGCAAATTTTTCGTTTTTAGTTAAATTGGACTCATGTCGCGCTCTATTTAAGTAGCACATACTATATGTCTATGCAGAATGAGAATAAAAATAGTTAATATTAATTAATAAATAATAATATTTTTCAAAGCTTCCCATGTCACAAACACCGCTAATAACAAAGGTCAGGATTGAATAAAATATTTTCTGAATCTCAATAAGGCACTTATCAGAACATTTACAAACGTTTTCAAACAGTAAAAATGTATTTCCGTTAAAACTATGAATATCAATTCTTTACTGGATCCAAAAATAAATCTAAAAGCTTGGAAATTTGGATTTTCCTGGATGGAACTACCGCAATATCGTTAACCACGTATGCACATATATATATAATAAAATTCCTTCCAGTCTTTTATAACGTCGCTGCATAATAAGCCAGTGCAATTTTAGTGACATTGAAGAGTAAAAAAATGTAAAATGGCAGCACCGACGTGTTATTTAGCTAAATATGACGCTATGTAACGTCAACATGACGTTATAAGGGTACGCTTTTCACCCTACGGCTACAAAAAAAATTACTTTATAAAGGAACTGACGTTAAAGCGCGTGACGCTATAAAGGTAGAAATTATCATATGAAGTAGCTTGGGAGGAACCCAGGATGACTTTATAGGGAGAGTGACTCTATAAGGAGAGACGCTTTAAGGAGAGCCGACTGTAATATAATTCTTTTGTATGACTGAATTATTGATAGTACTAATGGTTTTGGATAATGAAGTAGTTATTTAAACTAATGAATTTGCACGGATATGCACGGGATTTTTTGCAAGAGTAACAAAGGGTCTGGGTAAAAAGGTGCAGAAATATGAAGTCATGTAAGAAAAAATGGACTGACTGAGTATGTAATGTTAAGTCATGTAGAGACAATATGACTGACTGACTGAATGCATGACGTCATTTGTGGCGTATCCCTTAATACAATGCAGGGGCTCTCTCGTTTGTTCGTACAGTATGTTCCGCTGCCCAGGGTGGCTGTAATCATTTGAACACCCATCCAGCTCACATAGCGATTGACTCATAAAATATTTGATTCACCGGTTTTGTGGTTATTTAGTTTTCTATTGGGTTTTCTCAGAATGTATGTTTTGGATTCTTCCAGTTTTAAATGTTTTGATGTTGGTTTGTGACATATTCTATGGGAGAAATTAGGCCTCAAGAGCGAAAGTGGGAGAAATGCTCAAAATGTGGAATATTTGGTCTTGATATTTTCTTATAAAATTAGTTCCGAGAGCTGTGTTTGTAAATAACTTCAAAGGGAGTCATATGAGCCCAATTTCATCTTCCCACGTCAACAATCACTGTCCCAGAACCTAAAATTTCAAAGGATGAAGTTGAAGTACGAGTGAACTTGACCTCGCGCAGGCCAAAGGGTGCAGTAAAATTCACTCACACGCATCCGAATTTCAGATATTTTTTCAGATACGAGTAATCAAGTTGAACTTGGTCAAAAATACCTGAAAGGCAAACCTTTGGCTTGGATTTTCGAATCCAAGTTATCTTATTATTATTTCAGCCTTCACAAGCAGCATTACCAAAACGCCTGAAACGACGGTTCAGGTCTCCTGCTTGGCACAAAATGTCACCTGGATATTTTTATCATTAATAATTTTTAATTACTGTCAAACCATGTATTTGATATATCCGGTGTTACTGTACTTGTCGTGAATTAAGAGCTCATTTTAAAATTGCAGTAAATTTTGAAGGATCAATTAAAACAAATGAATTTCTCCACAAAATACTTCAAAATTTGACTGCTGAACATTGGCACTAAAGTAAAATATCCTTAAAAGGGCTTGCATTTATAAGATTACTATCCCTATAACACTAATAAAAGATTATTATTAGGGATACAGTGAAGATAGCACATATGCAAATAATTTTAAAAGGGTTAATAATGCACCGCCCCGTTCCCAAGAGAGTATAAAAACGTTATGTGATGGAACTATATATGTATTTATATTCTGAAATATTCTCAAAGAAATAACACATAAGCATGCATCCTTTATGACATCATTTATTCAAGCATGCAGACAACAATAGCTTTTATTAGTCATTAGTTCAAAAATTTATTGTTTTTGGTCATTTGCAGCATTCTAGATAGTGATCATACTGACTGCAAGTATCTACTTAATATGCCACTTGAATTCAACTAATTTGCAGTATACATTATTTTTATCGTATGAAGAAATCCCGTACGTTTTATGTGTTCGAAAATATATGTGCAAGTTAGTAGTTAACTAATATGTGTCTTTAAATATGTCATCTATTACTAATCTGCTTTTAAATTTTCATCAGCACTTTCTGCACAATCACAATTCGTTTGCTAACATGTACATACTTCAGTCTGCATGTTATCTTTGCCAGCGAGCAAAAATAACTGTGTTCATACAAATACATACGTACATATACAGAGTACTTACGTCTGTCTCACTTGTACATTCTATAGTAACTGACAGATTGTAATTTTTAATTGTAAGAAAAGTAAACAAAACTAAAAGACGTTTTAATGCAGTGTTTATCAATTACGTATATGTGTATATGTATGTACATAAGTATAAATACTGGCAAATCTGAGTCTCGCGTCTTTCTTGTTTTGGCCTTTAGAACGCTCCGTGGAATTGACCCCCACAGTGTATGCCCACTGATTGTGAGAGATACAGTGGAACATGTGGCTTGGGGTCACTGTAATACCAGGTAATATTTGATGTCTGAATATTTTTACTATTTCCGAGGGCCAAAGAGGCAAAGAAGCAGAAAATTTTATTAGTACTGATGCGTTAGTGAGTCATTAAAACATTTGAAGTATTAGGCAGTGTAGCAACATAAAATTGGAATAAGCAATTTCATTTAGTTGAGAAATTAATAGTGAGGCAAGAAAGAAAACAATAAATTGAAATTGTAAATACATGACATGCATATACATATAAGCAGATGGAATCTTATCATTGAGTTTTTCATCGCTACTGGATCAAAGATCAACTTGAACATTAAACATGTAACTCGGTCAAGATCATTAGCAGACGTCATGCTCTCTTTTCAGGCTGAGTGATACTGCATAGGATCGTCTGAACTATACGCCGTGTTGTTTCTGTGATAGAACAAAGTACCTATGGATATTATATACGTCCTTTTCAGTTAAAACAAATTCATTGACATAAAGTAAGTACAGAATTTCTTCCCTGATATTTTAATTCTGAAATAATAATTTCGAAAGCATACTCATTAAACTTGTTTCTAAAATGCTCACAGATTTCAGCTTAAGTTTTTTCCAAAACAATTTCGTTGAAATGAGAAAAACTCTCCTTTTGGTAATCGTGCCTCTTATTAGCATTGTCAGTGTCCTCAACATTACTTCGGCTCTGCCAACGGGTACCTACGATGGTCAATCGCCGTTCCGCCGATTTGTGTCTTTTTATTTTTCCTACACTTCCAAGTCACCTTTAACATTTACTTCTACGGCGACGACTGCAGAGCCCTCAAGAAATGATTATAACTACCACTACGAAAATAATCAAGAGTCAGTGGCCTCGTCCTTAGCTGTTGTGAACACCACTTGTTCTTGGAATGTGAGGCAGAAAAAATTTGCTAAAGAGTGTGACATGTACAATACCAACTTATTTTGTCATCCCGCGTCCCACACTTGCAGTTGCTTTAGCTGGACAAGCATGAAAGCTTACAATGTGACGAGTGAGATTTTCTACGAAGATGATGAGGAAATCAGAAATTATCTAACTAATTTGGGGGATTTCTTAGCTATTGAAATGGAGTGGAATGAAAGCCTTAACAAATGCCAGAGTCTGAATGGGTCTGCTTGTTCCGTCCCGGATAACTTGTCAGACCAGTTCCTGGACACTTACTACGTCTCCTGTTACCCCGGATTAGCTTGCGTGGCAGTTCAAGACGAGGGATTCGTAATTGGAAGATGTATGCAACTCAGTGCTGAATTAGAATATTTACATGAGCATGAACTGGGAGAGAAGAATCAAAATGATGGGAATAAAATGTCAGAGATGGATGACATCGTGGTGGAAGTAGCGATGGAAAAATCTGAGGATATATCTGCAATTGTTTGAATTTGAGAAATGTTATTCTTACCATTTCCTCTATTTATTAATAATTTTATTTATGGGGACAAAAATTCATTCCAAAATTCCTCGTTCCTTTACATTTTATAAAAGCATTCTCCTTAAATCGCGTGAATACAATACATTGACTCGATTAGAACCCTCGTTTCTTCCTGAAATATGTATCTTTCACTGCGCATGTGCGGGGCGACCATAATCATTCGTCCCTCCATCTATCTCACATATAGCTAAAGAATAATAAATTATTTGAACCCCCTTTCCTTTGCCTGAAACAACGCATATACCCTTTCGTAAAAATAAAAACTGGAGTAGAAAATAAAAATTAAAGGACAAGGACATGTACAGTGAAATATGTTTTGCAATGTTATTACGGATTCATCAACGCATCCGCAGTTGCTTCTTACCCGTGAGAGCTGGAGTTTGAGAAAGTGAACCAGTAAATGAATTCGTTCCAGGTTAAACTGTCACAGAAATTACCAAAACGAGATCTGTGGAGGTAATCCCATAGACGAAAATTTCTTCAAAAATCCTCCAAAAAATAAAGAACTGAATTTGATATTCATTGTAACCACAAAAGTTGGGTCACTTTACTATAATCTGTTAGAATTAATTGAAGCATGCCTTATATTTCATCCGATCCATAAAAACTTTCTCGATGCAAAGTAAGAATTACAAGAGGTAACAAATTATTTTCAGCATTACAATACCAAGCGATTGTATTTCTCAAAGGATGAAGGAACACTCAAACAATTAACAAAAATCTAAAATCTAGTTTCAAACACTGACCAATCTCAATAACGCGAGAAAATTTCGTCACGTTCACCAATCCTGAATTAGTTTCAGGATTATTTGTTAAAGGAAACAATTATACAATTTTTCTATCCACAATCCGTTTTTTCCTTCCAATCCCAGAACGTCGAGACACGAAGATGTCACTCAACTCGAATACTTGGATATGAACGACAGATTTTGGATCATTGGTCACGTGACCTCTTATCAGTAAATTTCTGTTGGTCGCAAAAACTTCCAGTGGGACTCCGCTTTCTGTAAAACAATTGACGTGGGATTTTTTACTTTCTTTTCTTAAAATGTTGTTATGGATTTATTATAATTACATAAAATTCAGTTTGTTCCACAGTTTCTCGCAAAGCTATAGTCTACCTTAATAACATAGACTCGGAATTTTTGAAAGATGCAATTCCAAGAAGTTCTTTTCACAGAATTCGTTTTCAAATTTTAATTGGTGATAGGTGTTAATCAAAGCGTCTAATTGGAATTCAATACGACGGAGGATTTCTTCCCTGTTAAATTTTCCACAAATTTTTAATGGTTCTTTGTTTCGAAAACAGTCTGTCGTTCATACAAATATTTCAAAGTGCTACTTTTGTAGCAAGTTCCAAGGGGATCCGTTTGCATCAACCATCACCTTCTTAGGTCAAAATTAGCAGACTAAAAATGTTTGACAAAATTTCGGAATTCTGTAATAAAATTTAACCTTTTTCTTTCCTTCAATCTTGCCTCCCATACGTCCTGAAACATCAAATTTTAAAAAAATCAAGGCGATGTTGGGTTAAAATCTATCATCATGATAGTTGCTAGTCCCGGTAAAAGGTCCCTATAATACCGTGAATGAGACTCGGCCTTTTTAGGGTGGCGTCAGCCCCCGAGTAAAATAGCCTTGTCCCTACGTCCGGATTTCGGGACGGGGAGGATTTGTTTGGGGGAAAACAATTTTACAAGTAGAAGCTCTATCATCAAAGCTACAAATGCTGCAGTTACATATTTCAATGGTTTCATGGTAAGCATTAATTCCTGTAATAATTATTGAAACTAGACAAAAGTCAAAATATACTAATTTGACGATGACAATAAAAACTAGGAGTGTATATTTTAAAAAACGTTTGTCTTCTTCCTAAACGCGGTCCTATTGGTTTGCGAGTAGCAATTACCACAATGTCTAAAGGGGCTACACTGTAGGAGCCAATGGCATTTTAGGGGCGAAGCTAAGGTAAAAATTGTCAAATTATTGGATTTATCGGGGTGTCAGCATGTCTCACACAAGGCAATTCACATTTTTGTAGGGACAAATTACCTAAAACTTAAGAAGCGTATTGTTTTTGAAGGAGGTCACGTATAAACACATCGTTGGCTAAATTCTAAAAAGTATCGTTTTCATTTGCGAACCCATTTAAAATGCATCTGGAACATAATTTTGTACCATACACTACCTTCTCAATTTTCCAGCAGATCATAGCTAACCTTGATGTAAACTTCATTGAGCACCCTGAAGAAAATCTTGGAAATTGCAGTGGGATAAATTATGTGTTTTCCTCAATTTCCTGATTATGAGCTTCCATTTTTAAATTACATTAATAATTATATTATAATAAGTTTAATAATCAAAGAGTTTTTGAGTTGCTTCACGTATACACGTTGGCTCATCCCGCGTTATTCTATCTCTCATGATCAACAGAAGCAGCAAGAGTTAAAAATCCTTTCCCCCATTTTCAAGTAATTTCTTTCCCACACGATTTTAAATGGATTTCAACGATCCATGGTAAAGGAACAATATTTTCCAACAAGAAATTTGTAAGTAAGGTAATTCACAAAATAAGTTTAATTTTTGATCGTAGCTTTACACAACACCATCCATGGTTGATGAAATAAAAAATTGAAATAGAAAAATCGTTTACACAGCGGAAATGCGAATTTTCAAACTTGATTTTTCTTCTTCTGTCATCAGAATTTCAGCACGAATATTTCGATCCTATATTCCTAGATCCTATCGATCCTATCGAATATTCCTTGATTTACAACATTTAAGGAACTGCCTGGACGAGATTGGAACTGAATCTTGATCCCCATTGGCTCTAACGAGAGCCCCCCCGCCACAACAGATTTAAATTCCCTCATCTTTAATTATTGGAGCAAAATTGCACAAATTCACTTCAATCTCAGCTCAAAGTAGATTCAGATCAAAAGGCAATAATTCTAATTAAGTTTAAGAAATATCCCGCTACAACAAAAATATTTTAAAAGACGGAATATGATAATTTAATTTTAAAAAATTAATGATTAAATGAATTTTTAATGGTAGGATCTTATTGCATGGTTGGTTGAAAATACACTGAAATCAAAGACTGGGTTAAACTGCGTAAATGCGGATTTTCAAAACTAATGTTTCGTCTTCCGTCATCTGAATTTCAGCTCGGATATTTCGATCACTAATTATTTCCAAGGTTTTGCTTGCCTTCAAAAATGCATACTCCTGATTAGTGTTAAAAAGCAAAATTGAAAACTAAATATATAATTACTTTTAGAAAAAATACGTACTTTCGAATATTTCTTGTAAACATGAATTTTCCATTTACTTGGATTCATCAACGCTTCCAGTTCATTTTTCCTACTGACGACTGGAATTTGAGAAAATGCAGCTGTAAATGAATTAGTCCGAGGACCAACTTTCAAAGCAATTACCAAAGCGAGGTCCGTGGAAAGAATTTCGTACGAAAACATTGTTCCAAATTCCTACGAAAATTAAAACATCATAATTCAAAATCCTCAAATGCAATAAAACCTATTTGTACCCATGTGTTGAAAGTTATAAAACATGATCCTACGTATCACTTGATCCCAGAAAACTTTCTCGATGAAAAGAGGGAATTTCCAGAGGCCAGAAATCCTTTTCATTTGAATTGGAATACCATTTATTTCTATTTCTCATTGGAACGTTCAAACAGTTTACTGAAAAAATTAAACCAAATGCAACTGCGATTTTAATTTATTTCCCCGTGAATAATTCCAAAGGTTTGAAATCACTGACCAATCTCAACATTGCAAGAAAACCTTCCGCATTTTTCAACTGAACTTGAAATTGAACCATCTTTGTTCGTGGGTTGACTAAATTCGACTCTTTTTCCATCACTGAGGCGTTTCTTTCCTTTAACGGCAGATATCGGCCACGAGATGTCAAGTGATTCCATTATTTCGATATGAACGATGCATCGTGGCCCATTTGTCATGTGACCTCTCAATATTAACTTTCCGTGGGCCACAAAAAGTTCCAGTGGAATTTTGCTGCTTTTTTCCTGTGGAACATAAATTTATGAAATTTTTTTATTCGATTCACTTCACTAGTGCTTCCATATTCAAAGGAATTTTAAATTACAGTCATCATCCAAGCATCCGGTGCAGGTAACGTTTCATATAATGTGTCGAGCCATGTTTCAATTGTAGGAACGTCACCTGGGGTGAATCCAATACCGAACCAAATATTGCTGGCAGAATTACTATCGCAATAAATGTTTTACCGGAGGAATGCACAGAATCCGAACGAGCACAAGAACATACTATAATGCCTGAAACAAATTCATTGATTAAATCAATAACAAAGTGCAATCACGTTTGGAATAATAACTTCAAATTTAAATGCTTATGAACTGTTTGAGTCATATTTAAATAATTTGGAGCGGATTGTGGCATCATAATTATATACATATAACAAGCAGCGTCGTATATTTGAAATTAGATTTTTCACAAATGTTCAAAATTCTTCAACTTACTGATTTCCATTAAAAGAAAAGGCTTCGCTGAAATTTCCAACTACTGTCGTAGGTCTACTATTTTTTGAGCCATCAGACAAATAATATTGAAAATCTCTGCGGGTTGATCCTAGGAAGTTGGCTAGAAAATCGTTTTACGGTCGATTCAACTTTAATTAATCTCATGGATTCCATCAATGATTTTCAATTGAGTTATTTTTTAAATCATACCCAATTTCATTGTACACGAGTATCCTGAAATTGAGTTGGAAATTGTTTCGACAGAAGTTCCTTGAAGACTTTCAGGGCGTCAATAAACTGCGGCCTCACGGGGTCGCGGGCTCCCTCAATAAAATGCGGGCTCACGGCATACATGGGCACCCTCACGAATGATTGAGGGATGCCTCGCCCTCTCCCTCGTCCTCGCCCTCACAAACTGCGAGGGTGATAGCGAGTACACGTTGATTTTAGGCGCCCTCGTAATCATGAGGGAGATAACCTATGAATACGATGTGAACGAATAAGAGGGAGGCAGAGTACACATGTAAGCTCTCATGACCTTCTCTTACCTTACTCGTAATGGGAAAATCAAACATATATTGTTCTGCAGAAAGACCAACTTCATAACGTCTTAGGTACACGGTTTATGGCCCTGCGCAAAAATCCCAGTTTTAATTTTTAAAAGTAAAAGGCCCTCTTATTTATTTTAAAATTTCTCATATTACACTCCAGAAAAAAATTTCAGTTTAGGATGTCGGGTAGATGGTCGCTTGTAAACAAGGGCACCTGGGCTTTATATTTGATTAATGATGTTTTCAGACCCTACTATTGAATATTACTGGTCTGAGGTTATGGCACCTAATTGTGACTAATCTTTATTAACCGGAGACGTAGAAAACAGCTTTGACCAATAATAGTCATTTTCTAAACTACTGAATCGATTATAATGAGGAATTATTGTCAAAAACTACCAAACATGTCTTTTATAACAAAATATTGTAGTTTGGCTATTGAATGTTTTCGATTTTGCCGACAATTAAAATATAAGCAAGATAGGAACTTTTTACCGATGAATTAGAATTTTGAACTTGTTTTTTACGTTATTTTCATAACAAAATCGAATAAACATTGCAAATTTTAAGTTTTTTATACTTTCTACAATTATGTCAACCCCGAAACCTAACATGTACCTGTACCCAAATACCCGGGTAAAACCCGCACCAAAAAAGGGCACTATTTTGAATACAGTAGTTTATTTCAACGAGAATTTTTAAAATAATTTGTTTAGGTTGTAGGAAATTTAATAAACTTTCTAATCTAACCAAACGTTCCGTACATTCAGAACTGGGGGAATGTCGACACATATTTAAGTTGTCATATTTTTAACCAAGTGCCCGCGAAAAAGTTATTTCAAGGCACATGTATTATAGGAAATTGTAGGGGGGTTATTTAAGTGTAATGTAAAATAACAAGGGCCCTCATGAGTGCGAGGGAGAGGGATGTATTTTAAAAGTAAACCCTCACGAGGACGAGGACAACCCGTAACGTGTCGCTAGATTGATGACGAGGGAGAGTGCGAGCAGGCTATATTCCATCCCTCGCACAAAGAGGCAGAGGGGGCGAAAAACGCCCATGTATGTCGTGGGCTCACGGGCTCCCTCAGAAAAATTAAAATCATGGGCTGCGGGGTCACAGGCTCCAGCAAAAAAATTAAACTCATGGGCTGCGGGGTCACAGGCTCCAGCAAAAAAATTAAACTCATGGGCTGCGGGCTCACAGGCTCCAGCAAAAAAATTAAACTCATGGGCTGCGGGGTCACAGGCTCCAGCAAAAAAATTAAACTCATGGGCTGCGGGCTCACAGGCTCCAGTAAAAAAAATTAAACTCAAGGCTGCGGGCTCCCTCACAAAAATTAAACTAAAGGTTCTGGGCTCCCTCAATAAACTGCGGGCTGCGGGCTCCAGCAAAAAAAATTAAACTCACGGGCGGGTGCGGGCTCCCTCAAAAAAATTAAACTCAAGGCTGCATGCTCACGGGCTCCCTCAAAAAAATGAACTGACGGCCTCCCTCAATACAATTGAGCCCACGGTTTGGGGGCTGCGGGCTCACAGGTTGGGGGCTGCGGGCTCTCTGAATAAAATTGAGGTCACTGGTTGGAGGATGCGGGCTCACGGGCTGCCGACTCCCTAAAATAAAATAAGTGCTGCGGGCTCCGTCAATACATGTGAGCTCACGGGCTCCCTAAATAACGGAGAACCGTGTGACAGCAGGACGAGCACTGCACATTGAGCAATTGCTGACTCAGCAAGGCCAATTTACTGGCAGTAAATAGATGCAGGATAGATTTCTGAGCATTGCTGTTGTTCAGTGCACCGAATTTCAAAGGACTAGAGAAGTGGAAATTGTGAGGTTGATTTGAAATAAACGTTTGGTAAATAAAATTTTATAAAAAATATTTGGTGTCTCCTCCAGATTTTCGAAATTCTGCTGAAACTAGTGGGTCCGGCCAGAACCAAAAACAGAGAGGCTGGAAGTTATAACCACCAGGAACAGAGGACAAGAGGTGAGGAAGAAAGAACCGAGGACACTTTGGGCTAGAACAGAGAACATGCCAGATTACAGAGGACAAGATCACAGGACAAAATCGGCTAGGACAGGATCAGTGAGGACAAAATCGGTGAGGAGAAGATCATGTAACCTTTATACTAATCTGAACGTGCTACAATACCATACAACGGTCAATTCCTAACCTTAATGTTGATCATCATGCTTTCATGTGAAAACCCGTTTGAAATAACCTTTAATCTTCGGAAGGTGTGTGAAACCCAAAGTTCCCAGTTCGGATCCAGCAAATACTTGAACTTGACCCGATTGAACCCAGTAGAACCGCTCACGATCCCGAAGTTGATCCGAACTTGACCTAACTTGATACTTGTCAAGTACTACTTGAACGTTAGCGCAGCTATGCTTTGGAAGGTTTATAAAATTTGTCATTCCACGTAATAATCATACATTGAGGCTCCTGTGAGTGACAAATGCACTCAACACACTCGTACGGACGCTCACAGGTTAGTAGCAAGGTAAAGAGTAGGAGTGAAGGCGACCAAACCTTCGTGAGTTGGAGTGGTATAAATTGAAGCATAGAAACAGAGTAGCCGTGGGAGTAGCTTGCTTTGCTACTCGCTATTCTCGTACAATTGCATTAATCGTATAAAGTTAGCACTGTCACGCTTAAAGATTGCCTGTTATTGGAAAATCCTAGTAGGATCTTCCAACTGATTATTGCAACTACAGCTTGAGTGTCCTTCGCCAGGAGACTACACATTTTATGTTAACGTACCGACAAAGAACGTGAACCAGTGGCCGAGCGATCAAACGAAGAAACCAAAAAAAACTGGAAACAAGAAGACAATGTCGACACGGACGCACCTGAGAATTCTGACGTGTCTATGGTCGTATCAGGAAATGACTGTGCGATAATTTCCAGCAATAACCAATAACTGCGTTGCTTGCTTCAACATTAGGTGTGAAGCCCTTTAAAAAACATTTCTAGCATGCATCGTAACAGGCTAAGCATGAATTCGCAATATCGCAAAATTAAGCACTTACATTTTGACGAAACATGTTCGTGTGTATTGCTGAGCAGCTGTAATACATGCGTAGCTGCATTGCTTGCGTCGACATTGGGTGTAAAGCCCTTTCAAAAAATATTTTTAGCATGCATCGTAACAAGGTTATAATAACTTTGTAATATCGCAAAATTATTTCAATACTTTAGCAATAACAGTTAGATTATAATGATTCAATATATAAATGACTCCTGACTTAAGATGTGTATAGTTATGCTAACTTCGATTAACAATAATTTTAACGGTTGCGGTCCGATGAACATAGTACTGACCAGCCATCTATTGCTTGCAACCATGTACTGCCTTCAAATAAGTCAGTAATTGCTGAATGTGCAGTGCTCATCCTCTTTTCACGAGTTGCGGGTTGTTTTCACATTAAGAGAGCCCGTGAACACTACATTTGTGAATTTGTGAGCACCTTCTAGTGATCCCGCATACCATTGACGGAGCCAGCAGCGTCCACTGAATTTTTATTTAGCCCGCAGCCCTTGAGCGGGCATCCCGTAAACAAAATTATATTGACGGAGCCCGCAGCACGCATTTTGCAGCACGCAGCTTACAGCCAGTGAGCTATATTTTATTGAAGGAGCCCGCAGCCCATGAGTTTAATTTTTTTGAGGGAAACCGTGAGCCCGCAGGCGTGAGTTTATTTTTTTTGAGGGAGCCATTAAGCCTCCAGGCGTGAGTTTAGTTTTTTTGAGGAAGCCCGTCAGGTCCCTTTTTGAGGGAGCCCGTGAGCCTGCAGATCATTACAGTGTAGAGGACTTTTTGGTTTTTTTTTCGTTTAATTATTGTAACTGTGGAGAGTAACGTTTCTCTTTTTGTTGAAAAGGAATTTTATTCTTTTTCCTTGGAAGGTGTTGAAGGTGTTGTCATTTACAATTTTTAACTTCATGTATTGTTAATTGTTTCGTATTTTCCGGTAATATTTGACATAAGTTGTATTATGAGTAGATTGGTAACAGAACAGCTTGCTCATGTATGTATTTACATGTATTTTGTGTGGACAAGTATTTACGTGTATTTTTAATTGTATGTATTGCAGTAATGGTAAATGAGAGACGTATTCGCCGGAATTCTAATATTTTATTAGACAAGAGATTTCGGACTCAGGATGGATCCTTGGAATGCGAATTTACTCTTCAAAATGAAGATATTTTTGAAAGCAACGGAAATTCAAGTTGAGGGTGTTGGGTTATGTTTAAAATGTTCAGCATGTTGTTACCACTTCCACTGGCAGAGCTGGATGTACCAGCACTTTTTCGCCCATAATCGCAACCTTAGCCTTATTTACCCTGCGGATTTTAAAGCTGTGAGACTTCTGGGTCAAGGCTGATTTGGTAACGTCGTGGAAGTTCTTTATGAGGATAAGCTATGGCAGTCAAAATCAAGAGGGAGAAAAATGTTCGGGAAATTACTAGGAAATTGATAAAGTTCGGAAATCCTGAGTTTGTAGTAATTGCAAATTACATGGTATGTTCAGGCTGTATTGCCTATGTAGGCATGGATGCATACGCTGATAAATTGAGAGGTGTGTAACTCTTGCGTTGTTTTTCATTTTCTGTAAATGAAAGATAAATACTATATGTGACTAATGCCAAAATTCATATCAGAAAGTTACAATTGTGTATGTTTAAATTTTGGACTTAATTTTGTAATTTGGGATTGGTAAAGGATAGGAAAGTCTGAAAATCTATTTTGCCTTCCAAATGGCTAAATGTGTAGAATATTTGCATTATGTTTGGCTTGTTCACAATGACATCAAGATATAAAGCTATCTTTTTACGAAGGAATTTGTTATTCGGATTACGGACTTGGATTCGGTCATGTCTGTGAATGGTGATGAATTTAGATGCTTGGAACCTGTCGCTTACGCGCCTTCCCATGCTTCTCCTAAATTTCTTGGTGATTTGTTGGTTAGCAATTATTCCGATCTTTTGGATCTTGGTGTTACACTGTTTCAATGGTTCACAAATGAAGATTTTGTTATTTTAAATTCTACTGATGTGTGCTTGTCTTTTGTTAGCGATAAGAAGTATGTTAAGAGCAGATTATTAGTGGTACAAAATCAGGACGTACGTATTGTTTTGAGGGCATTGATGTCACAAAAAGCTGTAAATAGATTGTCTTTTTCTACTATGCTAAGGGAATTAAGTCAATCTACCTTTGATATTGTTAATCAGGAACCTGCTATTGCTGTTGGTCATATAGGCCCAATTCCTGATGAAGTTTCTATTAGTGCTTGTTCCAATATTGTAAAACAGAAATTGAAAAACATGTACGGTGATAATCGGTATTTTGACAGGAAAGTACACCTCTATAGATCCATTGAAATATATTCTGTGTAGATTTTTGCCATATTCAATTATGCAATTGCATTTTTTGGTTGTAAGTTTGTTTTTTATGTTGATGTTTAGTCTGTTATTAGTAAGTGGCAATTGTAGTAAAATTGTAGTGTTATGTAAACAGGTGTTTAAATGTAATAAAAAAATGTAAAAAAACAAAATTAATAAAATACCAAAAAACGTACTATTATGTTCGTGCATATTTGAATAAAGTTGGTCAGTGTAACCTGAAAACGCGTTGCTCTTAAATATAACTCTACGGGACGGTATTCATATTGTGTGGAGTTGTATTAAACGATGCACAGCCTTTATATAGTTGAGGAAAGTGAAAGACTTGCATATTGACATGTTTTCTTGGGATTAAAATGTAAGTCGACAGATGTTGGGGATTAAGTTTTGAAAGTGAAGTAGCCAACGTGTTTTCGGACTTGAAGTGAATTATTCATTAGAGTGTATAAGCAGGTGATATATGATTATGTCGTCGTAGTCGACGTGTGTAATAAAAAATATAAAGGTATTACTATTTATATTAAAATTTTAATTTTAGGTTAGGTTAGGTTAGCGACGACGACAAACCACCACGCCCTAAAGCATCCCCCTCCCACCCCTCCGCCTGGCGCCTCTTAACACTGACAAAGGTAGCTTCGACGTCCTTTTGGAAAAAGCATCTGCATCGGTTCCCGATATTAGCTAGCATTGCAAAGGTATGCTTGGCGATACCTGCGTATTTGCAACCGGATTTACTTAAGAAGCTAAACTGACATTTTCGTTCACGGATGTCTTTATTGTAAACCAATTTGGGTTTAAATCTATGTATAGGTTTTGTTTATACACTTCTATAAATTACAATAATAGTCCCATAATCTTAAATTTCAACTTTATGTACACATAATTGCAATGGACAGTCCATTGCCAATTGTAATAATCTCTTGTTAGCTTATAAGGTTTCTAAAGTATAATCAGTGGTTCTCATGTATGCACATGAACTGTACAAGCATGTGAATGTTTTCTCAAAAATAAACTATCTAACCTATAATTTCATACTTCTCGTAAAGAACGATCCTGTACACCTCTAATTTAGCATAAACGTCTAGCTTCATCGACTGAGGATTAAACTTATAAACTGTTTACGATTAAATGGGAGTTGGTTTCCTAGGGATCATATTTACAGCTTATTTTTAGAAATCAGGAAACCTTTTTAGGCTGAATTGAACGCCTTGCACCGCTTTCAGTGAACTGGTAGATATATTGCATAGTGTGACCTATTTGCTTTGTATAGTGGTTTGATAGTTGCAGTGTAGAGTAACGCTCATTTTTAGCTTGCGGCAAGTAGTGGTAGAGTACACGGTGGCTCTGAAATTAAAACGCTACCGGAAATTCGTGTAGTGGTAGTCTTGATTGTCAACAAAAAAGGAGTACAAGTAGAGTAGTTGTCAAAGACCATTCTTGTTGGTAGTGTAGTGGTAACTAGTGGCATTTACAGTGAATTAACTTTAAGAGTAGGAAGTGTAGTGGAAAATTGAATGGTCACCTCTGTACTATAGTTAGGAATGTTTTTCGCGAAAAATATTATGAATGAAAATGTGCAGCGCAACAAGCGGATTTGACTACCTAAGTGTCCCTACAAGTACTGGTCTTTTTATTAGTTCAGAAATCATGGACAAACCCACGAAAAGTACCACTTGCGCGTACCCTGAATTTGAAAACATTCCTTGCTGCTCATTAGATCAGAGATGTCCAAATGAAATTGCCTTCCTTCAAACCTTCGAAGGCAATTTTTTTGAAAAAACGCATTCCTTCATCCTTCTATTAAAGGAAGCCTTCAAAATATTTTGCCTTTCTTCAGTCCTACTTTAATTAATTATTTAATGCCTCCAGCCTTCAGCCTTCAAAACAAATCAGACTTCCGTCCTATTCATTCTTCATAACACGAAATACCATAGCAATGCATTTAAAAAACCCTTTTGCAGGTAAAACGCCTCAATATCAGCGATACAATTTACTCAAATGAGTTCGTTTATTAAAATCAGCAGCAATGAAGTAAATCTCACTGTGCATATAACTGTACATTTGTTCATTTGTAGTGTTTTTAGTACACTGTACACTCATTGTTGTATTTGTAACTTGTAACTATCTATTGTAGCTCATTGCGTGCGCGTAGGCGAAGCCTTCTAATTGTAAGTAGCAGAGGGCTACGTTACATACTTCCTTCCTTCATCTTCTGTTTTCTGTTAATATTAGGAAGGCTTCCTTCATTCTTCCCAAATTAATTCAGCCATCCCGCCTTCCCTTCTCAACTCCCTGGAAAATTGATATTCCACATTCAATGAAGCCTTCATTGAAGGCTAGCCTTCGAAGGCTTTACATGTCAGCATTAGATTTTGAAAGTTAAAAAGTACAACTGGCATAAGCATTGCCGACATAGAGCTTGCTGATTTTAAATCACGTAAGGAAGTGGTACGTCATGAAATTTGGTATTAAAGTCAGGGACGGGATATCGGAAAAATACGAATTCACTATAATTTCGAATTGAATTTTAATAATTTTTTTAATGCTTAAAAATTTGAATTCCGATACGGATTCCAATATATTTCAATACTAAAATTTGGATTCCGATTCAAATACTTATCGAGTATTCTTACAAAAAACGGGAATTTATTCAACAGAACAATTTAATTGCAAACACATAAGCGATCATAACACATTGAGCGGTTCCGCAGCTAAAATGCCGTGCAAATCATTTAATATAAATTTAAGCGCAGAAAACAATCCAATCTTTAATTTTATCAATTTTTATAAAATCCGAACCAGATCTGCTTTCAGATATATCAAAAAATCTGAATTCGTACTTGAAGCGAACCACACCTAAAATTTCAATAATAATCAAATTCGACCTCAATGGAACATCATTGTACCAAGACTTCAATTTGATCTCAGAGTGTCCCAGTCCCACGATCTCAAATTGATCTAAGTGTGTCAAAAGTATTCTTGACTTTAATTTGACCTCCGGGGGTCAATAACCTTAGTAAAGTAGTTTTAGAAGAACCACCTTTAATTTAGTTTTTAAATATTCCTCAAAAACAATTCGGGCTATTTCAGCTTATTTCAAACTAGTCCTTGCTGTTGGACGCTATATTCGGTTGTTACAGTTTTTAATGGTATTATTTCTTTTACTTGGAAAGTTATACGGACTGGTGTAAATTTGAATTAAATGCAGATTTACATGAGTTAATGAGCATAATTTAAATACTAAAATTAAAGTTATGCGAAATTTTACACCTGAAATTCAATTGGAGGGGCTCCTGATGGTCAAATTTGCCTTTTAAAAAACCTTCCAGCCGCACAACTTTGCTTGAGAAAAGACTTTTTGTAGAATTAAACAGGTTTTATTCAACATCCGTGAAAATTTTGGATTTTTGGCTACGTTTGTGATCCCAGTGATTTAAA
Organism: Allacma fusca; assembly: GCA_947179485.1. Taxonomy (NCBI): domain Eukaryota; kingdom Metazoa; phylum Arthropoda; class Collembola; order Symphypleona; family Sminthuridae; genus Allacma; species Allacma fusca. Next base: position 74,392,013 of record OX359246.1, on the reverse strand, counting down.
CAATTGGTCAAGGTCAATGAAATAAAGTTAAACATTTTGAAAAGAATTTTCAACACATTGGAAAAATTAAATATTTTATTTAATCCCTTAGTGGCTCAGGTTTTCTTTACAACGTCTGAACTAATCAATGTATATAAGGGACTATATATACTATATTCTGCTCATTTCGAAACCCAAAACATTTGATAGAAACAAGCTTCATATGTTTGTTTCTGCAAAAACTCGTTGGCTAATTTGAGTCAAAATTACAAACTGCCAAAATGTTCGTTTAATAAGAAATTAGAAATAATTATGTTAACACTACTTCCTTGAACGTTGTTTAAGAATTTATGAGCTACATGGATGGAATCAGTTAAGAAAAAACTTTGAAGAATATTTGCTAAGAATTGGTAAATTCTCTATTACCTAGGAATCAGTGGGGTGGGTGGGGAAAATGTTTTTGTACGCAAATCGGTACAAAGGAATTCATAGATGAAAAATCAAAATTGCTTTTACAAATTCATGTGCAAAAGAAAATCCTGCAATTTCTATGAAATTTATATTTTCGAGGGTTGAACTTAATCAATTGCCGGAATTTCATGACTTTGGGATTCTAAAATGTTATTGTAAATCTAGATTTAAAATTAATACAACTTTTACATAAGGTCAATTTAACTATTACGCTAATTACCACAAGACAAAGTTCCTGAAAGTGGAAATGAATTTTGAATTTTACGTTTACCATTTTCTTGCCGACGGAGGAAAGGAATCCGACACTTCGTTCAACCCAAGATATTTATTTATAATGGAATTCTGAGCAACGTATTCGAACTATTTACATCAAAAAAGTTTCACAAGATGGCAATTTGATTTCCAAAAATAAATAAATTGTTCATGACGGAATTAGTAAATTGCATGGTTAGTTAGAAATACAGTGAAATCAAAGACTGGGCTAAAATGCATAAATGCGGATTTTCAAACTTGATTTTTCTTCTTCCGACATCAATATTTCAGCTCGAATATTTCGATCAGAGATTACTTCCCAGGTATTGCTTGCCTGCACAAATGTATAGTCTTCATTAGTATTAAAAGGCAAACGAAAAAATAAACATTTGGGGTAAAAAACACGCGCATTCGAATATTTCTTGTAATCGTGGATTTTCCATTCATTTGGAATCATCAACTCCTCCAGGTATTCTTTCCCACTGACGGCTGGAATTTGAGCAAAAGCAGCTGCAAATGAATTGGTTCCAGGACCAACTTTCAAAGCGATTACCAAAGCGAGGTCCGTGGAAAGAATTTCGTAGGAAAACATTGCTTCCAAATTCCTGCGAAAATTAAAGCATCATTATTTGAAATCATTAGATACAACAAAACCTTTTGCATTTATGTTTCAAAATTTAAAAAATATGATCATACGTGTCATTTGATCCGAAAAAACTTTCTCGATAAACGTTTTAATTGTTTCACATTTTAGAAATCGGCATAAGAATCAAAATCCAATTAAAATGGCATTAATTTGCTTTTATCTGTTGAATTAGTCTTTGGTTAAATAGCCAAAAATTTATTACAGAAATTCTAACAACATTTGCAAACAATTTTTATTAAAATATAAAAATTATTGTATCATTCAAATCACAGAGTAAATTAATCCGGTAACCAAGTTTTGCAACAGAAACTTTAAAAAAACTAGCAGGATGAGATTACCCTACAAAGCCCTCCCTAAAGAAAACAACGTTCAAGAGATTTAAAGGCCTTATTTTTAATTAGAGCACAATTGCAACGGTTTGTTTTATTCTTTTGGATTATTTTACTTTTTCAGTTTGAGTTACGTGAAAAATGGACTTATATTTCCATGACTATGAAGAAGAAACATGCATTTAATGTCAGGAACAATTTGAAGATTTCGTGAGTAAAATTGTCGTTTATCTGACAAAGTTTTACATCAGATTTCAACAGCTGAAAATTCTTCTGCAATCCCTCCAAACATTTACTGTCACTTTCTTCACTGACAGCTGTTTTCGTTTCACCCCATGATTTTGACTTTAATTGCGACATATAGTTTTTAAGTTTTTTCCCAGCGCTTTGAAAGCAGACGAGAGTTTGGAATGATTGTCAACGTCAAGGAACTTTCAAATGTTTCGTGTGTAATTAATTTCCAGCGAAAACTGTACCTTTTGGTGCTTGCACATGTAAAAGCTGAATAAATTTAAATTTTATTAAACAGGCTTACAACGTGCCCGTTTCCCCCTCTCCCATTACCCCATAGAAGAAGCAACGGTAAAAAATATTCCACTGCTACATTTGTAAGAACTTTCATCCTTTTCAAAAAAATTTCCCTTAAGTCCTAAGTTCAAAATCTCCTGATTCAGTAGCTTCAGTTGAACATATTGCTTATTCTTAACCAAATTATTTTTTGAAACATGCGTTCACTTGTTGTAGTCAATACTATGAGCTTACTAGGCTCATAAGAAAAGTTGAGAATTGTGTGGATTAACCGTAAGAGCAGTTACGAAAATTGAGGAAATTCTTGTTTGAAGCAAAGATCTAAAAACGAGAGTTTTGGAAGTTTCATTTCTTTAAAGTGCAGCTCAACCAGGGTTGGACGAAACCCATCCTTTAATTTTGCAGTCCGAACCAGTGAAAAGAAAAGGTACAAACTAAATTTTATCGGAAGTGAATCAAATATATTAAAATTCTTCATATTTTTATAGTACACATGTTCAAATACGGAAGGAAAACTCCAAATTGCTTCCCTATTATTTCGAACTAATATCTAGTAGAACTAACATTTTGGGCCACGTTATAAACCAAAATTTGCCACTATCTGTAGATCATAACTGTCTACTTTTCTGATAGTTCAGTAAATATTAGATATATGAAGCGAACAATTGTTTGAAACATTTTGAAAATTTTGTAAGTACCTACGTTTTTACGCCATACTTGTGTTTAAACTGTTACGGTACAGATCAAAAATTTGCATTCGGTTCGGTCTGGTCCAAACGATTGGACCATTTCAAAGGGGCAGTTCTAAATTCATGCCAGACCAGTGAGTCTGTTCCAATATTTTGGACCATACCATACCCCTAGGACCTTTTTTGAATTCTGTCAAGCAGATCAATTTTGATTGATAATAATTGTTGGTCAGCATATTTGGAGATAAGTAACCACAAAAGGGTTTTTTATTATTAATTGCACCTCATTTTATCGACTGAGTCGAAAATAACCTTGAAACAGTTTGGAATGATTGTGTTACAAAGTAGGTTTCTAGTGTTTCGTAATAATTACTCTCCATACATGCACTTTGATAAGTGCACCCTAAAAATCTGAATACAGGCAAACCATTTTCCAGGTGGATTTCCAAATTAAAAACAAATGATTTACATGAAAAACATAATCGGGGTGTTAAACACGATTTTAATATTTACGCCTTCCTTCAGGCATAAGAAGCGCGCATGGAGTTTTCACTTAATGGGTAAACCAATATAATTTTAATCATGTATAAAGCAGTTGGCTGAGTTCTAGTCATCCCTTCAATTATCTGTACCTCAAGTCCAACTCAACCAGTGTTGAAGGAAAATTCTCATTAATAATGAAGACCAAGCCAGCCTGAAAAATTGCTACCAACTGGCTTTCAATGAAAGTGGATAGAACTGACCAAAATACAGAGGTGTGGAAAATACATGAAATTTATTATTGAAATACAAAATACAAATACATTTTCAGAACAGTTAAAATACAAATATAAACTACAAATACCAGGTGTAACTTAGTGAAGATACCATATAAAATACAAATATCCAGAGTCATTTGGGCAAGATAGAAAATAAAATACTGTCCTTCCAACAAAAAGAGAAAATATGAAAGAACAATACCGTATTGGAGATACAAAATACATACTGAAAATACTTACTGATATTTATCTCAAAGTACATATCTGAGATGTATCTAAAGTTTATTCTCCCAAAATATTTTGTATAATTAGGCCAAATAATACGATAATTAAAAATAAATAAACTTAATAAAGGTAGCTGCATGTTATTAGACTTTAGAGTTGTGCATTTGTGTCTATCAAAGTAAATTAACATGGCCCTGGGTACAGAATATGTTTCCTTCAAACAAATAATCTTATAACTCCTGGGTAATATATTTATATTCGCGTCACCAATTTAGCTAGCTTTATAGTTCCATATAAAATACCAAATACGAAGTACTAAATGTATTTCAAATACTATTTCAAATACAATATTTCAAAATATTCCACACCTCTGCCAAAATATAATAAAAACAAATAATTTTCATCTGAATAATTATGCTCCACATGTTTTAGGAGATCGGTTGGTATTGGATGTATGTCCAGATTGTTGGGATGCTATTGGAAAGGGACCAGATCCGAGGAAATTTTAAAAGTGATCTCAAAAAGTGACTAACATTTCTATTTCCATGACTTGAAAGACGTGCCGGAAAACAAATTGTTGAAATCAAAGCTCTGAAATAGAGCACAAATAATTAATAACTAACTTTAGAAAAGAAAAATATTATTTGTAACTTGTGACCTGCAATTCCACTTGTACACCGTTATAGATTTATGGATTGAAGCAATCTGAATATCTGTCTGAAAGTGTCCTCCTGTACTCTGTAGATACATGATAATTACAATTGGTCCGGAGAAACGCATTTAAAATGCTTGAGAACAATATACAAATTCAGCATACTTTTTAATTCAGCATACTTAAACTTATTACTGCAGGAGAACTTTCCATGTCAGATACTGTGTACATTAAGTGAGAAGCAGTATATGCTCCATTCTGAAAGCTATAAAAAATGCAATCTGCTCATGATGTAGTCGTAGATATCCCTTTACAAGAGTATGTTCTTACACGTACAGGATAGAAATAAGCATTGACACGAGTAAATTTAACACTAACTATCGGATTTCCAAATTCCAAGACTTGTCATACACTATAAATTTACTACTACACTCGCTGTATATAATTAAAAGATTTCTTTGAATGCTATCAAACAGACTACGTGTTATATTACCAGATGACAATCACGTCAGCATATTTGTTGATAAATGACAACGAAGGAGTTTTTAGTACTCAAATATTTAGACTGTTTCAAGTGATTCCTTTTTTGGAAGCAACTTTCAATAATAATGAATTAAATAAATTTTCATAGCAATTTATTTCTAGATAATTATGTAAATTATTCTCTTGGTAAATTCGACTGTGAGAGGAAGAGCGAAGTCCAAATGTAGTAAATGGATTTTCAACTTAACAATAAATTGTTTACATGAGAGACAAAGTGAGCCAAATGTGAGATGTTTCCTTTAAAGTAAAATATAGTCTGCAATAGAGTTTGCGTTCATTGCAGTATCAAACTACGATAATTATTTCTGCATACCTTAAAAAATTGGCTGAATATGAGTTTTAGTCTTTTGTTCATAATTCACTACAGCGCATCACAACACGTTTCCTCCTGCATTATTGAGGTAGTAATTCATTCAAAATTTAATTTTCCCACGTTGTAGCAAATTTTCTAGATTTTCTAAAACTTGTATTGACCTCTGTTATTTGTTTGGATCACGGATGAGTCATGTAAGAGCAGCAAAGGCGGAATTCTTTACAAAGTTTGAAGTCAATATGTCTTTATTTCGGCATAAAATTTTTTCTAGAATATATTTGGAGTCTCGTTCTACGTCTACGTTCAGAATTGTGGCGATGAACCTTAATCAAACGCTAAAAGCTTGTGAGAAGGATAGTCTCTGGCAAGAAATTGAAGAAAACAAGGGAAGAAAAAATTCAGCACAGATTTTTTAATGAAGCTCTGTTTGTTAAGAAAATATTTCAATGCTTGGATGTTTTAGCTAATTTCCGAGAACTGATTTGATTTTTGTTTCGAATAAAAATTCTTGAAAAAGTTTGTGTCACTAAAAATCCTTTGAGATCAAGGAAGCAATTTTTTAAAACTTCTGAAAATATTGACTGATTATGATCGGAGAATTTGCTTCTCCAGGGTTACGTATTCCTTTTATTTATTTTTAAATATCCTTCATAACTTGTGTTTTTGAAAGAGTTGCTTTGCAAAACATGTTTGCACCTGGAACACAATCTGTACCAAACAATACCTTCCTCAATTTTCCAGTAGAACAGAGATAACCTTGTTGAAAAATTTATTGGGCACCCTGTAGAAAATTTGGGAAATTTCAGTGAGTTGAGTTTTTATTATTTCCTCGGCATCCTCGGTTTCCTATTTATGAGCTCCACTTTTAAAATAAAATTATTTTTCTGGAAGTACAACTAATTGTAAGAGTCAAGGCGTTTTTCCGTTAATTTACGTTTACAGATTGCCTTATCCCTCATGACTCTAAATTATTGCTCATTGTCCACAGAAGCAGCAACTGTTGAAAAATTTTCCCACATTTACAAACGATTTCTTTCCCAGTCTTGTTTTTTAAAATAGATCTCAATGAGCTAGACCACGAATATTGCAGTCACAATCGTCAATTCGGGAATTCGAGATATCCTAAGCAATAAAATATCCACACCAATTTTTAGTATTTTCCTCAATTATTTATTTGTGGTTATATTTTGGAAATTTAATTGGTTTCCCACGAAGCTATCCAACAGAATTATATATTGAGAACGGTTGGCACGACCTGCTAGAACAGAGAGCAAGGTTGGGGAAATTCGGAACAAATGCGGAAAAGGAACATTTTTGATGTTATTAGGCTCAAATCCATCATCATGAAAGCTGCAACAAGTAAAAGAAATTTACATATTTTTAATGACAGACCGTCCGTGAAAAATGACAAGGTGAAAAATTCTCATTTGTGCTCCTGAAGATGACTTTCCTCAACCTCCAGCTCCCTTCTTACGGGCTATGTCCACAATTCTCAAGGTACGGACAGATGACTCACTGAAAGAATATAAAAGATCCTGCAAGGAATGGTCATAATAAATTTCAAAAACAAAAATTTCCCTATTCTTCCTTGTACGGGCTAGGAGGAAGGGAAAATATATCGCCACCGAAAACCTTTATTACCCATTGATTTAAAAAGGAGACTCACATTCAGCACGAACTGCTTGGACGAAGGATAACTACGAAGGTTCAAAAAACAGTAGAAGATCACACTTTTGGAATATTAATAAAAAACCGGAAGAAAAAAATGATTTGTAATATTATAATAATTATTGAATTGCTCAAAAGCCTGAATGAACATGCTTTCAATCATCTCAGGTCTTGATTAAAAAGAACAAAATTAGAGAATATATTTGGTGATCAAATAAACTACGGCTTAATTCATAATCCGTGAAAACGTTTTGTACCATTTCGTGACCCCTGTGATAAGAAATATTGACGTAGGTCTATGAAATACAGCTAAGAAAATCTGGAAATGAATTTGCTATTAAAAAAATTTAATATTTTGTATTATCGCTTTTTGGCTCAACTTTGTTGCAAAATATATTATTCCCTGTGCCTAGACTATTTAATGTAAGAAGCTCTAGTTCATGAATAACGTATTTGATACATTAATAATTTGCCAGGAACAAGCTTCAAATGATTTTTGGAACAATGTGCCAATTTGAATAAAAATATCGCACCGGCTAAATTAGCTGTGTAATACAACTTAAACCCTACAACTATTTCGTGGAATGATGTATCAAGAATTTAAAACTGCAGTCTGAAAATAAAAATTTGCTACGAATTGGGAAATTGCATATTTGCAAACAAGCATTGAGCGTGGGGCGGAAACTGCTTTTTGTACGCAGATCAGTACAAAAAAATCTGTTTCAAAATCAAAATTGGTTTTTACAAAGTCCAACTAAAAATCCTGCGATTTTTATAAAATCTACTTCACCTTTGAAGAATAAATTTTAAGTTTTCTAAATTTAATGCCTCTCAATTCTAAAATTTAATTACAAATCTAGATTTAAAATTAACACGACTTTTACGTAAAGTCAAATTAACTGTGTTGGTCTAACCCCAAGAGAAAGCCCCTGTCTTCTTGCAATTAAATCTTAATTTTAATTTATTGCTATTTATTTAAAACGGAATGCTGATGATCAGCTTATTAGAACTACGTACAGTGGATTTCCTTAATAGTGGTTTCCAAGGGAGTGACAATAAATTCCTGCCACTATATAGGGATGCCACTGTATGTTACTAATGGTTAACTATATACTATACTATAATGTTTATAGACAATAACTGTAAATAAATATATTTCCGAATTTATTTATTTTCATAGATTACACAAAATTATGAGGTATGCTAAGCATCATTGAGTTTGCGATATTCAGAAACTTTAGGTTTCCTCATACTATTAATATCTGTAATGTCAGTCGTAACAAACTTTTCGACTGCAAGGTCACCATTCCAGACCAATTAATCGGAGCTACTCTGCGAGGAAATCCACATTTTTTGGCATGTACATTTTGCAAAGCATCATATAAAGAATACAGTCCTTCCGCAGAAGCGAAATTACCGTCTTCAAATTCCTGAAATTATGAAAATGGGAATTACTTCCACAGAGTACTCTGCGATTTTTCACTATAATGTTTTGCTTGACTGTCTGTTTAATGCCATTTTAAATGTTCAATATAATCATTCAATTAATTTTTTAGAATCAACACGAATTGAAACTTATTAGAAGTGAGCCAAGGCAAAAATGGCAATGATTTGTGGTATAACTGTTCGTTTTAACGTAAGTCATGGATCATATGACGTAAATCCAGCTAAGGGTGTACTCACATGAAACATGTTCCTTCCGTAACCGTAAATATTTTTGGAAAGGAACTAAACGGAAACAACATTCCAGCCGCTTAGGAACAGAAATCTCACATCCACACTTCCGTAAGTATTTACATACGGTCTGAACTAATGTGAGAGGGATTTTACGTGTACGGACAAAACATGCTTTATGTGAGCACAGCCTAATCATACCAGGGCTTCAGTAAACCATAATAATAATCAAACTGTATTAACATTTGAAATTAAAATTGAACCAACCGACATAAGCATTATTAACCGCCCGCACGTTTTATAACATCATGTTATACTTTTGTAGCTATTATCTCGCTAATTTTATACAAACTGCCATTATAATTTCGCATTGTCTGAGCCACCGTAACACATAATAGTGACTTTATAGAGAGAATACCATTATAGACGGTGGCACTATACTGTTTACCTTTAACACTGCAAACCTCTAGGGAGGGTTTTTTGATGCCAGTAAAGAGGGGATGCCATCTAAGTGGAAACCACTACGTGGGAAATTCACTCTACAACAAATATATTTTGCAAGAAATCTGACAATGTGATTTCAAAATAATAATTCAACTTTTAATGACACAATCCAATTGTATGGTTGGCAAGACGTACACTCAAATCAAAGACTGGGTTAAACAGCGTAAATGCGGATTTTCAAATTTGATTTTTTCTCTTCTGTCATCAGAAGTTCAGCTCGAATATTTCGATCAGAAATTACTTCCAAGGTTTTGCTTGCCTGAAAAAATTTAAATCTTTGATTATTGTTAAAATCAAGCGTGAGAAATAAGTATTTAAAAAAACACAAACATCAGAATATTTCTTATCATGGTGGATTTTCCATTGATTTGGATTCATCAATGCTTACAGTTCATATTTGTCACACTGGGCTGGAATTTGAGAAAATGAAGCAGCAAATGAATTGGTTCCAGGACCTACTGTCAAAGCAATTACCAAAGCCAGGTCCGTGGAAACAATTTCGTAGGAAAACATTGCCTTGAAATTCCTACGAAAATTAAAACATCATAATTTGAAATCACTAAATACAATAAAAATAATTTGTACTCATCTACTGAAAGGTATTAAATAAGGTTTTACGTATCACTTGATCCAAGAAAAGTTTCTCGATGAAAAGATTGAATTTCCAGGGGCCAAAAATTCTTATCATTGGAATACAATTCGTTCCCATTTCTCAATGGAACATTCAGACAGTTTGCTGAAAAAATTAAAACAGAAATATGTAACTATATTCTTCATTTATTTCACCATGAATAATCCTGAAGATTGTGAAATCACTGACCAATCTCTACATTGCAAGAAAATCTTCCATGTTTTCGAATAGATCTTGAAATAGAATCGCCTTTGTTCGGGAATGGATTCAATTCGAAACTTTTTCCATCAGTGAGGCATTTCTTTCCTTTAACCACAGAAGGAGGCCACGAGATTTCCATTATTTTCAGTATTTCTACATGAACGATGGATCGTGGACCATTCGTCATGTGACCTCTTGCAAGTAAATTTCCGTTGATCGCAAAACTTTCCAGTGGGAATTTGGTGGATTGTTTCTGCGGAAAAAAAATTCACGCAATGATTTTATTGCATTCATTTTGTTATTGTTTAACTATTTTTAAGTTCGATAGTACATTGATCATCCAAACACCCGGTTTAAGTGGCATTTCATGTAATGTGTGCAACAATTCGTGATTTGTAAGAACTTCCGCGGGAGTGAATCCTAAACCGAAGTAAATATCACCACTAGTACAACTAAAGCAACGAATGGTTAGCCGCATCGCTTCCGAAATTACGAAAGAGCACAAGAAATCACAACCATACCTGAAACAAGATCATTGTTTATACAGCAATAACAAACAAATTGTACGCATGAGTGAAGTAATAATTAAAAATGTAAATCATTATCAGCTGTTTGACTTGTAATTAAATAATTTAGAGCAGGGTCTTGTATTTGTATGAACGGGAAACTGTGTCGTAGATTGCAAATTTAATTTTTCACCAATGTGGCAAATTCTTCAACTTACCGTGCGCCATGGAAAGAAAATACTTCAGTGAAATTTCCAGCAACTCTCATCGGTCCAGTATTTCTTGAGCCAAAAGAGAAATAACACTGGAGATCTGTCAGAGCGGATTCTAGAAAGTTGGCTGGAAAATTGTTTTACATCCACGTTAAAATAATTTCATCCAGGATTTGGAATTGAGTTATTTTTTAAATCTTACACAATTTCATTGTACACGACGCTGACGTATATTTTGAGATAGGAATTGAGTCGGAAATCGTGTGGACAGAAGTTCCTTGAAGACTTTCACCATCTTCTACTTTTTTCTCTTTCATCATTTTCTTGAAAGCTTTCGACAAAATTTCACTTTCTTCCGCAAAAGTTTTGGATCGAATTTCAACAACTGGAAATTGGTCCGCTGATTCCTCCAAACTTTCGCTGCCACTTTCTTCTCTGACCAGTGTTTTTGCTCTTCCCTGTTGTTTTGACCTTTTCCAATTTTCTATTTCGCTTTCATTTTTTAAAATATTCGAATTAATTTTCTGAACACAATATTCAGTTTGCTCGACCATTTGTCTCAAAGTCCTGGTTTCCATTAAATCCATTCCCTCGGAATTTTGAGAAGACGGAACTCCAAGGATCTCTTTCCGCAGAATTTCATTTTCGGATCTGAGTTGATGAAATGCGTTGGTCAAATCGTCTAATCGGGACTCGATACGAAGGAGGAGATTTTTCCTGTGACATCAAAAACGCGGATTTAACAAAATTACAATTTGGCAATATATGCTTTGAAGACCGTTACAACGTGTTGAAGATGAGAATAAATTACCGGAGTAACTTATGCTCGCTAATTTTTGTCAGGAAGTTCCCACTGTCTCTTCAAAGTTAAATGTTAAAATACAAAATTATAACTTTTTATTTCATTTATATTTTGGGAATGGGCATAAAATCAAAATTGAACCCAAAGTGGATTCATTTGCTTTTATAATTTGAATGGTCTTTGGATTCCTTTGAAAATAAAAATATTGGGGACAATTGGTTCACTGCTGACGAAGGAATTTAATTTACATTTTTAATTGTTGATTGTACTACAAGATGGACACTGGAAATGACTATTCGTGTATTCCAAAATTAATAACAAGTCCTAATATACCTCTTTTGCGTTGTATTCGTGCACCGAAATAGTTATCATCGTAAAGGAACCAACAATTATTTATAACCAATAACCAAAAATATTATAAAAGAGTAAATATTAAATTTTTAATGAAATTTTATGAAAATTATTTTGTCATTCAAATCAATGAGTAAATTAGCCTTCTATCGGATTTTTGAGGCCGGACCTGGACAACTTTTAGGGAAATACCAGGACGAGATCGGGACTAAAACTTGATTCCCTTTTGAAGTTCTAACGAGAAACCCCGCCACCACAAGAGGCAACTGTCAAAGGGCAACAGTTGCGCTTTTCTAATTAAGTTCTGGAAAAATTGGACCTACATTTCCGTGACTTTGAAGACGAACCAGAGAGGAATTTATTGAGGTCAAAGGTCAGGAAAGACTTACAAAAATTCCTGAGTTTTCACTTAATGGACAAAAAAATACAATTTTAATTGCGTGTACAGGGAACAGAACTTGTGAGGGTTTTTGGATGTGTGTCCAGATTGTTGGGATGTTGTTGGGACGGGATCAGATCCGAGCAATTTTAAAAGTGATCTCAAAAATTTACTTACATTTCCATTTCCATGACTTGAAAGAGCAGCCGGAAAACAAAGTGTTGAGGTCAAAGTTCCGAAATTGTGTAAAAATTTGGAATTAATTTTAAAATACGAAAATATTATGTGTGACTTCCAATTCCACTTGAGCACCGTTAAATGGATTTATGGATTGAAGCAATCTGAATATTTATCTGAAATTATCCCGCGTTAGATACGTGCGAAGTGAAATTGGTCCGGAGAGACGCATTGAAAATGCTTGAGAACAATATGCAAATTCAGCATACTTTCGAACTTATCACTGCAGGGGAATTTTCCACGTCAGGAACTTTGAATACATTAAGTGGGAAGCAGTATATGTTCAATTCTGATATCCATAAAAAATACAGTCTGGTCATGGTGTAGATCTCCCTTTGCAAGAGTTTGTTTTTACAGGAGGGAAAAGTATTGACACAAGTAGATTTAACTTAACCCCTAACTATCGGATTTCCAAGACTTGCCCCACGCTATACATTTACTACTACACTCACTGTATACAATTAAAAGATTTCTTTGGATGCTATCAAACAGACTACGTGTTATATTACCAGATGACAACCACGTCAGCATATTTGGTGATAAATGGCAACGAAGGAGTTTTTAGTGATGAAGAAATTTAATTTACATTTTTATTTGTTGATTGTACTACAAGATGGACACTGGAAATGACTATTCGTGTATTCGCAAATTAGTAACAAGTCCTAATATACCTCTTTTGTGCTGTATTCGTGCATCGAAATGTTTATCATCGTAAATGAACCAACAATTCTTTATAACCAATAACCAAAAATATTATAAAAGAGTAAAGAAGAAATTTTTTATGAAATTTTATGAAAATTATTTGGTCATTCAAATCAATGAGTAAATTAGCCTTCTGTCGGATTTGTTAGACCGGACCTGGACAATTTTTAGGGAAATACCAGGACGAGATTGGGACTAAAACTTGATTCCCTTTTGAAGTTCTAACGAGAACCCCCGCCACCACAAGGGGAAAATGTCAAAGGGCAACATTTGCGCTTTTCTAATTAAGTTCTGGAAAAATTGGACTTGCATTTCCGTGAGTTTGAAGAAGAACCAGAGAGGAATTTATTGAGGTCAAAGGTCAGGAACAGTTACAAGAATTCCTGAGTTTTCACTTAATGGACAAATACATACAATATTAGTTGAATGCACATATATATGTAAAGCAGTTGGCTGAGTTCTAGTCATTAATTCCTTCATCTGTATCTCAAGTCCATCTCTCCAACTCAACCAGGGTTGACAGGAAACCACCATAATTATGCAGAAAAAACCAGTCGCAAGAATTGGTACTGGCTTTTCTGGAAAGGGGACAGAACTGACTCAAATATAATATAAAAACAAATAATTTCCATCTGAATATACTCCATGCGTTTTAGGGCAGCGGTTGTTATTGGATGTGTGTCCCGATTGTTGGGATCAGATCCGGGCAATTTTAAAAGTGATCTCAAAAATTGACTTACATTTCCATTTCCATGACTTGAAAGACGAGCCGGAAAACAAATTGTTGAAATCAAAGCTCTGAAATAGAGCACAAATTAGGTACTAACTTTTGATACGAAAATTTTATTTGTGACTTGTAATTCCATTTGTACACCGCTATAGATTCATGGATTGAAACAATCTGAATATCTGTCTGAAAGTATATCCTGCTGTAGACTGTAGATACATGAAAATTGAAATTGGTCCGGAGAAACGCCATGAAAATGCTTGAGAACAATATGCAAATTAAGCATACTTTCGATCTACTGCAGGGGAATTTTCAACGTCAGACTTTGAATACATTAAAGTGGTAAGCAGTATATGCTCAATTCTGAAAGTCATAAAAAATACACAGTCTGCTCGTGGTGTAGATTTCCCTTTACCAGAGTTTGTTTTTACAGGAGGGAAAAGTATTGACACAAGCAGATTTAACCCTAACTATCGGATTTCCAAGACTTGTCCCACGCTATGAATTTACTACTACACACTACACTCACTGTATATTATTAAAAGATTTCTTTGGATGCTGTCAAACAGACTACATATTATATTACCAGATGCTAACCACGTCAGCATATTTGGTGATAAATGACAATGAAGGAGTTTTTAGCACTCAAATATGTAGACAGTTTGGAGTGATCCTTCTTTTGAAAGCAACTTTAAATAAAAATAAATGAAATAATTATTTATAACAAGAATTATTTTCCAGAAACTTAAATTATTCTAGTGGCTAATTCCACCTTGAGAGGAAGAGCGAAATCAAAAAGTAGCAAATGGTTTTGCAACTTAAAAATCAATTGTTTACTTGAGGGGCAATAATGAGTCAAATGTGAGATGTTTATGGGTCCGTTAAAGTAAAATAGCCTGTAATGGAGTTTACGTTTACATTCTTTGCAACATCAAACAACGATAATTGTTCGATAACGTATGACTTAAAAAAGTCTGCAGATTATTAGTTCCAGTCTTTTGTTCATAACTCACAAAACGTTTCCTCCTACCTTCCCGAGGTAGTGGATAATTCAAAATTGGGTTTTCCCACGTTGTAGCGAATTTTTCCAGAATTTCTAAAACATGTATTGACCTCTGTAAATTTTTTCGGTCAGAATCACGTAAGTACAGCAAAGGCGGAATCCTTTACGAATTTCGAAGTCAACATATTTGGAGAACATTTTATATATGTTTCACAAATTATACCAATGATAAGTCTAAGTTCAGAATTGTGGCGATGAACCTTAGACAATGAAATCACTAACCAATTTCAACATTGCAAGAAAATTTTCCAACTGATGTTGAAGTTGAACTGTCTTTGTTGAACAGTCCGGATTGATTAAATTCCAAACTGTCTCCATCAGTGAGACTTTTCTTTCTTTCAACCACGGAAATCGGCCACGAAATGTCAAGTGAATCCATTATACCGATATGAACGATGGATCGTGGAACATTGGTCATGTGACCTCCCACAAGTAGGTTTCCATGGGTAACAAAAAGATCTAGCGGTATATTGCTCCAACCTTTCTACAGGAAATAAATGTATGGAATTATTGTATTCCAATAATTTTGTAATTGTTTAGAATTTACAAGTTATTACATTCCTCATGCAAACATCATGTGCAGGTGGCATTTGATTTAATATGGTGAACAATGTGTGATTTGTAGGAACGTCCGCGGGGGTGAATCCAATACCGAAAGCAATATCCCCGACAGAATTATTAGTGCAAAGAATTGTTAATCGCAGGAATTCACGAATTACAAACGAGCACAAGAATTCAAAATAATGCCTGCAACAAAATCCTTGGTTAAAACAACACCACGATTAGATTAATAATTTAAAATGTAAATCATTATGGCCTGTTTGAGTCATAGTTAAATATTTAGGAGCATAATAATATTAATTTTTAAGTAATTGTGTCTGTGTTATAAGGAAACAGTGTATTTGATTCGAAATGAAATCTTTCATCAATGTAACAAATTCTTCAACTTACTCATTTCCAGTGAAAGAAAATAATTCGCTGAAATTTCCAACTACTCTCGTAGGTCCACTATTTCTTAAACCATTATAAAAATGATACTGGAAATCTGTGAGAGCGGACTCTTGAAAGTTGGCTGAAAAATCGTTTTGCATCCAACATTAAATTATTTCATTGAGTTCAACAAGGATTTTCAATTGAGTTATTTTTCAAATCTTACATAATTTCATTGTACACGATGATTTCACATTTTTTGAAAAAGGAATTGAGTCTGAAATCGTTTGAACAGAAGTTCCTTCAAGACTTTCCGCATCTTTGACTTTTTCCCCCTTTACCAGTTTATTGAAAGTTTCCTTCAAAATTTCTCTTTCATCCGCCAAAGTTGTGGAACGAATTTCAACAACTGGAAATTGTTCTTCTGATTCCTCCAAACTTTTGTAGTCACTTTTGTTTTCGCCTCTCCCCGCTGTTTTGAATTTCTCACATTTTCTCCTTCGCTTTCGTTTTTTAAGATATTCGAGTTAATATTGTTAACACAAAATTCAGTTTGTTCGACAATTTGTCTCAAAGTCCTGGTTTCCTTTAATCCCCAGGCCTCGGAATTTTGAGAAGACGAAACTCCAAGGATCTCTTCCCGCAGAATTTCATTTTCGGTCTTGAGTTGATGAAAGGCGTTTGTCAAATCGTCCAATCGGGATTCGATGCGAAGGAGGATACTTTTCCTGTGAATTCAGAGATGGATATAAGTGAGGGAGATTATCAAAGTACTATGCAATATCGTGACGACGTGATGAAAATTGAAGTAATTTCGAAATAATCTCGAAGGAAGATGTGCGTATTTTCGTTGGAAAGTTTTCAATGTTCCTTCAAAGTTGTATGTTGAAAATAAAATACTAAATCATAACTTTTTATTCTTTTACATTTAAGGAATGGACCTCAAATCAAACTCGAACTAAAATAGGGTTCATTTGGTTTCATTAATAAATTGAATTGTTTTTGAATTTATTTGAAAATATTTATAATCATTGGAGACCATTTGATCTCTGCGAAAGACGAAGTTCAGATTTCATTCATATTTGTTGATTATTGCACGTGATGATGGTTGTAAATGACTATTCATGCATTCGCAAATTATGAATAATGTCTATTAGACTTTTTGCAAAAGAAGGAATAGGATAAAGTGCATGGTATTAATTAATAAACATATTCCTTGATTTACAACTTTTAGGGAACTGCCTGGACGAGTTCGGGACTAATTCTTGGTTGCCATTTCGAGCTCTAACGAGGGCCCCCCATAACAGATATTTAAATCCCCTTCTCTTTAATTGGAGCACAAATTCATCAATTCACTTCAATCTCAGCTCAAAGTAGATTAAGATCAAAAGGCAATAATTCTAATTAAGTTTTGGAAAAATTGAACTTACATTTCCATGACTTTCAAGAGGAGCCAGAGAAGAATTTGTTCAGGACAAAGATCAGCAACAGTTACAATAATTCTTGAGTACATTATCAATTATATTAACTAAGGAAATTACCAAAATATTAATTTTGACTTCTAATTGCACTTTTGGACCTTTCATGAGTAGAAACAATCAGAAGAGTAGTTTCACAATATCATCCCGCTTTAGATATAACTGTGGAAATTGATATTCGTCCAGACGTATTAGAAGTGCTTAAAAACGATATGTAAATCCAGCAAACCCTCAAAACTGATTTTTAGTGATGAATGTTTCCTCGATAAATATCATGAATGTATTAAGTGTGAAGCGCAAAGATGTCCAAAGGATCACTTCCATAATCATTTCCACGGAAATACGAACGTACACGGACTGAGTCATTCTCGAAAGGCACCTACACAGCTATTAAAATCTAAATTGTTCAAATTCATGCTACATAGTTTGTTCCTCCCTGACGTTTTCCGTGGGGATAATGTCCCCCTTGTACTCCCTAATTCCGGAGTGCCTGATAAGGTCAGTCCAGTAAATATTGGAAGTCAAAGTTCACGGAAAAAGTGATGAACGCGTGAATAAAAGGGTGGAGGAAGTTTCTTTGAATTTGACAGGCGAATTGATACTGGAATGTTGTCAATGCCTTTATAAACTCATAGGTATTATTGCAACCTCAAAAATTCTTTCCTTATAATTTTTTTTTGTTTAATTATGACTCCGCTTCTAAAGGAGAATTTTTCTAGCCTTCCTATAACTCTAATATGTATAGTCAAGTCCATAATTCACTCATATCGTGAAACTCTCTAGAAACCCCAATAAATACAGCGAGGGTAAAATTTGTTTGAAAATACAAAACTAAAGAATACAAAACCCTAAAGTCTCAAAAACATCCTTTGAAAAAATAATTTATCCCCCTATAGAGAAAGTTCAGTCATTGGCGTCTTATTTACAAAAATTGCCTAAAAAAATTAAATTGTGTGCGATGCTAGGAAGCTAATTCATTTTCCTAACTGTAATTTTTAGTATTTTCTGATAGCATCCAGTGAGTATCTATGCATTTTTGTTCAGATGAATTCATCACAACCAACTAAACTCTTAAAAGATTTTACGGATTTGGAGAGAACTAGAAATGTAATGGAATTTTTAAGGAATTCATAATTTTTGATTTTTAATAAATCCAAATGCCTGCGATTATTTACAACATTTAGAAAGATATATCTAGTTTATAAGTGTTTTCTTGTTTAAAGAAGTAATGAGGTTAAGTGCAAGCGTTCTAAAATGACGCAGTCCAAAAGTGAAGTGAATGCTAAAAAATGCTTCATTTATTTTACCCGTATTTGAAATTGTAATGAGAAATTGATGCTATACTTTTGAAGTTTAATCCAGTCAGTTCAGTTTTGTGTCTTCCAAGAGCCACGTGTATCCTCTACAAACTCAGTGACTTTTATGATTAACCGATTAAACGAGACTTACCTTGAAGTTTAATCGAAATTATATGAACAGACTCGTCCGAATATATTACATGGTAGTACTCCCATCTACAGCTCAATGTCCACAACTTTTAAAGTTTCTCCACCCAACAATGCTACCGTACCGGCCTCTCCTCTACTTATTAACCGTCATTCCTTTAAAGTACTTACGGTTTGCTATAACGGGGAATAATTTTGAACAAAATTACGAGGAGGGAGAGTGTAATATATTCGGACGAGTCTGTTCATATAATTTCGATTAAACTTCAAGGTAAGTCTCG
The DNA here is from genome assembly GCA_947179485.1 of Allacma fusca. Lineage (NCBI taxonomy): Eukaryota > Metazoa > Arthropoda > Collembola > Symphypleona > Sminthuridae > Allacma > Allacma fusca. Next base: position 74,372,837 of record OX359246.1, on the reverse strand, counting down.
TTTAATCGGTTAATTATATTTCACGACTCGTCCTCTATATTACATGGTAGTTGTTTAAAGATCGCAAACCGTAACACAAATTCTCATACTCTCATACAAGACTTTATTCACACATATATAAATGTTTTTAAAATACTAAAACAAGCTTTCTTTAAGGTTGGAGAATTGCTTCAGCAAAAGCTCGAGGATTAATCAGTGGTCGATCATAAAATTTTGCAAATACTGACGACTCGGGTGTCCAACCCGCTGTTTTTCTGATAACTTCGACGTTAACCTTCTTTCTAGCCGCTGCTGACGTGGCTGCATGTCTTGAACTGTGGGCAGTGAAAATCGAGGTGTCAATGCCACTCTTCTGGAGGACAATTTTGATCCAGCGACCAATAGTTTGGGCAGTAACGGCTCTATGAGGCTTGGTTAAGGATATAAATAAACTTCCACAAGTTCCTCGGATGGAAGCTGTTCGGTTTATATAATCCGACAAAACGGTAAATGTACATACCTCCAAATCCACCGTAAGATGAAGGCACGGTTGAGGTCTGTACACCTTAGAGGTCTTTATACTTTGAGAAATAAAAATATCGGCTCCAAGCTGACTCATTTTTATATCTTCAAGCCGAATTTTTGCAAATGTTTGCACTCGGTGTGCTGTTGTAAGAGCTAAGAGCCCTATCAGCTTAAAAGTCAGCATTTCTAAATTTAAGGAACTTGTAGTCGGTAGTGACTTAAAGTACGAAAGAACTTGTTTAGGATCCCAGGTATAATTGTATCTTGGTTTCGGTGGTCTGAGTTTTCCTATTCCCTTCAGAAAGCGAGAAATGCTTGGGTCATGCCCAATTTTCTCCCCGGATAAAAGTGACACTGCAGACCTCAGTGTATTTAATGTTGAGTAGGATGCACCAGAATCATATTTGTATTGCAAGAAGTTTAAAATTTCAGGAATTTTGGATTCTAATGGGTTGAGTTTCAAATTTGTACAATAATTGATCCAATCTTGTATCGCAGAAGAGTACTGGTTTAGGGTTGAGTCTGCAAGAGATGATAACATCGTATTTACGCAACTTTCTGGTATGCCTTGGTTCAGAAACCCCTGCCGGAGAGCTTCCCTACCAGCAACGACAATGATTTCCGCATGGGATGGAGTATCCTAGATTCAGAAAATAACAAATTTTGAGATGGCCTCAGCTTAATTGCGGGAGACGATAATAGCTGAAAGAACAAAGTATACCAAGGCTGTGTGGGCCAGTTGGGCACCACCACAATCCCCTCAGCCTTTTCCTCCATGATCTTTTGCAACACTCGAGTTATTAAGGAAAATGGAGGAAAGGCGTAGAAGTACCGCTTCGACCAATTTATAGTGAATGCGTCTACGTAGGAGGATTTTGGGTCGGGGAACCAACTAGCAAATAGTCGACATTTTGAATTTAAATGTGAAGCAAACAAATCTATTTTTGGTCTACCTAATTTTTTACAAATCGCAGCAAACACACTATGGTTCAAAGACCATTCATAATCATCATGTTTGTTGCGTGATTCCAAGTCTGCAATTGTATTTTCCTTTGAAGGGATATACGAAGCAAATATCCATATATTTTTGGATTCACACCACTGCCATATTTGACGTGTCAATGAATTTAACTTGCTGTGCTGGATACTTCCCATTCTATTTATGTAGGAAATAGCGGTGGTGTTGTCGACTCTTAGCAGAATTTGACAATTTTGGGATTCGCTAAAAAATGACTTTAACCCATGAAATATCGCAAGAAGTTCTAAATAATTAATGTGGTGCTTGACATCGGTTCGCGACCAAAATCCATGGGTTCTTTGATTCACCGTACAAGCACCCCAGCCAGACAGTGACGCATCTGTCTAAACTGTAAAATCAAAGGACTGTGCCTGTATAGATCTTGATGCACTTGGTAAAGCCTGAAGCCACCAATACAAATCTCCCTTCACGTCATTATTGATGCTAATGTTTTTCTCATAATCCCCTCGGGTTCTCAAAAGTGCCTTGTACTTCACAATCTCTAGCGCTTTTGTGTATAGCATACCATACTTCACAGCTTTGCAGACTGAGTTCAAATGACCTATAAGCTTTGCAAACCTCCTAATACTAAAGCTATCGCATTTCAGAAACCAGTGAAGCAACTTAATTAGTACTTGTTTTTTAACTACTGGTAGCTCCAAAGTCATGGCTTTCGAGTTTATAAGGAAGCCTAGATAGTGGCAATTGTTTGTAGGCGTTAGAACTGACTTTGCATAGTTTATTAAGAATCCTAGTGACTCAAATATTTTGATCACTTGTTGTATTTGAGATTTGCATTTTTGATAGGAATCCGAAATCAGGATTAAATCGTCTATGTAGATAACTACGAGCAGCCCCATTTTTCTCAATGCTGCTACTACTGGCTTTACGATTTTTGTAAACAGCCAAGGGGCTACCGACAACCCAAAGGGTAAACAACAAAATTGATACATTGTATTCTGAAAAAGAAATCTCAAAAATTTTCTGGAAGTTGTATGGATTGGTATTAGAAAATATGCATCTTGCAAATCAATTTTGCACATAAAACTGTTTGGAGAGACCAGCCTAGTTACAACTCTTAGATCGTCCATTTTAAAATGCTTGGCCTCTAGATGTCTATTTAAATTCTTTAAATTGAGGATGAATCTTTGGGACCCATTTGGTTTTGGGACTAAGAATATTGGTGAGACATACTGGTCAGACTCAAATTTGCACTCCTCAACAGCCCCAGCAGCTAGTAGTTTGCGTATTTCTCTTTCCATTGAAATACTTTCAGTCATGGAAAAACGCTTGGTTGACACAGGATAGCACTGCATAGGTTTTGAAATAAATGGCAACTCATAGCCCTTCAACCACCTCAATAAATTACTATCACTTGTTATTCGCTTCCAGCTTTCAATGTAAAACTTTAGCCTGCCTGCCTTCTTACTTACATTTAGTATCTCCGTTGATGACGTGGACTCGTGCTCCTCTCCCTCTTCGTTTGAGACTCCTTGTAATAACGCCCGCCCTTGCCCTGAAATTTCTTTTGAGGGTGTCGCGGGCGCTGGAAGTTTAAAATACCCGAATATTTGTTGACATTATTACTGGTGTTTGTCTGACGGGTGGGGCCATTGCTTGGCTTCTGCACAGATTTTTGCACTGGTCTTCGTAAGTCTTGTCCCACCTTACTTATGGCCTTTGCTGCTTCAACCTTATCCTTGAAGCCTTGGCCGTATAATAAAGTATCAGGTGGACTTTGATCCGCAATGCTTTTCATGAGAAAATTGAGGGTTGGAGTGATACGAGCCCTTCTAGCCAGTGACAATTTATGTTGCAGGTCAGACAGCAGACGACCCGCGTCGTTTAGGTTTTTGACTGCCTCAATGTTTGCCTTTTTGCTATCCACATCTGTTGGGTTAATCTTCAACAAGGAGGTAATTGATTTACCTAATGCAGCAAGACTTGATGCAACCTGTTTCTGATGACCTATCATATAACCCTCCTTTTTCAGGAGTTTCGCATTGTTTGCAATGCTAGCCTGGACCTCAGCGTTTAGCTGTGGAGCTGCAACCGCTGGGCAGTTTTCCGGAGGAGGATTATTTTCCATTAACTTAGTAAAACTCTCCGCTTGTAGCCCAAGTTTTATAATGTCTGTCCACACAGGGATCAGAGTGTCTGGGAGATTTTCACGCGGTATTTCTGTAGGTTGATCCTTTTCCCCAAGTATATCATTTAGATCTGGATCGATTGGGGCATGAACCTGAAACTCATCAACAGACGGGGATCTGATGGTAATAATGGGTGAATTTTGGTGAATAGTAGATGATTCAGAGTGACTAGCTGACAATGAACGAGTAGCACTTCTTTTACCCGAGATCGTCAATCGACGAAATTTTGATCTCCCACGGGATCTATCTCGTGAGGTAGATTTTTCAAGGTTACGTTTCCGGTAGTGCCTACCTGGAATAACGCTTCTATCCCTTGAACTTTTTCCTGACGAACGAGTCGAGCCTCGCGGGCTGCGATCATCGAAGGATGGTGACCGGCGTTTGCGAGAATGCTTTTTCAGTTTCTTTTCCAGTCTTTTGAACTTCCGGTTCAAACTTTCAAGGTCAGAAGACGAGGAACTTATACTTCGTTTCCTCCTTCCCATTTTTACCTTCAAGGGACGAAGTTCAAACGGGAAACTATGGACAAATTTCCAATTTTTATTTTAGAAATAAGGTGCGCGTGTGGACACGATGCACAAGATGAAAAGAATAACGGTTAATAAGTAGAGGAGAGGCCGGTACGGTAGCATTGTTGGGTGGAGAAACTTTAAAAGTTGTGGACATTGAGCTGTAGATGGGAGTACTACCATGTAATATAGAGGACGAGTCGTGAAATATTATAGCAATTCATAACAAAGAAGAATTTGTAAATAAACACGTGCGTATGTAAAGGATTCGCGGTTAAAGTATGTACCAGTACCAGGTGCCTCATATCTATTTATTCCCCTCCCTATATCTAATATAAGGGATAACGACACGTTATCATCCCCCATTTCAACTTGGATACAAAATTAAGATGATAATCCTCAGGAACGTGAAACAAAGCCGAGATTTTTTTTGAAATGTCAAAATTCCCATTTTTTTTAACATGTCAAGTTTTTCTGAAAATACCTCCTTTGTAAGAAATTTTATGGGTTATCAGTCGACTACCCAGCAGGTGCTTACGCGGAGAATGAAGTACATGACTCGTAAGAACAGTTGACAAGTTTGAGGAAACTCGCATTCTCCGCCTTTGTGCTACTGAAGATGACTTTCCACAACCTTGCTCTCTGTTCTTACGGGTCCTTACTACAAATCTCAAAGTATGAGCACATGACTCGCCGGAAACTAGTGGTCGGACCAGTTCAGTTTGGTTCGCAAAATTCAGTTTGGTTCGGTTCACAAAGTGAACTGAACCGATAATCAAAATTTCAGTTCAGTTAGCTATTCTTCGGTTCAGTTCAGTTCAGTTCAGTTCATAGAGGAAACTGTTTTGTAATCAGTTCAGTTCAGTTCATAGAGGAAACTGGACTGAACTGATTACAAAACAGTTTAACGCGCCAGGTTAAAACTATAACGCAAATAGTTTCCGTTTTGATAAGTACAATATATATAACATATGTTTGTACATACATACATATAAAATATGTTCTTATATATATGTATAAATATATAGCACGGCAAATGCAACCGTCAGAAATGAGAAGTGCTTCATGACAGAAATAGGCTTTATTGTACATGAGTAAAAATCAGTTCAAACGATTCAGTTCAGTTCAGTTTTACGCTGAAACCGAACCATTCAGTTTGGTTTGTGTATCGAACTGAACCAAAATTTGTATGAACCAAACTGAACTGAACTGAAATTTTCAGTTTTGAACTGAACTGGTCCGACCACTACCGGAAATCATATAAAAAAGATGTCTAAAGAAACGACCAAACAAATTTCAAAAACAGAAATTTCAGTGTGAATATGTGAATATACATTTCTAATGCCAGCAGCTTTCAGCAAATCTCAACTTTGTTTTGAAAAGTTCCTGATAGTTTGCCAATTTTTGATCTAGGGCAATAAAATTAATTTTTGAAAAATCCTTAATTACAGTCGGCAAGCCGATAGCTATATAAATGAGCGAAGCGTTGTGGGAGTTATGCGTTTATTACGTGAATGACCATTAAGTGAAAATTTAAATTATGAGAGCACATAATTACTGATCATTACGGAAATAGGTATGAACATATTACAAGTGCACCATATTTCTTCTGTTTCAGAGTATTACTCATTTGCGTTATGATTAATAGATTATTTCAATCAGGGGTGGATTAATCAAATAATTTTTAACCTGGCCCTAACCCTCAAAATAGATTTGTGGGCCTTTACACATGATATCTGCAATCTGAGAGCCTTAGTCAACATATTTTTTACCCTGGCCCTAATGTTTTTACCCTGACCGGGCCAGGGTAGACCACCCTGTAAATCCTACTACTTATTGACCTTTAGTTCAGCATATTACGTATGCACGTTGTTTGTTTACAAGTTCGCCTCGCCTCGCCACAATCCACTCGGGATCGGAATGAAATTTTGTGGGAGTATACGTACCTGGCCCAGCTCCAGCTTCCCAGCGAGACCAAAAGTTAGGGACAACTGGCCCTGGTTTCCGCGGGAAATCGCGCAGAAGTTTTAAGTTCTAATTGGTGAGCAAAGAGGCCCTCCTGTAGAACCTGAATTTTCCAATGCTAAATCCCATAAGAAAGTTACACTTTTTGAAAGTCGATGCTGTTCTACATGAATGGCACATTTATGGCATGCATTCATCATAAATTCAAATTGTGACCACTTTTGGCAACCAATGGTTTGTTGACTTCAGACTAAACTACGGTGATCACTTCGTTTCTTGACTTGAGATTGATCAGTAATAAATTGTCAAAAGCTAAATTATTGACCTTATATTGACCAATATTGGTGACAATTGGTTTTTTAGCCTCAGATTGGTCAATATCGGTAACTATTAGTTTTTGCGGTCTCTGATTGGTAAATATGGGTCACAATGTTTCTCCTGGCTTCAGATTGACAAATATTGGTCAAAAGGTTTCTCTTGGTCTCAGATTGACATATATTGGCCACAATTTTTCTCTTGATCACAGTTTGACCAACATCATTTAATTATTTTATTTTTTAAATTTTTATCAAAACCGTTTTTTATTTTTATGCGTCATGCATATCAGCTATGGTGGAAATATATTGTAGTTTTCGAGTTCACAAGTTAGTTATTTCAGCGAGCATTGTTTTGGTCTTACTCAATTATAAACGCAGATACCTGTGCGATAGCTCGCTGGAATTCCCATAGCATTTTATACAAACATTTACTACAATTGAAATCGAAACAATTTCTGAAAAATAATTCCGCATGTATTAAAGAATGAAGAAATTAATACACTAAAAACAATATCTTAGCTTTGCGTGTCTTTACCCAACAATCAAAAAACCAGTTGTGATGAAGGTACACACACCTGAGGATAATAGACCACTTGTGACGAGAATAGACTAAATCTGAGGCCAAAGACCACTTGTGAAGAATATTAGTCAATTTGATTCCAACAGAAAAATCATGACGAATATTGGACAATCTGAGACCAAAACACTAATTGTGACCAATATTGACCAAGTAAGGTCAAAAAACTAATTTGACTAATATTAAGCAATATAAGGTCAAGAATACAGCTCTTGACAAGTATTGATCAATCTGAATTCAAGAAACGAAGTGATCACCGTAGTTTAGTCTGAAGTCAACAAACCATTGGTTAGCAATAGTGGTTAGTATTTTAACCTTAGAACCACTTATGATGAGTGCACGCCGTAAATGTGTCATTTAACTAAAACAACATCGACTTTCAAAAAGTGTAACTTTCTTATGGGATTTAGCATTGGAAAATTCAGGTTCTACAGGAGGGCCTCTTTGCTCACCAATTAGAACTTAAAACTTCTGTGCGATTTCCCGCGCAAACCAGGGCGAGTTGTCCCTAACTTTTGGTCTCGCTGGGACACTGGGCCAGGTACGTAAGCTCCCACAAAATTTCATTCCGACGCCGAGTGGGCATGAGGCGAAATCTACTTGTTAGTTACTTAATTACTTTCATTTGAGAATGCATTTAATATGCTTAATCGCTGTTGACGATTTGAAACTGATCAGATTTTCACGGACCAAGTCATTTTACTGGTGTGAGCAACTATAAAATAAAATTTGAGTCAATACTATACCAATGTGAGGCAAAAATAATATAGGATGTAGAAGTTTGTTGAGTGAAAGTAAAAAATTCTCCGCATAACGTTTTTACAATTTGTCATTCATCCTGTAGCTCGCGCTTGCATATCAAACCAGCCAGTTTTTACATCCTAATATTAATTACTATTTGTCGTCCGTAATATGAACGGCGCTTGATTGTCTTTGCACACAATGTTGTACGAAATTTCAGAAATGATATTTCGAAATTACGAAACAAACAAGAAGTCAACGCACTAAACACATCCGCATCGTCTAGACATTGCGTCAGTGGAATATGAGTCCAGAAATGCATCAATCATATTGCACTGATACAAACTCCGCGCCTTCAAGACACGCATAGTACTTTGAGTTTTAAGTTTTTCGAGATTTCGAAACTTTATTAGTATTTACTTTCACATAGATGGCGTTTGCTTATCGTTGCAGCAGTTTTGTTCGAAATTTTAAAAAATAATGTTTTGAAATTTTGAAACAAACAAAAATTCAACGTGCTAGACACATCCACATCGTCCAGACTTTGTGTCTGTGAAATATAACCCCTCAAATACGTTTTCAAAATATTTCGAAAAAAAATCGAAATTTTGGAAATTCAAAAAGTTGAACCTTATCACAAATATGCAAGCTCCACAGATTATGTTGCTGAAATCCATTTTGGGGAATATATGTCGTTCTGGGTTTGTCCTCAGTGATTGCAAGACCTAGCGACAAACCCAGCACGACCTAATTGGGCAACTTGTGCAGGCAAAGGCTTTTACATATGTACGTGCTGTTTTTATCGTATCCTTACAGCTGATTATTTAAATAGATGGCGTTTGCTTGTCGTTGCAGACAATTTTGTTCGAAATTCTGGAAATAAAGTTTCGAAATTTCGGAAAAACTTAAAACTTATAGTGCTATGCATGTCTAGATGGTCCGGACTTTGTTTTAGGGAAATATGAAATATGAATGACGATTCAAAAAATTTCGAAAAAATGTCGAAATTTTGGATATTCAAAAAGTTGAGCCGTATCACAAATCTGCAAGCTTTACAGATTTTGTTGGTGAAATCCATTTTGCGCTAGGTGAAATAGTGTAAAAACCTTTGCCTGCACAAGTTGCGAATATTGCTCATTCCATTATATCGCTTCGCTCATAAACATATGGGAAGGAATTCGATTCAACATGGAGGAACTGCTTTGCACCGTTATCCCTTATACGGTCTAGGAGGGAGAAAATAGATATCAACAACCTGGATTAACCATTTACTCAAAAATGGAACTTACGTTTCAACCGTGCCTGCCGGGTGTGGAAAAAGTTCCACATGCCCAACAATCCTAAAATTGGTAGTTGCCCAACTAACCCGCCAGAATAAATGGCCAAAATCCCGCCGTCAAGTTTGCCCGACTACCCGGGTAGCCCAATATTTTTTGCCCAACTACCTGGGTAGCCCAATAATTTTATGCCCAAGAACCTGGGTAGCCCAAAATTTGGTTTGCCCAACTACCTGGGTAGCTCAAATTTTTTCCCCCAAGAACCTGGGTAGCCCAAATTTTTTTGCCCACCTACATGGATAGCCCAATTTTTTTGCCCAAGAACCTGGGTAGCCCAAATTTTTGTTTGCCCAACTACCTGGGTAGCCCAAATTTTGGTTTACCCAACTACCAGGGTAGCCCAAATTGTTTTTGTACGAAATATTTATTATATGCAATAATCTCTTATATTTCTCTTGAATAATACAATAGATCTCTAACTTTATTCTCTGATTGATTATTATCGATTATTGTCCAAAGTTACTAGTTCATCTACTTACATAACATTATCTAGTCCAAGTTTACAGCAAGTTTTATTTAGCATCTAAATAAAGTCTAAATAACAAGAGGAAGTTTCGTCAATGAATTTGTGTGTCACAAATCTTACAGTATTTAAAACTATAGACTTAAGCTGGTCTTGAGTCTTGAGTCAGTCCCAAGTTTTATTACCGTCATAAAACTGTCATCTGCTGTGTCAGCGAAGTCCAATGCGTTGCATTCTCGCGGTCAAGTTTCCTCTCTTGAAACTCTTGAGCTAAGTGTGTTATCGCTTCGTCAACACTTTCAGTTCCTCTTTTCATACTTGTTTGTCCAACTAACTGTGTAGCCCCATTTTTTTGCCCAAGAACCTAGGTAGCCCAAAATAATTTTTGCCCAAGAACCTGGGTAGCCTAAATTTTGTTTGCCCAACTACATGGATAGTCCAATTGTTTTTGCCCAAGAACCAGGGTAGCCCAAAATTTTGTTTGCCCAAGAACCTGGGTAGCCCAAAATTTTGTTTGCCCAACTAGCTGGGTAGCCCAAATGTTTTGCCCAAGAACCTGGGTAGCCCAAAATTTTGTTTGCCCAACTACCTGGGTAGCCCAAATTGTTTTTGCCCAAGAACCTGGGTAGCCCAAAATGTTTTGCCCAACTGCCTGTATAGCCCAATTGTTTTTGCCTAAGAACCTGGGTAGCCCAAATTTTGTTTGCCCAACTACACGGATAGCCCAATTGTTTTTGCCCAAGAACCTGGGTAGCCCAAAATTATTTTTGCCCAAGAACCTGGGTAGCCTAAATTTTGTTTGCCCAACTACATGGATAGCCCAATTGTTTTGCCCAAGAACCAGGGTAGCCCAAAATTTTGTTTGCCCAACTTTCTGGATAGCCCATTTTATTTTGCCCCGGAAACCTGGGTAGCCTAAAACTTTGTTTGACCAACTAGCTGGGTAGCCCAAATTTTTGTGCCTAAGAACCTGGGTAGCCCAAAATTTTGTTTGCCCAACTAGCTGGGTAGCCCAAATTGATTGCCCAAGAACCTGGGTAGCCCAAAATTTTGTTTTCCCAACTACCTGGATAGCCCAAATTGTTTTGCCCAAGAACCTGGGTAGCCCAAATTTTTTTGCCCAACTACCTGTATAGCCCAATTGTTTTTGCCTAAGAACCTGGGTAGCCCAAATTTTGTTTGCCCAACAACACGGATAGCCAAATTGTTTTTGCCTAAGAACCTGGCTAGCCCAAATTTTGTTTGCCCAACTACACGGATAGCCAAATTGTTTTTGCCTAAGACCCTGGCTAGCCCAAATTTTGTTTGCCCAACAACACGGATAGCCAAATTGTTTTTGCCTAAGAACCTGGCTAGCCCAAATTTTGTTTGCCCAACTACACGGATAGCCCAATTGTTTTTGCCCAAGAACCTGGGTAGCCCAAAATTTTGTTTGTCCAACTACCTGGATAGCCCAAATTGTTTTGCCCAAGAACCTGGGTAGCCCAAATTTTTTTGCCCAACTACCTGTATAGCCCAATTGTTTTTGCCTAAGAACCTGGGTAGCCCAAATTTTGTTTGCCCAACAACACGGATAGCCAAATTGTTTTTGCCTAAGAACCTGGCTAGCCCAAATTTTGTTTGCCCAACTACACGGATAGCCAAATTGTTTTTGCCTAAGACCCTGGCTAGCCCAAATTTTGTTTGCCCAACAACACGGATAGCCAAATTGTTTTTGCCTAAGAACCTGGCTAGCCCAAATTTTGTTTGCCCAACTACACGGATAGCCCAATTGTTTTTGCCCAAGAACCTGGGTAGCCCAAAATTTTGTTTGTCCAACTAATTGTGTAGCCCAAATTTTTTTCCCCCAAGAACCTGAGTAGCCCAAAATTATTTTTGCCCAAGAACCAGAGTAGCCCAAAATTTTGTTTGACCAACTAGCTGGGTAGCCCAAATTTTTTTGCCCAAGAACCTGGGTGGCCCAAAATTTTGTTTGCACAACTAGCAGGGTAGCCCAAATTTTTTGCCCAAGAACCTGGGTAGCCCAAAATTTTGTTTTCCCATTACCTGGGTAGCCCAAATTGTTTTTGCCCAAGAACCTGGGTAGCCCAAAATTTTTTCCCAACTACCTGTATAGCCAATTGTTTTTGCCTAAGAACCTGGGTAGCCCAAATTTTGTTTGCCCAACTACCTGGGTAGCCCAAAATGTGTTTGCCCAAGAACCTGGGAAGCCCAAAATTATTTTTGCCCAAGAACCTGGGTAGCCTAAATTTTGTTTGCCCAACTACATGGATAGCCCAATTGTTTTTGCCCAAGAACCTGGGTAGCCCAAAATTGTTGTTTGTCCAACTACCTGGGTAGCCCAAATTGTTTTTGCCCAAAAACCTGGGCAGCCCAAAAATTTTTGCCCAACTACCTGTATAGCCCAATTGCTTTTGCCTAAGAACCTGGGTAGCCCAAATTTTGTTTGCATAACTACCTGGGTAGCCCAAATTGTTTTTGCCCAAGAACCTGGGTAGCCCAAAATTTTTTGCCCAACTACCTGTATAGCCCAAATTTTTTTTGCCCAAGAACCTGGGTAGCCCAAAATTATTTTTGCCCAAGAACCTGGGTAGCCTAAATTTTGTTTACCAACTACATGGATAGCCCAATTGTTTTTGCCCAAGAACCTGGGTAGCCCAAAATTTTGTTTGGCCAACTACCTGGGTAGCCCAAATTAATTTTGCCCAAGAACCTGGGTAGCCCAAAATTTTTTGCCCAACTACCTGTATCGCCCAATTGTTTTTGCCTAAGAACCTGGGTAGCCCAAATTTTGTTTGCCCAAGAACCTGGGTAGCACAAAATTATTTTTGCCCAAGAACCTGGGTAGCCCAAAATTATTTTTGTCCAAGAACCTGGATAGCCCAAATTGTTTTGCCCACCTACATGGATAGCCCAATTTGTTTGCCCAAGAACCAGGCTAGCCCAAAATTTTGTTTGCCCAACTCCCTGTTAAGCCCAAATTTCTTTTGCCCAAGAACCTGGGAAGCCCAAAATTTTTTGCCCAACTACCTGTATAACCCAAATTTTTTTTGCCCAAGAACCTGGGTAGCCCAAAATTATTTTTGCCCAAGAACCTGGGTAGCCTAAATTTTGTTTGCCCAACTACATGGATAGCCCAATTGTTTTTGCCCAAGAACCTGGGTAGCCCAAAATTGTTGTTTGTCCAACTACCTGGGTAGCCCAAATTGTTTTTGCCCAAGAACCTGGGTAGCCCAAAAATTTTTGCCCAACTACCTGTATAGCCCAATTGTTTTTGCCTAAGAACCTGGGTAGCCCAAATTTTGTTTGCATAACTACCTGGGTAGCCCAAATTGTTTTTGCCCAAGAACCTGTGTAGCCCAAAATTTTTTGCCCAACTACCTGTATAGCCCAAATTTTTTTTGCCCAAGAACCTGGGTAGCCCAAAATTATTTTTGCCCAAGAACCTGGGTAGCCTAAATTTTGTTTGCCAACTACATGGATAGCCCAATTGTTTTTGCCCAAGAACCTGGGTAGCCCAAAATTTTGTTTGCCCAACTACCTGGGTAGCCCAAATTAATTTTGCCCAAGAACCTGGGTAGCCCAAAATTGTTTGCCCAACTACCTGTATCGCCCAATTGTTTTTGCCTAAGAACCTGGGTAGCCCAAATTTTGTTTGCCCAAGAACCTGGGTAGCACATAATTATTTTTGCCCAAGAACCTGGGTAGCCCAAAATTATTTTTGTCCAAGAACCTGGATAGCCCAAATTTTTTTGCCCACCTACATGGATAGCCCAATTTTTTTGCCCAAGAACCAGGGTAGCCCAAAATTTTGTTTGCCAAACTACCTGTTAAGCCCAAGTTTCTTTTGCCCAAGAACCTGGGTAGCCCAAATTTATTTGCCCAACTACCTGCATAGCCCAATTTTTTGCCCAAGAACCTGTGAAGCCCAAAATTATTTTTGCCCAAGAACCTCGGTAGCCTAAATTTTGTTTGCCCAACTACATTGATAGCCCAATTGTTTTTGCCCAAGAACCAGGGTAGCCCAAAATTGTGTTTGCCCAACATTCTGGATAGCCCATTTTATTTTGCCCCCGAAACCTGGGTAGCCTAAAATTTTGTTTGACCAACTACCTGGGTAGCCCAAATTTTGGTTTACCCAACTACCAGGGTAGCCCCAATTGTTTTTGTACGAAATATTTATTATATGCAATAATCTCTTATATTTCTCTTGAATAATACAATAGATCTCTAACTTTATTCTCTGATTGATTATTATCGATTATTGTCCAAAGTTACTAGTTCATCTACTTACATAACATTATCTAGTCCAAGTTTACAGCAAGTTTTATTTAGCATCTAAATAAAGTCTAAATAACAAGAGGAAGTTTCGTCAATGAATTTGTGTGTCACAAATCTTACAGTATTTAAAACTATAGACTTGAGCTGGTCTTGAGTCTTGAGTCAGTCCCAAGTTTTATTGCCGTCATAAAACTGTCATCTGCTGTGTCAGCGAAGTCCAATGCGTTGCATTCTCGCGGTCAAGTTTCCTCTCTTGAAACTCTTGAGCTAAGTGTGTTATCGCTTCGTCAACACTTTCAGTTCCTCTTTTCATACTTGTTTGTCCAACTAACTGTGTAGCCCCATTTTTTTGCCCAAGAACCTAGGTAGCCCAAAATAATTTTTGCCCAAGAACCTGGGTAGCCTAAATTTTGTTTGCCCAACTACATGGATAGTCCAATTGTTTTTGCCCAAGAACCAGGGTAGCCCAAAATTTTGTTTGCCCAAGAACCTGGGTAGCCCAAAATTTTGTTTGCCCAACTAGCTGGGTAGCCCAAATGTTTTGCCCAAGAACCTGGGTAGCCCAAAATTTTGTTTGCCCAACTACCTGGGTAGCCCAAATTGTTTTTGCCCAAGAACCTGGGTAGCCCAAAATGTTTTGCCCAACTGCCTGTATAGCCCAATTGTTTTTGCCTAAGAACCTGGGTAGCCCAAATTTTGTTTGCCCAACTACACGGATAGCCCAATTGTTTTTGCCCAAGAACCTGGGTAGCCCAAAATTATTTTTGCCCAAGAACCTGGGTAGCCTAAATTTTGTTTGCCCAACTACATGGATAGCCCAATTGTTTTGCCCAAGAACCAGGGTAGCCCAAAATTTTGTTTGCCCAACTTTCTGGATAGCCCATTTTATTTTGCCCCGGAAACCTGGGTAGCCTAAAACTTTGTTTGACCAACTAGCTGGGTAGCCCAAATTTTTGTGCCTAAGAACCTGGGTAGCCCAAAATTTTGTTTGCCCAACTAGCTGGGTAGCCCAAATTGATTGCCCAAGAACCTGGGTAGCCCAAAATTTTGTTTTCCCAACTACCTGGATAGCCCAAATTGTTTTGCCCAAGAACCTGGGTAGCCCAAATTTTTTTGCCCAACTACCTGTATAGCCCAATTGTTTTTGCCTAAGAACCTGGGTAGCCCAAATTTTGTTTGCCCAACAACACGGATAGCCAAATTGTTTTTGCCTAAGAACCTGGCTAGCCCAAATTTTGTTTGCCCAACTACACGGATAGCCAAATTGTTTTTGCCTAAGACCCTGGCTAGCCCAAATTTTGTTTGCCCAACAACACGGATAGCCAAATTGTTTTTGCCTAAGAACCTGGCTAGCCCAAATTTTGTTTGCCCAACTACACGGATAGCCCAATTGTTTTTGCCCAAGAACCTGGGTAGCCCAAAATTTTGTTTGTCCAACTACCTGGATAGCCCAAATTGTTTTGCCCAAGAACCTGGGTAGCCCAAATTTTTTTGCCCAACTACCTGTATAGCCCAATTGTTTTTGCCTAAGAACCTGGGTAGCCCAAATTTTGTTTGCCCAACAACACGGATAGCCAAATTGTTTTTGCCTAAGAACCTGGCTAGCCCAAATTTTGTTTGCCCAACTACACGGATAGCCAAATTGTTTTTGCCTAAGACCCTGGCTAGCCCAAATTTTGTTTGCCCAACAACACGGATAGCCAAATTGTTTTTGCCTAAGAACCTGGCTAGCCCAAATTTTGTTTGCCCAACTACACGGATAGCCCAATTGTTTTTGCCCAAGAACCTGGGTAGCCCAAAATTTTGTTTGTCCAACTAATTGTGTAGCCCAAATTTTTTTCCCCCAAGAACCTGAGTAGCCCAAAATTATTTTTGCCCAAGAACCAGAGTAGCCCAAAATTTTGTTTGACCAACTAGCTGGGTAGCCCAAATTTTTTTGCCCAAGAACCTGGGTGGCCCAAAATTTTGTTTGCACAACTAGCAGGGTAGCCCAAATTTTTTGCCCAAGAACCTGGGTAGCCCAAAATTTTGTTTTCCCATTACCTGGGTAGCCCAAATTGTTTTTGCCCAAGAACCTGGGTAGCCCAAAATTTTTTCCCAACTACCTGTATAGCCAATTGTTTTTGCCTAAGAACCTGGGTAGCCCAAATTTTGTTTGCCCAACTACCTGGGTAGCCCAAAATGTGTTTGCCCAAGAACCTGGGAAGCCCAAAATTATTTTTGCCCAAGAACCTGGGTAGCCTAAATTTTGTTTGCCCAACTACATGGATAGCCCAATTGTTTTTGCCCAAGAACCTGGGTAGCCCAAAATTGTTGTTTGTCCAACTACCTGGGTAGCCCAAATTGTTTTTGCCCAAAAACCTGGGCAGCCCAAAAATTTTTGCCCAACTACCTGTATAGCCCAATTGCTTTTGCCTAAGAACCTGGGTAGCCCAAATTTTGTTTGCATAACTACCTGGGTAGCCCAAATTGTTTTTGCCCAAGAACCTGGGTAGCCCAAAATTTTTTGCCCAACTACCTGTATAGCCCAAATTTTTTTTGCCCAAGAACCTGGGTAGCCCAAAATTATTTTTGCCCAAGAACCTGGGTAGCCTAAATTTTGTTTACCAACTACATGGATAGCCCAATTGTTTTTGCCCAAGAACCTGGGTAGCCCAAAATTTTGTTTGGCCAACTACCTGGGTAGCCCAAATTAATTTTGCCCAAGAACCTGGGTAGCCCAAAATTTTTTGCCCAACTACCTGTATCGCCCAATTGTTTTTGCCTAAGAACCTGGGTAGCCCAAATTTTGTTTGCCCAAGAACCTGGGTAGCACAAAATTATTTTTGCCCAAGAACCTGGGTAGCCCAAAATTATTTTTGTCCAAGAACCTGGATAGCCCAAATTGTTTTGCCCACCTACATGGATAGCCCAATTTGTTTGCCCAAGAACCAGGCTAGCCCAAAATTTTGTTTGCCCAACTCCCTGTTAAGCCCAAATTTCTTTTGCCCAAGAACCTGGGAAGCCCAAAATTTTTTGCCCAACTACCTGTATAACCCAAATTTTTTTTGCCCAAGAACCTGGGTAGCCCAAAATTATTTTTGCCCAAGAACCTGGGTAGCCTAAATTTTGTTTGCCCAACTACATGGATAGCCCAATTGTTTTTGCCCAAGAACCTGGGTAGCCCAAAATTGTTGTTTGTCCAACTACCTGGGTAGCCCAAATTGTTTTTGCCCAAGAACCTGGGTAGCCCAAAAATTTTTGCCCAACTACCTGTATAGCCCAATTGTTTTTGCCTAAGAACCTGGGTAGCCCAAATTTTGTTTGCATAACTACCTGGGTAGCCCAAATTGTTTTTGCCCAAGAACCTGTGTAGCCCAAAATTTTTTGCCCAACTACCTGTATAGCCCAAATTTTTTTTGCCCAAGAACCTGGGTAGCCCAAAATTATTTTTGCCCAAGAACCTGGGTAGCCTAAATTTTGTTTGCCAACTACATGGATAGCCCAATTGTTTTTGCCCAAGAACCTGGGTAGCCCAAAATTTTGTTTGCCCAACTACCTGGGTAGCCCAAATTAATTTTGCCCAAGAACCTGGGTAGCCCAAAATTGTTTGCCCAACTACCTGTATCGCCCAATTGTTTTTGCCTAAGAACCTGGGTAGCCCAAATTTTGTTTGCCCAAGAACCTGGGTAGCACATAATTATTTTTGCCCAAGAACCTGGGTAGCCCAAAATTATTTTTGTCCAAGAACCTGGATAGCCCAAATTTTTTTGCCCACCTACATGGATAGCCCAATTTTTTTGCCCAAGAACCAGGGTAGCCCAAAATTTTGTTTGCCAAACTACCTGTTAAGCCCAAGTTTCTTTTGCCCAAGAACCTGGGTAGCCCAAATTTATTTGCCCAACTACCTGCATAGCCCAATTTTTTGCCCAAGAACCTGTGAAGCCCAAAATTATTTTTGCCCAAGAACCTCGGTAGCCTAAATTTTGTTTGCCCAACTACATTGATAGCCCAATTGTTTTTGCCCAAGAACCAGGGTAGCCCAAAATTGTGTTTGCCCAACATTCTGGATAGCCCATTTTATTTTGCCCCCGAAACCTGGGTAGCCTAAAATTTTGTTTGACCAACTACCTGGGTAGCCCAAATTTTGGTTTACCCAACTACCAGGGTAGCCCCAATTGTTTTTGTACGAAATATTTATTATATGCAATAATCTCTTATATTTCTCTTGAATAATACAATAGATCTCTAACTTTATTCTCTGATTGATTATTATCGATTATTGTCCAAAGTTACTAGTTCATCTACTTACATAACATTATCTAGTCCAAGTTTACAGCAAGTTTTATTTAGCATCTAAATAAAGTCTAAATAACAAGAGGAAGTTTCGTCAATGAATTTGTGTGTCACAAATCTTACAGTATTTAAAACTATAGACTTGAGCTGGTCTTGAGTCTTGAGTCAGTCCCAAGTTTTATTGCCGTCATAAAACTGTCATCTGCTGTGTCAGCGAAGTCCAATGCGTTGCATTCTCGCGGTCAAGTTTCCTCTCTTGAAACTCTTGAGCTAAGTGTGTTATCGCTTCGTCAACACTTTCAGTTCCTCTTTTCATACTTGTTTGTCCAACTAACTGTGTAGCCCCATTTTTTTGCCCAAGAACCTAGGTAGCCCAAAATAATTTTTGCCCAAGAACCTGGGTAGCCTAAATTTTGTTTGCCCAACTACATGGATAGTCCAATTGTTTTTGCCCAAGAACCAGGGTAGCCCAAAATTTTGTTTGCCCAAGAACCTGGGTAGCCCAAAATTTTGTTTGCCCAACTAGCTGGGTAGCCCAAATGTTTTGCCCAAGAACCTGGGTAGCCCAAAATTTTGTTTGCCCAACTACCTGGGTAGCCCAAATTGTTTTTGCCCAAGAACCTGGGTAGCCCAAAATGTTTTGCCCAACTGCCTGTATAGCCCAATTGTTTTTGCCCAAGAACCAGGGTAGCCCAAAATTTTGTTTGCCCAAGAACCTGGGTAGCCCAAAATTTTGTTTGCCCAACTAGCTGGGTAGCCCAAATTTTTTGCCCAAGAACCTGGGTAGCCCAAAATTTTTTCCCAACTACAAGTATAGCCAATTGTTTTTGCCTAAGAACCTGGGAAGCCCAAAATTTTTTGCCCAACTACCTGTATAGCCCAAATGTTTTTGCTCAAGAACCTGGGTAGCCCAAAATTATTTTTGCCCAAGAACCTGGGAAGCCTAAATTTTGTTTGCCCAACTACATGGATAGCCCAATTGTTTTTGCCCAAGAACCTGGGTAGCCCAAAATTGTTGTTTGTCCAACTACCTGGGTAGCCCAAATTGTTTTTGCCCAAGAACCTGGGTAGCCTAAAAATTTTTGCCCAACTAGCTGGGTAGCCCAAATTTTTTGCCCAAGAACCTGGGTAGCCCAAAATTTTGTTTGCCCAACTACCTGGGTAGCCCAAATTGTTTTTGCCCAAGAACCTGAGTAGCCCAAAATTTTTTGCCCAACTGCCTGTATAGCCCAATTGTTTTTGCCTAAGAACCTGGCTAGCCCAAATTTTGTTTGCCAAACTACACGGATAGCCCAATTGTTTTTGCCCGAGAACCTGGGTAGCCCAAAATTTTGTTTGTCCAACTAACTGTGTAGCCCATATTTTTTTGCCCAAGAACCTGGGTAGCCCAAAATTATTTTTGCCCAAGAACCAGGGTAGCCCAAAATTTTGTTTGCCCAACTTTCTGGATAGCCCATTTTATTTTGCCTCCGAAACCTGGGTAGCCTAAAATTTTGTTTGACCAACTAGCTGGGTAGCCCAAATTTTTTTGCCCAAGAACCTTGGTGGCCCAAAATTTTGTTTGCACAACTAGCAGGGTAGCCCAAATTTTTTGCCCAAGAACCTGGGTAGCCCAAAGTTTTGTTTGCCCAACTACCTGGGGAGCATAAATTGTTTTTGCCCAAGAACCTGGGCAGCCCAAATTTTTTTCCCAACTACCAGTATAGCCAATTGTTTTTGCCTAAGAACCTTGGTAGCCCAAATTTTGTTTGCCCAACTACCTGGGTAGCCCAAATTGTTTTTGCCCAAGAACCTGGGTAGCCCAAAATTTTTTGCCCAACTACCTGTATAGCCCAAATTTTTTTTGCTCAAGAACCTGGGTAGCCCAAAATTATTTTTGCCCAAGAACCTGGGAAGCCTAAATTTTGTTTGCCCAACTACATGGATAGCCCAATTGTTTTTGCCCAAGAACCTGGGTAGCCCAAAATTGTTGTTTGTCCAACTACCTGGGTAGCCCAAATTGTTTTTGCCCAAGAACCTGGGTAGCCCAAAAATTTTTGCCCAACTACCTGTATAGCCCAATTGTTTTTGCCTAAGAACCTGGGTAGCCCAAATTTTGTTTGCATAACTACCTAGGTAGCCCAAATTGTTTTCGCCCAAGAACCTGGGTAGCCCAAAATGTTTTGCCCAACTACCTGTATAGCCCAAATTTTTTTGCCCAAGAACCTGGGTAGCCAAAAATTTTTTTGCCCAAGAACCTGGGTAGCCTAAATTTTGTTTGCCAAACTACATGGATAGCCCTATTGTCTTTGCCCAAGAACCTGGGTAGCCCAAAGTTTTGTTTGCCCAACTACCTTGGTAGCCCAAATTGTTTTTGCCCAAGAACCTGGGTAGCCCAAATTTTTTTGCCCAACTACCTGTATAGCCATATTGTTTTTGCCTAAGAACCTGGGTAGCCCAAAACTATTTTTGCCCAAGAACCTGGGTAGCCTAAATTTTGTTTGCCCAACTGCATGGATAGCCCAATTGTTTTTGCCCAAGAACCTGGGTAGCCCAAAATTTTGTTTGCCCAACTACCTGGGTAGCCCAAATTGGTTTTGCCAAAGAACCTGGGTACCCCAAATTTTTTTGCCCAACTACCTGTATCGCCCAATTGTTTTTGCCTAAGAACCTGGGTAGCCCAAATTTTGTTTGCCCAAGAACCTGGGAAGCACAAAATTATTTTTGCCCAAGAACCCGGGTAGCCCAAAACGATTTTTGTCCAAGAACCTGGATAGCCCAAATTTTTTTGCCTACCTACATGGATAGCCCAATTTTTTTGCCCAAGAACCAGGGTAGCCCAAAATTGTGTTTGCCCAACTACCTGTTAAGCCCAAATTTCTTTTGCCCAAGAACCTGGGTAGCCCAAATTTATTTGCCCAACTACCTGCATAGCCCAATTTGTTGCCCAAGAACCTGGGTAGCCCAAAATTATTTTTGCCCAAGAACCTGGTTAGCCCAAAATTATTTTTGCCCAAGAACCTGGTTAGCCCAAAATTTTTTTTGCCTAAGAACCTGGGTAGCCTAAATTTTGTTTGCCCAACTACATGGATAGCCCAATTGTTTTTGCCCAAGAACCTGGGTAGCCCAAAATTTTGTTTGTCCAACTAACTGTGTAGCCCAAATTGTTTTTGCCCAAGAACCTGGGTAGCCCAAAATTATTTTTGCCCAAGAACCTGGGTAGCCTAAATTTTTTTTGCCCAACTACATGGATAGCCCAATTGTTTTTGCCCAAGAACCTGAGTAGCCCAAATTTATTTCCCCAACTACCTGCATAGCCCAATTTTTTGCCCAAGAACCTGGGTAGCCCAAAATTATTTTTGCCCAAGAAACTGGGTAGCCCAAATTTTGTTTGCCCAACTAACTGTATAGCCCAAAATTATTTTTGCCCAAGAACCTGGGTAGCCCAAATTGTTTTTGCCCAAGAACCTGGGTAGCCCAAATTGTTTTGCCTACCTACATGGATAGCCAAATCTTTTTGCCCAAGAACCAGGGTAGCCTAAAATTTTGTTTGCCTAACTACCTGTGTAGCCCAAATTTCTTTTGCCCCCGAAACCTGGGTAGCTCAAATTTATTTCCCCAACTACCTGCATAGTCCAATTTTTTGCCTAAGAACCTGGGTAGCCCAAAATTATTTTTGCCCAAGAACCTGGGTAGCCTAAATTTTGTTTGCCCAACTACATGGATAGCCCAATTGTTTTTGCCCAAGAACCAGGGTAGCCCACAATTTTGTTTGCCCAACTTTCTGGATAGCCCATTTTATTTTGCCCCCGAAAGCTGGGTAGCCTAAAATTTTGTTTGACCAACTAGCTGGGTAGCCTAAATTTTGTTTGCCCAACTACATGGATAGCCTAAATTTTTTACCCAAGAACCTGGGTAGCCCAAAATTTTATTTGCCCAACTACCTGTGTAGCCCAAATTGTTTTTGCCCAAGAACCTGGGTAGCCCAAAATATTTTGCCCAACTTCCTGGATAGCCCAATTTTGTTTGCCTAAGAATCTGGGTAGCCTAAATTTTGTTTGCCCAACTACATGGATAGCCCAATTGTTTTTGCCCAAGAAACAGGGTAGCTCAAAATTGTGTTTGCCCAACTTTCTGGATAGCCCATTTTATTTTGCCCCCGAAACCTGGGTAGCCTAAAATTTTGTTTGACAACCTACCTGGGTAGCCCAAATTGTTTTTGCCCAAGAACCTGGGTAGCCCAAAAGTTTTTGCCCAACTACCTGGATAGCCCAATTATTTTTGCCTAAGAACCTGGGTAGCCCAAATTTTGTTTGCCCAACTACACAGATAGCCCACTTGTTTTTGCCCAAGAACCTGGGTAGCCCAAAATTTTGTTTGTCCAACTAACTGGGTAGCCCAAAATTATTTTTGCCCAAGAACCTGGGTAGCCTAAATTTTGTTTGCCCAACTACATGGATAGCCCAATTGGTTTTTCCCAAGAACCAGGGTAGACCAAAATTTTGTTTGCCCAACTTTCTGGATAGCCCGTTTTATTTTGCCCCCGAAACCTGGGTAGCCTAAAATTTTGTTTGACCAACTAGCTGGGTAGCCCAAATTGTTTTGCCCAAAAACCTGGGTAGCCCAAATTGTTTTGCCCACTTCCATGGATAGCCCAATTTTTTTGCCCAAGAACCAGGGTAGCCCAAAATTTTGTTTGCCTAACTACCTGTGTAGCCCAAATTTCTTTTGCCCCCGAAACCTGGGTAGCCCAAATTTATTTCCCCAACTACCTGCATAGCCCAATTTTTTGCCCAAGAACCTGGGTAGCCCAAAATTATTTTTGCCCAAGAACCTGGGTAGCCTAAATTTTGTTTGCCCAACTACATGGATAGCCCAATTGTTTTTGCCCAAGAACCAGGGTAGCCCACAATTTTGTTTGCCCAACTTTCTGGATAGCCCATTTTATTTTGCCCCCGAAAGCTGGGTAGCCTAAAATTTTGTTTGACCAAATAGCTGGATAGCCTAAATTTTGTTTGCCCAACTACATGGATAGCCCAAATTTTTTACCCAAGAACCTGGGTAGCCCAAAATTTTGTTTGCCCAACTACCTGGGTAGCCCAAATTGTTTTTGCCCAAGAACCTGGGTAGCCCAAAATATTTTGCCCAACTTCCTGGATAGCCCAATTTTGTTTGCCTAAGAATCTGGGTAGCCCAAATTTTGTTTGCCCAACTACACGGATAGCCCAATTGTTTTTGCCCAAGAACCTGGGTAGCCCAAAATTTTGTTTGTCCAACTACCTAGGTTGGCCAATAAAATTCTGACTAACTACGTTTGTACCTGCCCAACCACTTTGACCCCGGGCCCAGCTAACCGGGTTCGCAGGACAGGGATCTTTTTCCACATCCGGTGCCTGCTTGGACGAAGGATAATTACGAGTGTTTAAAAACTGCCGAAGACCACAATCTAGGGAGATCAAGAAAAAATATATTTTCCCTCAAAAACCTCCTCTGGGGTGAACCCAATGTTGAAATAAACCTCCCCATTGTGATATTGACTTGAGCAATAGGTAATTAGTCTCAATACTAGATAGAAAGCGTTGGGTGTAATTACCGTCATTCCTAACGTCACGTTGTTATATTTTTGACTTGATTTTTAGTAGTATTTAAGACACGTAGATTATAGCATAGAGAGAAAACTTGGTCCTCAACAACCCCTGAAAGGCAATTGAATAAATAAATTTCAAGCATAAAATTTAATTGTGTTGGTAATTAACTCTACCGAACACAATACGATTTGACAATATTATTAGAAATCCTCTTTAAAATTAGAAAGTCTGGACATTTGATTCCCAGGGAATTACATTCCTATCAATATCGCCTGTGATTCCTGCCCAACCTCTTTGCCATACCAAAATTTGTAGTTGGAATATTAGCGGCTCCGGTTTCCAGGTTTATAAAAAGCAATTCCAAAATTAAATATTTGACTGGCGAGAATTTGTCGAAAAATGGCTTCAAAGTAAGTAAACCATTTCCAGTTTTAGCCTGATATTATAATTATAATAATTGTTATTGTAATTTAATTAATTTGCATCACTTTTTCACTTAGGAATTTGATTGTTTTCATGGTGGTTGTTGTTTTTTATTTGAACTTGCGCACTGATTTCACATCGGTACAGGCCTTCTCCTTTTACCGAAATGTAAGGGAAAACGAATTTCACTTCGTATAAGATTATTTTAATTAATATAAACTATACAGGCATACATTTGTTGTGTTTTAGCGCGATTGTTCAGAAAATGGAGAATGGTGTTACACGCACGAAGAATGCTGCAACAGAAATTGCAGAATGGTTTGCAGAGTAAGGGCAGAATTGTTTCAATAATACACAATGTTTTAAAGCGCTCATATTTTATTCACAATTGTTTTTTGAAGCAATGTCTACCAGATGATTGGTGGTGTGATGACGATGCTGAGTGTTGCTCCGGATTTTGCAACGATAATAATTGCGTAAGTGCAACATTTAATTTATAAAACACCAGTGGAGCCCAGACTTTCAGCGAAGGAGTTTAAAAATTAGAAGGTTGGCACATACACAGTCTCTAGTGTCTTTCCATTGTCGCAAGAACAATGAGAATGAAAGTTTTTTTAGCTACTCCCACAACATTCCTTGTAATGGGCGGGCTTCACTAATAAAAACTCTTATATAGACCTCAAGCTCAAAGGTAGTCCACGTACTGCCTTTTAAAATCTTACCATTGTCCGTAAGCACAATAGTTGTCTGTCCATAATTGACACTACCTCCGAAGCTAAAGATCACTCTATCTTAATTGTATAAAGCCAAAAGAAGCTCCTATCCGAAACTTAAAGATTTTCCCCTATCCCTAATTTTAAATTCAAATCCTATCCCGGTGTATCATAACCTGAGTAAATACCCTATTCCTAATGAATGCAGCTGCCTACATATATTCCAAACGTATGAAATTCTCCTGCATATACCTAACCTTCAAATGTGCATTTTATAAGTAAAAAATGCAGATTTTGCCTAATCAGGGAATAATTTTCGAAATTGTTTTTTTCAAATAATCCCGACTTTGCAGGAGAGACCTTAATCCAGAAGAACCCCATCAATAATGACCGAATAATTTTTCCAAACATTACCAGAAAAGGAGGGAGACGGATGAAAAGATGGGCATACATGCGTACATATGCCGCCCACTTTTTGTACAAAGTAAAGAAAAGAGGAGGTGTCAAAAAGGCGTTGGCTACTTCGGTAGCCAGCTACCTCTGGAAATTGAATACTTCCTTTCAAAAACAAAGCGTTTAAATGATTCCGTTTAAGCTATAGTTTTAAGTTAACAAGTTAAATTCTTTTGGACTGGATACTCCTATTGAGAATCCTTGTCAATAAATTGTATGTAGTTTTCGCCTTTAGTACAAAAAACTATTTCATTTAAATCGCCTCAATTAGGAAAAATAAATAAATGAATAGACTTTACTCATGAAAAACCATAACAGATTTGCAAAGCTTTAACTTTTTTTACGTTGCACCTACTATGGGCGACGGTCGTGAAATTGAATCTCCGACTCGCACAGCAATCGAAATGTCTACATCAGTTGACTCAATGTTGAAGGACAACGCTCTCTCAAACTCCCTGAGGTAATTTAAATTAAATTTACACTTGACCCTTTTTCACACAATCAACATATTTTGCTGTAATTTCATTTAATTCCAAAAACTAATTCCCTACGTTTCATCCACTCCAGAGGAACTTTCACGTTGACAGGGCAAAACTTCCACTGGCAGGAAATCTCTGCACTAGTATTCCCTTTCTCCTAATTAACTTCACACTCAACAAGTTAACTACAAGAATTTCAAAAAAAGTATAATTTCCGTAATACTGAAAGTATGCCGTTCTGAAATTTATTGTTGATTCTATTTATTCGTTTAAAATTAGATAAAACGTTTTTGATAAACGTTTAATTACGTTCAATTTTATGTTGATTGTTATTAATATTTGCTATTGATACTCTCATTAAATGATTGACTTGCTCTGCACTTTTATTTGTTGTATTGAGTAAAACAATTTCGAATAATTATTATTGTTTATGAAAATTCATTTAAAAAATTATTTAATCAGGAATTAAGGAGATCGCTTATGCCACAAGCCACAAGGATATTTTTATTTTGTAATGCGTGTAAAAAATTTATGGAAACCCAGTTTAGTAGTTCGTCCCTAAGCATTTAAACGGAAATACGAACAGACTCATTCCCGAAAGACATCAACGCAGTCATTAAAATCTAATTTTTTGCACAAATTCACACTATATAGCTTGTTCCTCCCTGACGCTTTTGGTGGGGATAATATCCACCTTGTAGAGCCTTATTCCGTAGTGCATGATTTAAATATTGGTGGTTAAGGTTCATGGAATATGTGATGAGCGTGTTAATAAAAGGTTAGAGGAAATTTCTTTGAAGGTGACAGGCTAATTGCTACTGGAAAGTTGTCAGTGCATTTAAACATCGGTGCTTATCGGTTAAACATTATTCAATTTACATACATGCTTTGATTTCTATGTGGGATCCCCTGAATTCAAATATATATTTTTGCAAAAACCAGCAGGCCGTCCACAATATTGCAACCTCAAAAATTCTGTCTTTATTGTTTGTTGTTTAATTATTTTTCCCCTTCTAAAGCTGAATTTTCCAAACTTTCGAAAAAAATTGACCCCCATATATTCGGGACGGGACTGGGACACAAAATATTTTCCCAATATATTCTGGACGGGACGGGGACGAAAAAATTGTCCCCATTGTTTTCTGGGCGGGACACACTTTTTGTTCCTGTATATAACGGGACGGGACGAGCAAGCAAAGCAGAACAAAGATAACTTTTCAGCTTTAATGCTCATGAGTAAACTATTCTGTGAACACTATTTCACCGAATCTAATACATTCAATTTTGGGTGATAGAAAATGAAGCTTGTTGCTCAAAAAGTTAAGGGAACAATCTTGGAGCCACGATTTTATAAATGTGTTTTTTATGACTTTAGTACAAATATGTTTTGTACGAAATTTTCCGCATGTTCCGATTTTCGGTATGAGAATGTCAACAAATGTTTTTAGTAATTATCGGGACGGTAATTTGGTTCACATGCCCTGATTTTCGGTTACCGGGGACAATGTTTTTTAAAAATTTTGGGGACGGGACCGGGGACAACGTTTTTATAAATTTTGGGGACGGGACGGGGACAGGGTTTTTGTCACTGTGTACCGATTGTCGGGACGGGACTGGGGACAAAAAATATCGGGGCGGGACGGGGGCGGGACAAGAATTTTGTCCCCAACAGAAGCTCTAAACTGTAGTGTCTAGTCAAGTCCAGAGTTCGCTCTTATCATGGAGCCCTCTGGAAACCCCGATGAATACAGTGGGGTAAAATTTTCTTGAAAATAAAAAAACTAAAGAATACAAAACATTAAAATTCCAAACACATCCTTTGAGAGAATAGTTTGTCACTACTGAGAGCGTGGTTTCATTGGCGTCAAATTTACAAGAAGAGTACAATGCTTTTAGCTAAAAAAAAATTAAATTGCGTGAGATGTTAGGGATCTAATTCATTTTCATGAATGCAATTTTTAGTATTTTCTGATAGCTTCCAGTGAGTATCATATGAAAGTACGTTGTTGTTTATCTGAATTCGTTACAACAACTTTAGGTCTTTTAAAAGTTTTTACGGATTTTAAATGAACTGAAAATGTAAAGCAACTTTTACAGAATTCATAATTTTTGAGTTTTTATAAATCAAAAGTTTTTGTTAGTGGAACTTTAAAAACGGTGGAAAACATTTATGCCTATAATAAAATTATTTGCAACATTTGGGAAAATATGGTTTATAAGAGTTTTCTTGCTTAAAATGTATTTCACCTGTATTTGAAATTGTAATGGATTCATTCTAGTTTTGAAGTTTAAGCGAGTTTTAGTTCATTTTTGTGTCTTACAAAGAGCCACACGTTTCCATCACAAACCCAGTAACTTTTATAATAAAAATTCATAACTAATAAGTATTTGTAAATAACCACGTGCGCACGTAAAGGATTGACGGTAAAAGTACATACCAGTTCCAGGTATCTTGTATTTATTTATTCCCCTCCCTTTAGCTAATATACGGGGCAAAGTCACGTTGTCATCCTCCATTTCGACTTAAATAAAAAATTCAGACGATAATCCTCTGGAACGTGAAACAAAGCCGACATTTTAAAAGAAATGTCAAAATTGTCAATTTTTACGCACAAGTCAAGTTTTTATTAAATTACCCGTTTTATAATAAATTTTATGGACTTTTCAGCCGGCTATCCTGCAGGTGCTTACGTAGAAAATGTTATACATGACTCGTAAGAACAGAGGGCAAGCCTAAGAAAATAAATTCCTCTTTAGGAACACGGATGCAGAAAATGAAAATTTATGAACTTCCTATTTTGTCATGGGCATTCTGTCGTTCGTAAAAATATTTCGAAGTGTTCCACTAGTAGCAAGTTCCAAAACTTTGAACACTGCAATAAAATCAAATCTGTTTTCTTTTCTTCAATCCTACCTCCCATATACGTAGGTCCTGAAACCTCAAATTTTGAACAATCAAGGTAATGTTATTCTGAAATTCCTCATTATGACATTTGCTACCAGTCCAGGAAGTTTAAATATTTTATGACCTTCAGACCTTTCATGGAAAAATAACAAGATCCAAAACTAACATTCTTCGCATTTGAGCTCCTGAAGATGACTTTCCACAACCTTACTCTCGGTTCTTACGGGTCATTATATACAACAATTCTCAAAGTACGGGCAAATGATTTTATATGATCAAACCTACACAATTTCTACCAAGTAAGCGTCAAAATATTTTTCAAAAAAAAATTTCATTGTGAATATAAATTTGTAACACCAGAGTTCTCAGGAAATCTCAACTTTGCTTTACGCTCTTAATAATTTGCCAATTTTTGGTCTAAGGCTAATAATTATTTTTGAAACATGTAGGAAGGAATTCGCTTCAAAATGGGGCCATTGTCCCTTGCTAGGAGGCTTATATGCGAATAATATTAGCTAGGAGGGAGAAAATAGATATCAACAACCTATATTAATCATTAACTCAAAAATGAAATTGACATTTCAACCGTGCCAGCTTGGACGAAGGATAATTTCGAAGGTTAAAACCACAGCAGAATACAAAAATCTGGGGAGATCACTAAAAAATTGCTTTCTTAACAATAAACCTTGAATTGCTCGAAAACCAGATTGCTTTTGTTTTACACAGATCACTTCCTTATTTGATGTAATTAGTGAGGACCAAATAAAAAGAATAAATTGTGCTTCAAGCCTCTTCTCCGATGGAAGGAAAATAACTGAGCTGATCTTCCGTTTCTTCGTTAACACTCAAAGCAAAAACCAGGGTTTAGGATTGACAACATACTGTATTTACGGTTGAGTCAACATTGCAAAGATGTTAATTCAGTAATAAAGAATGTTGTGTCCGGTCGTACAAATCATTTATTATTCATGGGGAATCTTTAACTCTAATTTTAGTGTAGCATTTTGTTCCACTGATTATAGAAACAAAACGTTTGCATACTTATTCAATTCGTACTAAATGAATTAACTCCTATTTTGTGCTAACATTTTTAAATTTTGGCAGTTTTTTTACATCTCAAAAATATGTGTTTTCCATAAAAACCTCCGCTGGGGTGAATCAAATGTGGAAAGAAACCTCCCCATTAGGATATTGAATTGAGCAATAGGTAATTATAGCCTCAATACTAAATAGAAAGCGTTGGGTGTAATTACCGTCATTCCTAACGTCACTTTGTTATAGTTTTGTCTTAATGTAACCAAAGAATTTGTAGTAGTAATTATTTAAGCCATTTTGATTACATGACAGAAAGAGAAAACCCCGGAAAGGCAGTTAAACAAGCAAATTGCAAGAATAGTAATTATTATTGAATTGTGTTGGTAATTAACTCTACCGAACACAATATAATTTGACAAAGTTATTAGAAATCCTCTTTAAAATTAGAAAGTCTGGACATTTGATTCCCAGGGAATTACATTCCTATCAATATCTCCTGTGATTCCTGCCCAACCTCTTTGCCATATCAAAATTTGTAGTTGGAATATTTGCGGCTCCGGTTTCCAGGTTTATAAAACGCAAGTCCAAAATTAAACATTTGACTGGTAATAAAGAATTTGTCGAAAAATGGCTTCAAAGTAAGTAAACCATTTTCAATTTTATCCTGATATTATAATTATTATTGTTATTGTAATTTAATAATTTTGCATCACTTTTTCACTTAGGAATTTGATTGTTTTCCTGGTTTTTGTTTTTTATTTGAACTTCCGCATTGATTTGACATCAGTACAGGCCTTCTCCTTTTATCGGAATGTAATGGAACACGAGTTTGAATTCACACAAGTTTATTTTAATTAATATTAACCACACACACATATGTACGTATATTTGTTGTGCTTTAGAGCGATTGCGTAGAAAATGAAGATATTTGTTTCTACCACGACGACTGCTGCAATGGAAATTGCAGAGGGGTTTGCAAAGTAAGGGCAGAATTCTTTCAATAATATACAATGTTTTAAAGCGCTCATATTTTATTCACAATTGTTTTTTGAAGCATTGTCTACCAGATGATTATTGGTGCGATGACGATGCTGAGTGTTGCTCCAGATTTTGCAACGATAATAATTGCGTAAGTGCAATAGTTAATTTATAAAATACCAGTGGAGCCCAGACTTTCAGCGAATAGGAGCTTAACAATTGGAAGGTCGACACATACACAGTCTGCAGTGTCCTTACATTGTCGCAAGAACAATGGTAATGAAAGTTTTTTTAGCTACTCCCACGACCTTCCTTGTAATGGGTGGGCTCCACTGAGAAAAACTCATGTATAGAGCTCAAGCTCAAAAGTAGCCCACTTACTGCCTTTTAAAATCCTACCATTGTCTATAATTGCATAAAACCTAAAGAAATTCCTATCCGAAACTTATAAAGATCTCCCTATCCGCATTTTTAGACTCAAATCTCATCCCGATGTATCATAACCTGAGTAAATTCCCTATTCGTTATGTATATGCAGTTGCCCATATTCCAAACGTATACAATTCTCCTATAACTAACCTTCAAATGTGAACCTTATAAGTAAAAAATACAGATTTTGCCTAATCAAGGAATAATTTTCGGAATTGTTTTTTTTAAATAATCCCGACTTTGCAGGAGAGACCTTAATCCGGAGGAATCCCAGCAAAATGACCGAATAATTTTTCCAAACATTACGGGAAAAGTAGGGAGACGGGTGAAAAGATGGACATACATACCTATGCATACATACATTTTGTACAAAGTAAAGAAAAGGGGAGGTGTCAAAAAGGCGTTGGCTACTTCGGTAGCCAGCGACCTCTGGAACTTGAATACTTTACTTTCAAAAAAAAAGTGCTTAAATGATACTGTTTACGCTATAGTTTTAAATTTACAAGTTAAATTCTTTTAGACTGGACGAGCAGCATAGCCACCGCCTGCGTCGGTGGAAGCATGCTATGTAATGTAATGGGAGAGGACGTGGAGCGGCAATTCTAGCTAAAGCCACAGCGTGCTGTGTTGCGTGCCGCGTGCTTGTACATTGCATTACTTAAAGTAAAAGCGCTTTATGACATTGTGTACTCGCAAGCCTAAAAAGCGCGTTGAGGAGGGAGCGAAGATTTAAAAATGCCCTCCCTGTCCCTTCCCTCATCTTGAAATTATAGTATTTAGATACTCCTATTGAGAACCATTATTAATAAATTTTGTGTAGTTTTCGGCTTCAGTACAAAAAATAATTGTTTTAATTTAAATCACCTCAATTATGAAAGCTAAATAAATGAATAGACATTACCCATAAAAAACAACAACAGATTTTCAAAGCTTTCAAATTTGATAAACTCTATTTACAATTTGACAGCGGTTTAAGGTAATGTCACTTTTGAGCGACAATTGTAAGTCACTTGTAATTACGCTCGTATATGAAACGTAATATAGTGAATTTCCTATATAGTGGTTTCCAAGGGAGTGACAATAATTCCTGCCACTATATAGGGATGCCACTTTATGGTACAATGGTTAACTTTAAATTTAAGTTTTATATATATACTATTAATGTTTTTAGACAATAACTGTAACTAAATGCATTTATAAATTTATTTATTTTTACAAAATACTCAAAATTATGAGGTATGCTAAGCTTTATTGAGTTTAAGATGTTCAGTAACTTTAGGTTTCCTCATACTATTAATAATATTAGTCGTAACAAACTTTTCGACTGCAATGTCACCATTCCAGAAACCAAAATCCTGGAATTATGGCAATGGCAATTAGGAGTGGGACTGTTCCGGAATGTTCCAGGATTTCTTGGAATGGTCTGGTCCTTGAGCCTGGACCAGACCATTTGATCTGTTCTCAGTGTAGGACCAGGACCATAAGATCTTTTAGATTTTAGGACCGGAACAATCTGGTCCGTACAAATTGCTGGAACAGGAACATATGTTCTGTTCCTCCAAATAACTCGGACCAGACCGGAACAGAACAGACTAGACTACTAGGACCGAATAGGTTCATAATACTATCGCAACATCCAAGCATTTGACAATTTAGATAATGTTTTGAATTATTTATTTGATTATTTGAAACAAAGTCTAGCAAAATCTAGCAATGCTATTCTATTCGCGGGAATTGGAAATACGTAAATGGTCATCTATCGAATCTGGTCCGACCATTTGAAATGTTTGCTGGAACGTTCCAAATGGTCTGGGCCAAACAAAGGACCAAACATTCTGGTCTGTTCTTTGAGCTGGACCAGGTTTAATTGGTCTATGAAGGTTCTTGGACCAGATACATTTGGTCCTTTCGTAACCAGGGAACAGACCGGAACAGACCATGGAACAGACCAGAACGGACCAAAATTTCTGGTCGGGACCAGAACAGTCCCATTCCTAATGGCAATTACTTTCACTGAGTACTCTTTTTCGCAATGAGAATTTTCTTGAC
The DNA here is from genome assembly GCA_947179485.1 of Allacma fusca. Classification (NCBI taxonomy): domain Eukaryota; kingdom Metazoa; phylum Arthropoda; class Collembola; order Symphypleona; family Sminthuridae; genus Allacma; species Allacma fusca. The sequence continues at coordinate 74,339,669 of OX359246.1, read as the reverse complement.
TGTCTGTTTAATGTCATTTTAAATCTTCAATATAATAATTCAATTTATTTAAAAAAAAACCAGCACGAATTGAAACTTATTAGAAGTGAGCCAAGGCAAAAATGGCAATGATTTGTGTTATAACTGTTCGTTTTAACTTAAGTCACGGATCATATGCCGTAAATCCAGCTAATCATACCAGGACGTCAGTAAACCACAATAATAATCAAACGGTATTAACTTTTGAAATTAAAATTGAACCAACCGACATAAGCATTATTAACCGCCCGCACGTTTTATAACATCATGTTATACTTTTGTAGCTATTATCTCGCTAATTTTATACAAACTGCCATTATAATTTCGCATTGTCTGAGCCACCGTAACACATAATAGTGACATTATAGAGGGAATACCATTATAGCGGGTGCCACTATACTGTATAATTACCTTTAACATTGCAAACCTCTAGGGAGGGTTTTTTGATGCCATTAAAGAGGGAATGCCATCTAAGAGGAAACCACCACATGGGAAATTCACTGTAATTGTAAATAATTTACAATGTCCTGTCATTGTCAGCCGATTTTTCCTGTCACTGGTCATTGTCACACTACGGTTTATGAAACCATATTTCAATTGACAATTTGTCACTTTTAACTTGTAATTTTCGGATCGTAATGTTTATGAAATAGGGCCCAGTTCGCATAAAGAGTTTTCATTTTAAAATTTGCGTTTAAATAATCTCAAGTCACGCTAATGTTCAAACTTGGCACAATTCTTCTTAAACTGGATTCACCAACGCTGTTTTTTCTTCTAAATTTGAATTTGTTCAAAATTAACGTTTGGAAGAATAGGAATCGATGGGAAAATTAACATTGCACCAAATAGTAATGGGTAAAAATTTTTAAAAGTGGCAAAATTAACACTTTGCTGCAAAGGTGTCCAAATGACTCAGCCGATCCTATATCCTTCCTATTTATAAAATTTAAACCGAGCCTACATATATGATTACTTTTTATCCACCGAATAGATCAGCCTATCCTACATTCTTCCTATATGGGGTCCTGCAAGCCTACATATTAGCCTACATTTCACTAAGAAATTAATTCAACGAATTCTACAACATTCCTAAATCTTATGTGCTTTTCATAACTGACAGACTATTTAAGACCATTCTACTCTAATAAATTAAAAATCCTGTCTCAAGTACATGGGGTTGAAATAAAATAGTTTAAGTTTAGACACCCTGACCAAAGCCCTAAGAACAAAATAGTATGGATCTTGTTTTGGTTTACGCCATGAATAGTACGCAAATTTTACTACATTGGTCAAAAGGATGTCACACTTAAGCTTTCCTTAAGTTCTCACTTTACCGAATATTTAGAATTTTTGATTTTGGTGAGGTTTCAGCGCATATCAAGGCGAGATAGCACGTACTTTTCACGCTTGAACCACTCCATAAAACAATTTGCAAGTACCAGGCGCCGACTATTCCTTAATTTTAATTTTTTCCATTTCATATGCCATTAAATGAAGGTGACATGCTTCAATGGCGTACATATATGCCTATAATTCAACGACGGCTGAACCTACCTATTTTGTAGGCTAGGTTTTAAGCGTATATTCTTGCACCCTATTTTGCCTACAAGCCTCTTTAATAAAATCCTCGCACCCTATAAATAGCCTACAAATAGGCCTATTTGTAGGATAGGCGGACACCTTTGCTTTGCTGTATATTGGCATTTTCACAAAATTAAATCTAAAACTTCAAAATTTTATGTTTCGCGAAACATATCGGCTTTCCTACTCTTTCCTGAACGAATCTTTCAGAGTTTTTGAGTTAGAAGGACGGAAAATAATTGTAAAAACCCGAACCTTGTAACCACAGGGTGGTTACATGACGAGCAAAGTTAGTAAACAAAATTTACGTATTTCCACAGTTTCGCAATTGTAACAAGTCTGTTTTGTTACACAGTTGTTTTATCTACTTTGGAAACATTTTTGAAGGTTAGGATTCGGTGCTGCGTATTTTATTACCTTGACGTGAATAAAATTGTACGTAACTGTGAAAACCATGCTGTATTATTCCCAAAATTTTATTGTTCAATGAAATTTATGATATACTTTTGTCCTTTACAAGTCACTGTTACACCAAGGATCCTTTCCAAGAAAATTTATAAATCCCAAATTTAATAAAACCTGAAAACTCTTTGTTTTGGGCTGTTTGTTGATTAAAAACTTTGTAATATCATGAACTTTGAACTGGGGAAACCTATATAGATAAATTCTACGAAGGAATTTTGACAATCTGTGCAAATTAAAAATTCGTGTAATATAAGCCGGATATTCAACATATTTACAAAATGACTATCGCCTTTGGTGAATTCAGGAGAAAATACGAAAATCAATTCGGATGATCAGTTCGGAAAAATTCGGATCGTGACAGTTTTCTATACAAATATTCACCTTTTAAAGTTTGCAGTTCAATTTACAGGCTCAAAAGCTGGTGATTTGAAAAAAAAACAAATTTCGTAGAAAACGAAAATTTGGTTTCTTGAAAAAATTGAATTCCATGATTAGGTGCCAACTAAACATATACATATGCCCGAAAATCGATTCACTCAGGCTTTTTGTTGTTAACTCACTTACCTCTCATTCTCACATTATGAGCTGTCAGCTTTAAACGTCAAAAGCTCAATTCCGGTGACGCATTCCAAAAACCAGTAAAAGCAAAACAATCAGATGTTAATACCCTGATACAAATAGTTTTAACATGTTAATTTAGCCCTTAGAAGTCACAGTTTAGCCAATGGAGCAACTATATACTTGCAAGAAATGCAAAAAATTCAAAAATCGGTTAAAACCGAAAATTCGGATTTTCCAGTTTTTCTGTACCTAGATCCCTCTTTTCCTCAATCTTTCGATTGATGTAGCTATTTTCCGCATGAAAAAACACAATGTGATTAAATGAATACACTTTACACCAGCAATTTTAATGAGCATTATTTTTAAAAAAACTGTTATTGTCATCAGTTGACTTAAAATTAGCAAAACAAGAATTTTTAACTTGTCTTCATTTATTTCTACAGTGACTTCAACAAATAGGGGAGCATTCTATTAATAGATATACGAAATTACTTGTACAAATAAAAATAAACAATAACCAAAGTCCGGAAAATTCTTTAAACAGCAAAAACAAGGATTTTCAAAACAGGCTAATGCTAATGCTGGGAAAGTGCGAAAGGAACCAGGGACATGCACACTTTAAATGTTTTTTAAATATTTTCACAAACTTTTGAGGGTCATTTATTATACTATTTAATTAATTGATCGTATGCGATTTTGGAGACACTTAAACGCGATGGTTATTTTTCGTTAGAATTTTTCAAAGATCTGCAACATTTTTAATCATTCTTGAAACTAAAGTTCAGGCTTTTGTATGCTTTGAAGCAAGGACGCTGATAGTTATTCTTCACTCTGTAATTCTTTCTGTGACCCCAGATGGCAAGAGTAATGTAATGTATCTGCCATTTTATCAATTGTCATCATCTGTTCTAATAAGTCCGTGCAGGGGCACATTTGGTCATGTAGACTTTTTATGACCGAAGCGATACTATGAATTTTCTGTAGTCATTTTGTCAAAACTTCAAAGTTAATCCGAAAATAGTCTAATTTAAATCATGTGTATGTCATTGAATTCTCAATTCGAAATATTTCAGACGTACAAATATACATCAAAACAAGAACAAACGAAGCTTGACGGAATTTGTCAGAATTACGTCAGACAAGGATTGCAGTTGTCATTTAAGTATTAATATAGCGGCAAAATGCACAATTACACAATGAACATTTTAAATAGTACCATCCTGGTTCGGGTCATGATCAAGTTAAAAAATAATTATAACTTGAGCATTCAGGTCATGGTCAGGAAATATATAAACTTGACCATGATACTTCAAGTCAAGTAAGCGTCATGGTCAGGTTGGAGAATATTACTTGAGTGTCAAGTCATGTTCATGGTCAAGTCTGATAATGTAAAAACTTGACCATGAACCATTAGTATTTCATGTACAGATTCAAGTAAAATAAAGTTGCTCATGTCAAAGACACGGCACATAAACTTTCAAATAACATTTCGCAAATTGTTGTTTTATTTTTCTACAAGTTTCAACTCGTGCTGGGCAGGCAAAGTTGACTGCAATTAAATTTGTTACCTGTTTTAACATCTTGCGTTAATAGAATTTGATTCAATGAATAAGATTCTAAATCCTTTTCAGATAAAATTTGGTTTTGTTAATTTTGAGACCATGTGAAAACAAGATATTGAATTAGTTTAACTTTATACTTAACTTATACTAACTTATTATGTGTATGTATATACAGTGAATTTTCTATATAGTGGTTTCCTCTTGGACAGCATTTCCTTTAGATTAAAATGGTTAAATATTCCCTTGCATTACATTTTCATTATGTAGTAGCAATATATAATGGCATGTAATGCACGGTTGTACATGATCATGTTCAAGTGACGTAAAAAGTATTTGATTACTTGACCATGAAATTTCAAGTAATTACCTGAACATGAGTCGCCATGGTTCAAGATCGTATCAAAAAAATACTTGACTTTCATGGTCAAGTCAAGTTCATGGTCAAGTCTGGAATTTACTTGACTTGAGCGCAGCACTGCTCGGAATACCAACAAGGTTAACCCTTGTCTCTATGGAGACCTAATGCTCCGAAACGATTTACTGGTTACTTTTTGTAATCTCAAAACCATATAAATACTAAACAGCGTATTTTTAAACGAATATGTGACTGCATCGAAATTAACTACCAATTTGCACCAACGGAATCTGTAAAATCAAATTGAAATGGGGTTTGGAGGATATTTTGTTTTGTCATTTTCGATGAAGTTACACATGAAATTTAAACCTAGAAAACGCAAAGCAATCGTTGTCTAAAGATGATTAAATTTAAAATTCATCCTTCTCCAAAACCAGTTTTGTGTTTCCGTTTCACAGTACATTAATCTCTGACTAGGGGTGAGCATAACGAGATGATATTTTCGTTTGTCTCGTTCTTTATGTATTGACGAGAGCGGACGAGACATCTCGTTTTATTAATCAAAAATATGGTTTGAAACTAAATCTTACTTGAATCCGTTACAAACTGTAAATTCCTGCGTTTTGCTTTACCATTGAGAGAATTAACTCATTTTTTTCACCCCTTTGTTTTAATTGATATTCTTGAGGTGTTCCTTTTTATTTTATTAAAGATCTTTATTTGCTTTCAAATTTAATGGTTATTACCCACAAATAATAAAGTTCCGTTTTGTGATTGTTTCGTTTAGTGAAATTGAGTAAGTATGCATGTTCTGTCGCCAATTTTTGGGGAAATTACAGTGAATAGAGTGAATCAAAATGAGAATTCGTATGAGCATAGGATATCAGCCGGAGTAAATATATAGATAGAGAGATAGATAGAGAAGACAAACAGCATAAACTTTATTTTTGTTCAAAAGGGCGGGACCCAGGTTAAATTTTCCATGTTAAAGCACATAAAACATTTCAAGACATCCACTTGGCATTGGCTAACAAATTTTTTTAGAAAGGTTTCAATGACCCGGGATAGGTCAAAATTAGGGTTGAGCTTGAACGAGACTGAGACAACCAGTAGACAATCTCGTATGTCTCGCCCTTTATGTATCAACGAGAGGGAACGGGATATCTCGTTTTATAAACCGGGAGTATCGCTTGTAATTCAATCTTGTGAAAATTAAAAACTCTGATGTTTACCATTGGATTAATTAAGGGATGCTTTCAACCAGGGACGAAAATCGGAGTCGAATTTTACATTCTGTACCTCCATTGTATGTAAATGGATAATTGTAATGATTGGTTGTACGAATAAAAATAATAGATCAATCACAGTAGAATCGGAATTTAAAAAGAATCCGAAACTTACAATGCATAAAAAATTAATTTACAGAAAGGTATTGAAATTGAAATTGCAATTAGTATCCAAAAAAAATTAAAATTTGCTTCGACCATATAAGGTTCTTTGTCAAATGTTTACTTCATATCTGGAGGTTAAAAAAAGTACGCGTTTTCAAGCCCCTTCCCGTCCCTGCGTTCAACTTTTGGTCTTAATTTGTATTGTTGGAGGCTTTCAACTCCTTCATCTTCCCTCATTTGTTTTGAAATATAATTTTTACACCAAAAAATAAGCTAGTTGCGTTTTTGATTGTAAAATCGATTAAAATTATTTGGTATTCATTAGGTTTAGTATTACAATAATGTAGTGTATATTGTAACAAAAACCCATACTTTTGTCCTGTCTCGCTTGTTATTTACTCTCGTTCCTATCGATTTCAAAATATCTAGTATTTTTTTCGAAAAATGATAACGAGACAAACAAGAATTTTAAAACCAACGAGATACTCACCCCTACTTCTGACGGTAGAAATTCTACGCGGCAGACCATGGAAACTTATTTCAAGGTTAACGACATTTATTTAAAGTTAAATTTAGAGTTTTTAATTTTGGGCCTAAATTCTGACATATGGAATGGAGATACTGCTATGTCACTCAATTTAGATATTATTTGCATCATTTAACTCGCTTTCAGCGGAAATAACATTGTTTACCTGTATCCTTCCTCTATTTAATTTCTAAAATGCCTTCAACTAGTAGGAGATGCTTTCACCCAAATACACAAAATTACTTAAAGTACAATAAACAATAACAATAAATCAGCAAATCATTTAAACAGCAAAACATGGATTTTAAAAATCGACTCATCGCCATCTGTCGTATAGTGTGGTTTGTTAAAAATACACTCAAATCAAAGACGGGATTAAACTGCGTAAATGTGGATTTTCAAAATTGATTTTTCTTCTTCCGTCATCAGAATTTCAGCTCGAATATTTCGATCCCTAATTACTTCCAAGGTTTTGCTTGCCTGAAAAAAATTTATACGCCTGATTCGGGGTAAAACGCAAAACTAGAAAATAACTATTCTGAGACAAAAATACGTACATTCGAATATTTTTTGTAATCATGGATTTTCCATTGTCTTGGATTCATCAGCGTTTCCATGTCCTTTTTTTCAATCTCTTTTGGAATTTGAGTAAAAGCAGCAGCAAATGAATTCCTTCCGTATCCAACTTTCAAAGCAATTACCAAAACAAGATCCGTGGACAAAATTTCGTACGAAAACATTGCTTCGAAATTTCTGCCAAAATTAAAAGATGAGACAGTGAGTTTCCTATATTTCTATTTCCTCTTATACAACATTTCCAGTACATTCGCAGTTAAAGTTTCCCTACGGTAACATTTACATTATAGAGTAGTAAGATATAGGTCCATCCCCATTAATTGTCAATTTGGGAATCACTACGTAGGAAATTTAATGTAATTTGAAATCACTAAATGAAATAAAATCAATTTGCACTCAATTTTTGGAAGTCAGAAATTAAGGTCCTACCTGTCACTTGTTTCGAGAAACGTTTCTCCATGAAAAGAGGGAATTTCCAGAGGCCAAAAATCCTTATTCGTGGAATTGCAACACCATTTATTCATAATTAGCAACGGAACGTTCAAACAGTTCACTGGAAAAATTTAAACAAATGCAACTAAGTTCTTTATTTTTTTCGCAGTGAATAATTGTAAAGGTTTGAAATTACTGACTGATCGTAACAGTACAGGAGAGTCTTCCGCAATTTCCAACTGAATTTGAAGGTGAACCGTCTTTGTCCGTGGATTGAATCGATTCGAAACTTTTTCCCTTAGTGAGTTGTTTCTTTCCTCCAACCACAGGAATCGGCCACGAGGTGTGACGTAATTCCAATATTTCGATATGAACGATGGATCGTGGACCGTTTGTCATGTGACCTCTCACAAGTAAATTTCCGTGGGTCACAAAAAGTTCCAGAGGGATTTCGCTCCATTCTTTCTGTGCATAATGAATTCATGGGATGATTCTATTCCATTTAATTTGGTATTAATTAGATATTTACAAGTTATTACATTCATCATGTAAACATCCGGTGCAGGTGGCATATGATGTAATGTGTTCCACAATGTAGGATCTGTAGGAACATCCTTTGGGGTGAATGCAAAACCAAACCAAATTTTACCGTCAGAAGAATTAGCACAATAAATGGTTAACTGCAAGACTTCAGAAATTGCGAAAGAGCACAACAAGTTACACCAAAACCTGAAACAAATTCATTGATTAAAACAACAACAAAGTGTAATAACGATTGCAATATTAAATTAAAATGTTCATAACTATAGACTATTTGAGTCATAATTAAATATTATTCTTGGATTTGTTTAAATTAGAAGGAAACGGTGATACGAAAGTTGATTTTTCATAGATGTTCAAGATTCTTCAACTTACGTATCTCCAATGAAAGAAAAAACTTCGCTGGAATTTCCAAAAACTCTTGTAGGTCCACTAATTCTTGAGCCACTAACAAAGTGACATTGAGGATCTGTGAGAGCGGAGTCTAAAATGTTGGCTGAAATTGTTTTTCCAAATTTAAATAATTTCATTGATTTCATCAAGGATTTAGAACTGATTGCGAGTTATTTCGTAAATCTTACATAATTTTATGGTACAGGATGAAACCTCATTTTGTGAAAGAGGAATTCTGTTGGAAATCATTTGGACAGATGTTCCATGAAAATTTTCGCCATCTTTGACTTTGATCCCTGCTATCAATTTGTCAGTAGAAGATTTTACGTTGTGGTCCGCGTACAATGCGCAGATTTTTGCATACGCTGAACTCAGCGTACGAGCGCAGTCACTGCAGTACTCTACGCGAGAAACCGCGTACATAGTTAGAATTTGCCTTTACGCGGGTGGCAGCGTATAAGCGCAGAATCTGGTACACTGCTAGGGATGATGAAGTTTAAAAGGTATTGCATCGCTCTCTCAAATCGTTAACCTGTTTATAATAATTTGTACTATACTGTACATAAAGTTAAACGAATTCTTCAACTAGTTTTCAAAATTAAATTAATCAAGGTGTAATAATCGTCGTCTACTTCTATAAAAACATATTTTGTCAAACTTGTAACTTATTTTCATTTAAAAGTAGTTTCATTTGTGGAGGAAAATCTTTCATCTTGGTAAAACATTTTTGCTTCAGTTCATGTGCAAGTTTTCCAATGTCGTCAATTATTTGAATAGGAATTATTTTAAATGTGATTCATTTACTCATTCTATAAAAAATATAAAATTTTTATGATAAATTCTCCTAAGCGTTTATAAATGTTAATATTTCATTTCTGTCGAAAAAACTTATTGGCACAGTTGACTGGTAAAGATTAACATTATTATGTATAAATTAACATTTCAATTTTCTCGACATAATTATTTTGACTGGCATATATAAATAGCCTAACCCTGGTGCAGTTTTAGTAAGCAATAATACATTAGCACATTGCACACGAACCCCACGGTGAAATTTAAATCTGCACGGTGAGTTTGTTCAGTTTTTCACGTGCTTTTCAACGATGATATAAAATTCTTTGTCGGAGTTAAAATCGTACTGCCGCCACGTTTTAAAAACTTGGAAATAAATTATATGTGAATACATATTGTACGTTGTAACTTGCGTACGAAATTCATTGGAGCACGTTGAGGACAGCGTACAGTCAGTACAGACGTAATTACGCTGAACACGGCGTATAGTGCTGCAGTGACTGCGCTCGTACCCTGAGTTCAGCGTATTTGAAAATCTGCGCATTGTACGCGGACCACAACGTAAAATCTTCTACTGTTTGTTAAACGTTTCCTTCAAAATTTCTCTTTCGTCCGCCAATGTTTTGGAACGAATTTCAACAACTGGAAATTCGTCTGCTTTCACTGTCACTTTCTTTTGCAAGCGTTTTTTTCAGTTCGTCCCGTGATTTTAACTTTCTCGGTGTTTCTGTTTCGCTTGCCATGCTTATAATATTCGTATTAATTCTTTTCACATAAAATTCTATATCTTCGGCAATTTCTCTCAATGTCTTGGTTTCCATTAATCCCATTCCGTCGGGATTTTGAGAAGACGAAACTCCAAAAATATCTTTTCGCAGAATCTCATTTTCGGATTTGAGTTGATGAAAGGCCTTTGTCAAATCGTCCAATCGGGAATTGATGCCAAGGAGTATATTTTTCCTGTGAATTCAGAGATGCGGAATTAGCAAAATTACTTTTTAGCATTTCACGCAAGTTCAAAGATCGTGATGACGTGATAAAAATGAAAATAAAATGCGGAGGAAATTAACTCGAAGAACAATGTTGGAAAGTTTTGAGCGTCTCTTATGCATAGTGTATCTTTTGCATTTTGACACTTTTTAATTCTTTCACAATTTAGGAATGATTATGGAATCAAAATCAAAATAAAATAGGAGTCATTTGCTTTTATCAATCGAACTGTCTTTGGATTCCATTAAAAAATAAAATAAAAATGTTCCAGACTGTTTGTTCAACGGCTGAAAATTAGCTTTAAAGGCACTTCATTTATATATGTTGATTTTTGTACGCGATGAAGATTTAAGAACGAATATACACATACATGCATTCGCAAATCAGTGACATTAGGCTTAGTACGTCTACTTGTGAAAACATGAATTGGATAAAGTGTCAGGTACTTACCTCGAAAGATGTATTATTCCTTTCCTCCGAAATGGTATAACAGTAAAAAATAATCGAGTCCACCAATTTATAGCAAATTTTATTTTAAATATCAAATAATTGTTTTATTCTCGTAACGCAATTACAAGTTTTAAACTTATCCAGCACTTAATATTTAAGAAAAAATTCAAAAACGATCAATTATCAATGATTTCTGAAGACTTGTTGCACTTCATTGAGCGTTGTATTCCCAGTTTTTGAGGTGCGGTCATGAAATAAATTTTGAAAATTCTGGAAGAAAGAATTTGCGAATCGAATATTTTTTACCTTTGCCTGTTTGATATTCCAAGACGAAGAAAAATGCTTTGGGGCACCTTCCACAAGAATTTAAGTTGCAAGGAGTAATTAACAAATATTCCTTTATAAAAAAATGAAAAAATGGACTAACATTTCCATGACTATAGGAAGAACAACCGGAGAGGAATTTATTCAGATCAAAGGTCAGAACCAATTGGAACAACAAATAAGTCGATTTTTGTAAATAATGTGAAAACAGTAGTATGATAATTCCAGCTTCCAATTGCTCTTCTGGCCGTCAATGCGTGGACACAAACAGACGAGTCATCAGAAGAAATCTCGCTTTATGTGCAAATCGTAATCTTCGAAACAAATCGAAAATGCATCCAAACAATAGCAAGTTTAACAATCTTTCAAAGTTCGTGACTCTTCAAGTGGAGTATTTTTCCGCTAAAGTAATTACAAAAGGTTTAAGTGACAAGCAATTTATACGGAGTATGAAAGAGATAAGGAATGACTTGCTCATCGCAAGGTTACACTTTATAAAAGCCATTTCCTTCTCACTTGAATACAATGCAGGGAGTTCATTAGAGCCCTCGTTTGTTACTAAAATACCTTCCTCATAGTACCCGTTACCCGTACAGGTTCGCCATAATCATTTGTCCCTGCATCTAGTACACATAGAGAATTGCTCTTACAATATTTTCCCCCTGTTTTACAACTTATTTAGTTTCTTATCGCCCCAAATTCAAATCATTGGCCTGGGTTATTATTTGAGGCCACAGTATCAAGAAATGTCAAGCAAAGATGGTGCTTTTTCAATTTTTGCATTTTTGCAGGATTTAAAAAATGTTTTGAGAGAATTTTATTTTATGGGAGAAATTTAACTTTAAGAGCGAATGTGTCAAAAATGCAGAAAATATGAAATTTGCGTCCATCGCATTTTGTCCTTAAAATATTTCTGTGTGAACTGTGTCTGTAACTAACTTTTATTTAAGGGATTCAGATGAGTCGAATGTCGTCATCCCAACAGTCATAGACGGACGGATGGGGGCAAACCCGATGTTTTGAGAAATACGTGATTATATTTTTCAATCAGCAATCATTTCAGACATATTCATTGCTCTTTCAAATACGGAACGCAAACTCAAAATTGCTTCACTAATAGCGAAAATCCAATGATGTCTATGAAATTGAGAGAATTTTTGATGGTTGAATTTTTGCTATTTCCACCTTCCAATTTCAAAATTCAATTAACAATGTGAAGTTCAAATTAATATGATTTCATAGCTGGCACAATGAAACAAATTTCGAAAAAATAGAAAGACATTGGCGTTTATTTGCTTTTAACAGTTGAATATTGTTGTCTTTGGATTCCTGTAAAAAATAAATAGCCTAGACAACTGGTGAATGGGATTATGATGTACACAAGTTTTGAGAACACTTCATTCATATATATTTATTTAAGTGATCGTTAAAACATCAAAATACTGGTCCTTGAAAGATTCAACAGTGACTAATCATGATTTAAAAAAAATAAAACTACAACAAACAATTTGAGCCGGGGCAGCTAATAAGTGTAACAAGGCAAGCTTCATTACGTAAAATTTGAGTTTGATTATATGAAGGAGAATGTTGAGAAATTTGGAGTGACTCAGTTAAATGTTCAAATTAAAATTTCTGACAATTTTGTTTAACAACTGCTTATGAAAATTAGTTTCAATGACGCTTCTTTCATTCATGCTGATTCTTCTCCGTGATGAGGATGTAAAATGACTATTTGTGAATTTGCAAATTCATAAGAAGGCCTAGTAGGTCTATTTGCGAAAAGATAAATTGAATAAAGTGTAGATTCCGTCAAACCATTTTAAACCTTACCCCAATCCTTCAATTTTTAATTATTTCTGAACATACCCTCATCTGTTCCACTTCACTGAGTGCCGTATCCACAGGTTTTGAGATGCAGGCAGACCTGGAACACATTTCGGAAAATCAGAAAGAAAGTTTGCTATAAGTTAAGTAAAGTTGTAGGAATGCAAAATATTTTCCTATTAAAATGAAAACAATGAACAATTCATGTCAAAAGGAGTAATTATTAAACATTCCTTTATTTAGACACTTCAAAGTGTATTCCGTTGTTTTTCTCGTGCACAGAAATTATTAACGTGTTAAAATATCACTCGGCAACATTTTTAAATCAAATTTGAATAAAACTGAATGAAAATCATTTCGGAATTCAAATCACAAAGTAAGTTAACCTTCTGTTCGGTTTTTGGGACCGGATCCGAACAACTTGTAAGGAAATACCAGGACGAGATCGGGACTGGAAATTATTTCTCATTTGAAGCTCTAACGAGAACCACTCATAAGAGATTTAAATCTCCTTCTCTTTAATTAGAGCACAAATGCACCAATGCGCTTTAATCCCTCCCAAAGTAGATTTTGATGAAAAAGCAATAATTGTGTTTTTCTAATTAAGTTCTGGAAAAATTAGACTTACATTTCTAAGACTTTAAAGAAGAGCCAGAGAGGAATTCATTCAGGTCAAAGGTCAGAAAATGTCATTCGTCCCGACTCCCGACGTATTATATATGTAATTACATATGTATAAGTGCCCGCAAAAGATAAGTTAATTCAACAAACCCTCAAACTAACTAATGAGCGGACAAATTAAAGTAATACTTGAGTTTTCAAGTCAAGTTCAAGTTCGGGTCAAGTTCAAGTATACCAATTTTTTTACTTGAATCTTTCGGGTCATATTCAAGCACGTACTCGGCTTGACCATGACATTTTAAGACAAGTCAGGTTCAAGTACAAGTAAGTGAAATTTACTTAAACCTCAAGTCAAGTTCAGGGTCAAGTAATGGAAAGAAAAAAACTTGACCATGAACTTGAGATTTCATGGTCAAGTTCCAGTAATTTTAGATTGCGCATGCCTTAAAGGACAGAAGCAATTTTAAAATTACAATCCAATTTCATGTCGTGTTTAGGGCATTTTGCTTGCACATGTCATAAATCAAAGGACAAAATTCAAAATCCGTTTTATGAAGGTCTTGTTTACCAGACGTTGCTCATTGTTAGTTGTTGCAGCGGCCTCTCCATGAAATGAAAGAATTATCTTGATAATTCATATTGTTGCTTAGAATTATTAGTTTCAATTTATGTAAATAAATTACAATATAAAATGAGCTTGGATGGCCCTTTGTAAAAAGCATTTAATAAATAAGTAAATAATAGTTTATTAAATTAAGAGTACTGTTAATACCCAAATAGGTATCAAAATGCATATATGAACATTAAATAAAACTTACTTAAAACTCGTCAGATATACAGTGAGGGTCCGTTATAAGGGCTCAGCTTATAAGGAATGTATCGATATCAGCGATGCATTTGTTTGACCCCAACTTTCATTTACACAATGCTTTAGACGTTTTTATAAGGGAAATTCTTTTATAAATTGCGTAGTCAATTATATCGATCTTTTACTGTACTCAGTATGCGCTCAAAGATGTCCTCGAATGGTTTTAAATAAAATAGAGTAGTAAATTGTTGTCTGAATGCGTTTTGATTTCCCGTCTGAATGAAATGATTTGCCGATACAAGTTTGACAAGTTATTGTTGCCATGTTTTAATTTTTGTGATACTTAACTTGAATTATCAAGTTCAAGTCAAGTTCAAGTCAAGTTTGGAACTTTAACTACTTGATCAAGTTCGGGTCTTACAAAAGTTACTTGATTACTTGAACTTGAAAAGTCAAGTAATTACACGAACGCGAGTTATCAAGTTCAGGTTGTGTCTTGAAAATTACTTGAAATTTCGCGGTCAAGTCAAGTTCATGGTCAAGTTTTCAAATTACTAGACCCGATCGCAGCACTGTCTCGTAGGTCCACTACTTTTTGATGTATTCCAAACCCAACACCGGAGATCTGTGAAAGCGGACTCTAAAGTGTTTGCTGAAATACTGTATAGCTATACACCCAACTTTAAATGATTTCATCGAGTACATCAAGGATATGCAATCCGGTTGTTATTTTTAAATCTTACACAATTGCATTGTATGCGATCATACCACATTTTGGGAAAGTGCAATTGAATTGGAAATAGTTTGAACCTAACAAGTCCAGCCTTCGAAGGCTAGCATCCAAAGAAAGCTTTTTTCAGAAGAGAAGGAATATGGAAGGTGGACTAATGTTTCTCCCGAAGGTTGAGGGAAGGCTTCATAAAATTTCCCACAAATAGTAAGCAAAGTAAGGGTGGGTTTGTATTGGTCTGCTTGGTTTTTTGGCCTCAGATTGGTCAATATTGGTCACAATTAATTTTTTGGCCTCAGATTAGTCAATATTGGTCGCAATTAATTTTTTGGCCTCAGATTGGTCAATATTGGTCACAATTAATTTTTTGGGCTCAGATTGGTCAATTTTGGTCACAATTAATTTTTTGGCCTCAGATTGGTCAATATTGGTCACAATTAATTTTTTGGGCTCAGATTGGTCAATATTGGTCACAATTAATTTTTTGGGCTCAGATTGGTCAATATTGGTCACAATTAATTTTTTGGCCTCAGATTGGTCAATATTGGTCGCAATTAATTTTTTGGCCTCAGATTGGTCAATATTGGTCGCAATTAATTTTTTGGCCTCAAATTGGTCAATATTGGTCGCAATTAATTTTTTGGCCTCAGATTGGTCAATCTAAGGGCAAAAATTAAGTTAGAACCACGTATGATGAATGCGTGCCATAAATGTGTCATTCATAAAGAATAGCATCGAATTTCGAAAATGAAAATTTCTTATGGGATTTAACGCTGGAAAATTTAAGTTGCACAGGGACCTTTTGCTCACGAATTAGAATTTAAAACTTCTGCGCGATTTCCCGTGCAAACCAAGGTGAGATGGTCTAAACGTTTGGTCTCACTGGGACATTGGGCTCGGTACATGAGCTCCCACAAAATTTCATTCCGATCCCGAGTGGGCATGGGGCGATGGTTACTTGTAAGTGTCGAAGTCTCAGGGGTCACGTGCGTGATGTAAAGGCGGATTTTCTTACACATTTGGAACTAACAAAATGTCTATTATTTCAATAAAATATTTTAAGAATTGGCTTGTAGGAAAATTTATTCCAAGCCGGGTAGGTATTTCAGAAGTCTACGATCAGAATTGCGGTCAGGAGTAATAAACTTTACGCTGCAACATTGTTGCACACTGGTTAAAGCATACTATGAATATTTCAAATCATGTTTAAGTTTGTGTCAAAGGTCATAGTCAAATAAAAAAACATTTGATGCTCGAGTTTTCTGGTCATGGTTGATGCTACCACCGGTATTCAATAGACAAGATCTACGGTACATTTTCTTCATATATTTGTCATTTGCACTTGTTCACATGCACATCAGCTATTCTTGTTCCTCAGACGATTTTAGATTTTAAAAGACATTTAGGTACTGGTTATTGACGCCGATTGGGAGCAAACTTCATAAGGATTATTCCAACAAAACACCGTCGAGAATAGTGAGCACGGTCTGTAAGATCACAGCGCAAGATTTCGAAAACTCATCTTCAATGGCAACGATTATTATATAACGAATGAGATTATGAACTTGACGTTCTTTCATGGACGATAAATATTCCCTAACGATAATTAATATCACGGGGCAAAGTTTATAACTTGGAAAAACAATAATCACACAAATTAAGCCTCTTGAAATCTCTTAAAAATAGCTTCGAAATAATTTCTGAAATGACGAAACATTCATGAAAAAATCCGAGTTTGTGAATTGTGAGCATACATGGGCACCCTCACGAGGGATTGAGGGATGACTCGCCCTCTCCCTCGTCCTCGCCCTCACAAACTGCGAGAGTGATGGCGAGTACACGTTGATTCTAGGCGCCCTCATGAACATGAGGGAGAGGACCTATGAATAGGATGTGAACGAAAGAGGGGGAGGCAGAGTACACATGTAAGCCCTCATGACCTCGTACCTTAATCGTTATGCGAAAATCATATATATATATATATATTGTTCTGTAGCAAGACCTACTTCATAACGTCTCAGGTACATGGTTTATGGCCCTGCGCAAAAACCCCAGTTTTAATTTTTAAAAGTAAAAAGTCCTCCTGTTTAGGCTAAAATTTCTCATATTAACCTCCAGAAAAAAATTTCATGTTAGGATGTCGAGGAGACATGGTCATTTATAAACAAGGGCATCTGGGCTTTATATTTGATTAATGCTGTTTTCAGACCCTACTATTGAATATTACTGGTCTGAGGTTATGGAACCTATTTGTGACTAATCGTTATTAACCGGATACGTAGAAAACAGCTTTGATCAATAATAGTAATTTTCTGAGCTACTGAATCGATTATAAAGAATTATTGTCAAAGACCAACAAAAATGTCTTTATAACAAAATATTGTAGTTTGACTACTGAATGTTTTCCATTTTGCCGACAATTAAAATATAAGGAAGATAGGCACGTTTTACCGATGAATTAGAATTTTAAACTTGTTTTTTACGTTATTTTCAGGACAAAATCGAAAAAACATTGTAAATTTTTCAAGTTTTTTATACTTTTTACAATTATGTCAACCACGAAACCTAATATGTACCTGTGTCCAAATACCTGTGTAAAACCTGCACCAATAAAGGGCACTATTTTGAATACAGTAATTTGTTTCAACAATAACTTTTTTTAAATTTGTTTTGAATGCTAGGTTGTAGGAAATTTCATAAACTTTCTAAGCTATCCAAACGTTTCGTACGTTCAGAACTGGGGGGAATGTCGAGCCATATTAAAGTTGTCATATTTTAACCAAGTGTCCGCGAAAAAGTTATTTGAAGTCACAGGTATTGTAGGAAATTGTAGGGGGTTATTTACGTGTAATAAAAAATAACGAGGGCCCTCATGAGTGCGAGGGAGAGGGGTGTATTTTAAAAGTAGCCCCTCACGAGGGTGAGGACGAGGACAACCCGTAACGTGTCCCTAAATTGATGACGAGGGAGAGTGCGAGCAGGCTATATTCCATCCCTCGCACAAAGAGGCAGAGGGGGAGCAAAACGCCCATCTATGATTGTGAGTGATTGACTGATTGTGAGTGAACGTTGAGTTTGTGAGTTGAGAAAAATCGAGCAAAATGGAAATTATTAGAGTTCAGAAACTCTAATCTTTACTCCTTAAGATACATTTACACGACCTTACTCTCTGTTCTTGCGGGTCATGTTCCCATTCCTCAAAGTAGTGACCTGTAATGGATAGTTTCCCGAAATTTCCCACATCAATGCCAACAGAAGAGTGTCAAAAGAAATTTTAGACCAATTTTTTCCAGTGACCTAAAATCTGTAATGTCTACAATCCTCAAAAATTCTTGACATTGCACTTTGCGAGTGTGTCCCCAATTTTTATAGTTCAGTGAAGACAATTATGAAAATCTGAAAAAGAATTTACGTAAAAATAGTGAGGATTGCTAATTTTCTGCAGATGTCCCTTGCATGGACTGAGAAGGACATGCGGAACAATGTGCAATAAATATATTTATCAAAATAATTTTTATTTCCGAAAATATGTTTAAATTTTAATCGTAGTGTGAGGATGCTTCCTCATATTTATATGGGGTTCCCCATACATATATATATATATATATATATATAAGAGCGAAGGGGATTGGGGGTCCCAATCCTCCTCCGCATCTCGGTCTGCTTAACCACATATAGGATTAATAAACGAGAGTTCGATCTAAGTCTCTGAGCGTTACGCATCTCTGGCTCTTATTCTCATCAAATATTCTCACAACTATTAGGAGACTTCCAATTTGATATTATTAAGTACAATATATTATTGTTATATCTGACATTATTTGGTGGAGGTGGGGGGTATCGATCCCCGTACCTCTCACACATTTTATAATTACATTTTCAAATTTATGCACGGTTGGTAAAACAAATACACTAATATCAAAGAATGCGTTAAACTGCGTAAATTCGGATGGTCATAGTTGACTTTTCTTCTTCCGTCATCAGAATTTCAGCTCGAATATTTCGAACCCTAATTACTTCCAAGGTTTTGTTCGCCTGCAAACATATATTGTTGATTAGTGTTGAAAAGGCTCACTTGAAAAACAAATATTCGTACAACACGTACATTCGAATATTTCTTGTAATCGTGGATTTTCCATTCATTTGGATTCATCAACGCTTCCATTCATTTTTTCCACTGACGGCTGGAATTTGAGTAAAAGCAGCAGCAAATGAATTGGTTCCAGGACTTTTAAAGCAATACCAAAGCGAGGTCCGTGGAAAACATTTCGTAGGAAAACATTGCTTCGAAACGCCTACAAAATTAAGACATAAATTTGAAATTAAAAAATAAAATAAACAAATTCACGCTTTTGTGTTGAAAATAAAGTCTTACGAATCACTTGATCCAAGAAAACTTTCTCGGTAAAAATATTGCATTTCCGGAGGCCAAAACTTTTTATTGGAATAGGAATACTATTTATTCCTATCTCTCAACGGAACGCTCAAACAGTTAACTGTAAAAAATTAAACAAATGCACCCGCATTATTAATTTAATTCGCCGTGAATCCTTCTAAAGGTTAGAAATCACTCACCAATCTCAATATTACAAGAAAATCGTAAAGGTTTTCCATCCGATCTTGAAATTGAACCGTCGTTGTTCATGGATTGATTAAATTCGAAAGGTTTTTCATCAGTGATGCGTTTTTGTCTTACACCCATAGAAATTGGACACGGGATGTCAAGTAATTCCAATATTTCGACGTGAACGATGGATCGTGGACCATTCGTCATGTGACCTCTCACAAGTAAATTTTCGTGGGTCACAAAAAGCTCTAATGGAATCTTGCTCCGTTCTTTCTGCGGAATATAATTTCATGGAAATATTTATTGTAATCACTGTATTATAGTTGTTGTTAGATGTTTACAAGTTATTACCATCATTATCCACACATCATCTGTAGGTGAAATTTCTTTACATATGGTCAGCAATTTGTTATTTATAGGAACGTCCGCTGGGGTGAATGCAATACCGAACCAAATATCGCTGTTAGAATCAGTATTACATTCAATGGTCAACCGTAGGACTTTAGAAATCTCGAACGAGCACAAGAAGAAACACCTAGATCTGAAACAAATGCATTGATTAAAGCAACAACAAACAAAGTACAACCTTGAATGCAATAACAACTGAAAACGTAATCAACTATGGACTATTTGTGTTACAATAAAATAATTTCAATTCTTTGATTTTCATTAGAAGGAAATAGTGTCGTAGATTCTAGCTTAAATTTTTGGCAATGTTGCAAATTCTTCAATTTACTTATTTCCACGGCTAGAAAAAACTTCGCTGGTATTTCCAACTACTCTCGAAGGTCCACTAACTGAGAAGTGACAATATCCATTCTGGAGATCTGTGAGAGCGGTGTCTAAAAAGTTGGCTTAAAAATAAAATACGTTTATGACATCCAATTTTGAAAAAACCACTACAATAAGGATTTGTAATTTACTTTTTTTAAAAATCTTACATAATTTCATTGTACACGATGCTGTCACATTTTGTGAAATAGAGTTGGAAATAGCTTCAACCGAAGTTCCTAGTAAACTTTCGCCATCTTTGGTTCTTTTCTCGTTTATCAATTTATTAAACGTTTCCTTCAAAAATGCTCTTTCATCTGCCACAGTTTTGGATCTAATTTCAACAACTGGATATTCGTGTGCTGACTCCTCCAAACTTTCGCTGTCACTTTCTTCAGTTTCAATTGTTTTCACATTTCCCCGTGGTTTTAACTTTTTCGGATTTTCCTCTTCGGTTTCGTTTGCTAAAATACTCGAATTAATTTTTTTTACATGAAATTCTGTTTCTTCAATAATTTCTCTCAGAGTTCTAGTTTCCATTAATCCCATGGGCTCTGTTATTTGAAAAGATGAAACTCCCAGGATCTCTTTTCGGAGAATTTCGTTTTCGGCTTTAATTTGAAGAAAGGCCTTTGTCAAATCGTCCAACCGGGACTCGATCCTTTGGAGGGTATTTTTCCTGTTAATTCAGAGACGTATTTAGATTTAATCAGCTTAAAATGCGTCTTTGAAACTGTATACTCAAAATAAAGGACTTTTTAATAATTATAGCTTTAAATTATATATAATTATCTTTTTAATTCATAAATATTTTAGGAATCGATAAAAATTTAAACTCAAACTAAAACTGACATTAACGTGCTTTTGGAAATTCCATTGTAAGGCTATTAGAATTCAACTAAATATAAAATGAAAACGTTAGACAGTTTGT
Source organism: Allacma fusca (assembly GCA_947179485.1). Classification (NCBI taxonomy): domain Eukaryota; kingdom Metazoa; phylum Arthropoda; class Collembola; order Symphypleona; family Sminthuridae; genus Allacma; species Allacma fusca. The sequence goes on along the minus strand of OX359246.1, from coordinate 74,318,461 downwards.
TGGAAGTAGGAATTTAGCCGACATCCGACATTTGTCGGAAGATTTTAGCCGACATTGTCGGATCAATCAGGATTTAGGCCGACAATGTCGGCTGGATTTTAGCCGACACTAGAAAAAAATGGGATAGTAGCCGATCCGACAAAACTAGATTTTGGCCGACATCCGACATTGTCGGATCCTCCTAGATTTTAGCCGACATTGTCGCCTGAATTTATCCGACATTGTCGGCAAAACAGGATTTCAGCCGACATTGTCGGAAGATTTTAGCCGACTTTTGTCGGCTAACTTGGATTTTAGCCGACAAGCAAAAATTTAGGATTTTACCCGACATCCGACAAATATCTAGATTCTAGCCGACATCCGACATTGTCGGCATATTTTATCCGACACCTTAGCTATCGAATTGTTGTGCATATACATACTAGCTTCAGTTAACATTAAATCAGTATCTGTAGGTTTACGAAATTTTAAACAGCTGAATTTCACATGGTCAATATAAATTCAATGCGGGAAATGTGCTTCGTATTATATGAACAAAATGGACGACAAATTAAATACAGAACATATACAAGATGTAATTTGAAATTTTATTTTATTAAAGAATACTTGCTACAAATCAACAAAAATGTACTTAATTTAAACAATAAAAATTTTAAAAGTCAGATCATTCTATTTTTAATAATTGCGTTGTAGTTTCATTCCATACTTAGTAATAATAAATCAATGCGAAAAACGGTCTACGTAATATTCTACACCGTAAAAAGTTCGTACATTTCTTGATTCAAGTGGTGTTCGTTGCCGAACAATAACTCATAATTAAGAATTGTGAGAAATTACAATTGTCTGTTTTGTCATATATAATTGCTATAACATTACTCCATTAAGTCTCCATTCTACACATAATTGTTTGACGTTGTAATTGCAAGAACTTAACCTCTAGTCGAAACGGTTTAAAAAGCTAGTACAATATAGTACCAACGCAATGTAATAACTATTTGGAATATAATACAAACGCTCTGAACAATAGATTTTAAACAAATCAAGCTTCTATTGATTATTACAAATTTGGGCTGACTGTAAGTTATGTGAAAAATACTGGTACGAATACAATAATAATTTTTTTCTATATTGTATTATACGCTTGGCATTCCTTTATAATTTAGAGATCCGGCATTTGGAATGACGGAGCTCGATGCCTTTCATTTTTAATGAATGGTCTTTGATTCAACATTAAATGCGGAATCAATGTGTTGTTGCGCTGTACATTTGTGTCTTCATAATTTCTTCCAAAGCAGCGTCAAAAGATTGGAGAGACAAATATTCCTGAAATAAATCTGCTGATATCAAAATTTGGTTTATGTTCATGACCTTTCTGACCATACATGTACAAAGGGCATACCAAGGTTACTTTTGACCCCGTTTGGAAAAAAAATTTCATGTCAGGACTAGGGTGCCCAGATAATTACAATCTCAAATCAGGACTCCTAAGTAAAGAAAATATTAAATTCAAAAATCAAGCATAATAAGGTTTCATTGCAGTTGAACTATTTATAATTGGCTTCCATATCCCGGGCATAGTAGGTACTCACTTCAAGAATTCAGCTTCTCTTGTAGTCATACTTTTTAGATGGTTTAACAACTGTCAGTAATCGTTTAGGTTTTGATAGCTCACAATAATCAGAAGCTCAGATTTACGACATTTATGTTTAATTAGCAGTTTTGTGGGGTCCAAAAACCGTGTATTAAAAAACAAATCTTTCAGCCTCAGCGTTGCTAGTTTATATTGCATAAAAATGACATCTGTGTAAGAGGTTGCCCGCAATAGTTGTAAAACAAAACTACATGTATTTTGCTACAACTGTTCAGAACCGTTTTCAGAATTAGAAGACTTCGTTATAATTGCATATTCGTTAAATAGCTTATATGTATATAGTTGAGTGTTCATGGATTTTAGTGCTATTTCGAAGTCCAGAAGCGAAAAATCGCTATCTAATCACAGGAACTTTAAATACGTGTGAAATTTAATCTGAAAAGACAGCTTTTTCACATAATTAACAAATGAATTATAAATCATACAAAGCTCTTCATTGATTTTAACCGCATCTACATTGCGAAGAAAACTTGTCAACTTAGCGCCGTAGAAACTTTCGTTGATTATAATTTAAAAAATTTGAATGAGCTCCTCCATGACAGAATATACTATTTCAACCGATTACGGTCAGTGAAGTAACCATTTTACAATCTGGAAACATTTGTTTCACTAAACAAGAAAGACATCCCGAACTTTTAAAAATATCGGTAATGATTTATTTCATGATAAGCCAGGGCTAATTATGCAGCTGTTGTTTTGTCACCACTTTGATTTTTAAATGCTTTTAACACAAATTAGCGTGACTCACGCACTTTTTATAATAATTTTCTGTCGAAATATGCTCTTTCAAATCCGTAATCCCACCATTAGCACAACTTTTATCAAATGTGCAGATGCAGCACCAAAACTATTTGCCGCTTTTGCTGCTACACTTAATACAACTTTCCACACAACATTGTAAAGACAACTATTCTTTGGCATTACGAATCATTATTTAACATTTACCGATCTTTAAAACGAGAAACGAAGTCTTTCAACCAGTCATTTTAAATGGGCACATGTACTTGTTAGATATCCTAAACTTTTATTGGTAACTGTAAGTGAACACTACAGCACTTACGTACAATTCCAGTTTAGATTATTACGAAATAAAGCGTTCCAAATTATTAAAAACATTTTACATGCAGCGCTATACATTTAGGTTCATGTGCGTAGTTACTATTTGCTACTATAGTAATATGGGGGCAAAGTGACTTTATGATAAATTATGTCAAAGTTTATTCACGGTCTCGAAATGCAACAAAAGAATATTTTTTGTCAGAGTTTTACCTAGTGCTACAAAGTCATATTTTTGGAAAGCTACTTTGAAATCAGAACTAAATTCAAGCTCATCAGGTCATCATGTGACATTGGGTCAAATCAGGACAGTCCTGGTCAAATCAGGACAGTCCTGGTCAAATCAGGACGTCTTGGCACCCTAGTCAGGACCTGTTACATTAAAGTAATGTGAAATAAAGAAGACTAGGCAGTAGTTTGTAAATTTGTAGGCTTAAATGTTTTTTTCAAAATATGGCAGAAAATTCCTGTCATATTTTGACACTGTTATGATATAAGTAAATAGTATTTTCATGCGTATATCAAATGATAGTTGAGAATGTGCCATGATGCCAAAGATTATGCTGAGTCTGTATTATAATGAGTGTATATAATTGACAGCTAACTGCATGAGAAAAGAGAGACACAGAAAGAATAAAGCTAACTCTCGAATGAGAACAAGCTAGTGTGAGGATGAGCCTTTGACTCATCCCTCACCTAAAGTGTGTTATTCGTTTTCAATTCGACTCACAATTAGTAAAACTTAACTTTTTCCCTAAATTAACCCATCTCTTTCTTTATTGTTTCTCATATTGATCACGTACATCTCGCTCCAGCGAGTTCCCCATGGTTTAACCCCATCTTATCATAAGGCCCATAACCTTAGCAATATCATAACACACTTTTGTTCGCCAGGATACATAGACTAGCCACGAATACTTTTTCAAGCTTAGAGCAGCATTTAGTCAAGTCTAGTGAAGTCAGCTGTATGTTTAAGCATCAATAGTCAGGTCTGGTTCTAGTCTTTATTCTCCAGCTGGTTTCCTAGTCAAATCTAGTCAATCCACCTGGTCACATACAGTAGTAATGTATACACATTGTGTTTGTTTTACAAAAATTAATAACTATTATACAACAGGTGAGCAGGATACGTATATTTTCAATAACTTCATAGACACAGGATTCTAAGAACTAAAAAAATGATGGTCAAGACTTCTACTGGGGACAATTTTGTTGTCCCGCCGACAATTCTGTCCTGTCTCGAAATCCTCGGGACTAAAAAGTTCGTCCCGATTCAGTCCCGAATAAACATGGTGACAAAAATGTTGTGTCGAAACTGTCCCGGTCTCGTACCGAAAACCTCGGGACATCCCGTCCCGATTATAATCCCATTCTTGAAAGAAATGCTCGAAATTCCACTATTTCTGCGAGATAACCTCAAATAATCGCGAAAGTTTACTTTAAAAAGTATTCGCATATAGGACAACCAATTTTAAACTGAACGATTCCCATACATTTTCATGTTTAAAGCAATTGTATACTGTAGAGGTATTTTTTCTGCCCCGATCCATTGTTCCGTCCCGTCCCGAAATCCTGGGACAAAACAAATCGTCCCGATTCAGTCCCGAAATAACCTGCGGACAAAACAAATCGTCCTGATTCAGTCCCGAAATAACCTGGGGACAAAACCTTTGTCCCGAAACTGTCCCGGTCCCGTCCCGAACAGAAGCCCTAGTCAAGATTGAACCTACACTCATAATTGTAATTACAACAAATAATTTCTGAGAGTAAATATAGCAATTATTATTGCTGTCAACTTGTTTCACAATGTTATCACACGATCAGTGGAATAACATTTCAAGTACCCGCGTACTCAATGTACACGGGAAGTCACTACTATGGTGTGATTTAGCACGAGAATAAGCGTTTTACTTACAATGACAACAACGATCCTTTAAAACGGATTCCGCGCAAACAGCTGTCATCGACAGACGGAGTGTCGTCAGTTGCGGGAAGGAAATTTGTAATCAATAGAACCTTGATTTGTTTAAAATCAATTGTTCAGAGCTTTTGTATTATATTCCAAATAGTTATTACATTGCGTTGGTACTATATCGTACTAGCTTTTTAAACCGTTTCTACTAGAGATTAAGTTCTTGCAACTACAACGTCAAACAATTATGTTTAGAATGGAGACTTAAGAGTAATGTTATAGTAATTATATATGACAAAACAGACTAATTGTAATTTCTCACATTTCTTAATAATTAAGAATAATTATTATGAGTTATTGTCGGCAACGAACACCACTTGAATCAAGAAATGTACGAAATTTATACGGCGTAGAATATTACGTGGACCGTTTTTCGTATTGATTTATTATTACCAAATATGGAATGACACTACAACGAAATTATTAAAAATAGAATGATCTGACTTTTAAAATTTTTAGTGTTTAAATTAAGTACATTTTTGTTGATTTGTAGCAAGTATCCTTTATACTAATCTGAAAGTGATTGTCTTGATGATGATGATGATGAGAGTGCCAGTCGTCACTTATGTACATGACATGTTGAAGTATAGCGGCTCATTTTGTTCTTTCATTCATGAACAAAAATGCTTTAATTTTTATATTAAAAACTTTTAAAAGAAAAAAAGACTGATTTTTTATTTTTACTCACTTTTTTGTACGAATAAAAAAAAGAACTTTTTTTTTAACATTTCTTTACCTGGGCAGACTGAAGTTATAGTAACCAAGTGTTGCTACAACTTAATCCTGTTCAAGTCAACAAAACATAATGCCATTTATTATTACAAACCAGAAAAAATTAAAAAAGAGAGAAAAGAAATAATGCAATGCTAAAAAAGTTACCAACAGTTACTATCTTGCATCTTAAAATTATTGTGAACAGTTAATTTGAATCAACTACCACTTTGATTATTGTGCACACCTTTGAATATTTGTACACCTAATATGACCAGTCATCATCTTTTAACTACCACTATAAAATTCTAACTTTGGATATGAGAGTAAGCAGAGTATAAGAGTAACTTTGGGGTCCACCAACACATGTCAGACATAAAGCTAATTTTAATGGTGTAGCTATCATGCATTGACAGCGTTCTGGATTACGAAAAAAATTGACACTGTCGTGGTCAAAAATTAGGGTCTTGAATAGATCACATTTTGTGGTCAATTCTTATAATTCTAATAATGGGTTCCAGCAAAAATGAATAGAAACAAGGGCAATTTCAAATTGCAAACATTCTGTCAGCTTAAATTATTTAACTACCATTTTATAAGTACCATGTATACAGCACCTATTTACTAAACAGCATTTAAATATTTTAAAAAAACATTTATGCCACGGAAAAGTTTGAGAGCAATTCTAAAACTTATTCTTTGAGTAACGACTTCAAATATAGTAAAAGGACAGGCTTAAGGTTTTAAAAATGAGCTAATCCTATTTTGACCAAGTCTGTGGTAATGTTGCTAACATAAATATGATGCTTTTAGTTTTCCTAAGAGTAGGCTTTTTATCTAGCTACTATGCCAGTTCCATTCGATGTTTAATTGTATCTACAGATAAACTCAATGCAACAGTAAAGTTACTTTAAAAGCCTATATACGAAATGTATGTAAAACAGTGAATATTAGAACATTGTTCAGTGACGGGGAACTTTGAATAACATAAATAGTCAAATAAATACAAAGGTCTTTCTGCATGGAATCTGAGGGCCTTCATTATTTTTTTTGTACCCTGATCGGACCAGAGTTGGGCCCCCTTAAATTCATATAGGTTTAACAAAATTTTTAATTTAACTTACCTTTGCAAGGAAAGTAATGAAAAAATTGATATAGAAAGCCATTATTAAGCGACGAAGTTGGTTTCTGTCACAGATTTTACCCGATCGAAACGGATAAGAGGTTTAATCCATTGCATAAATTTAAACGAAGAATAGTCTTATATGTAAAAACGCCCTGATTATATATTGTTAAGTGTAATATTTTTTTATGATTCACATACCGTTGCAAATTATAGGGGGCTATTCTTTAATAAAATAAAATTTCAAATTACATCTTGTATATGTTCTGTATTTAATTTGTCGTCCATTTTGTTCATATAATACGAAGCACATTTCCCGCATTGAATTTATATTGACCATGTGAAATTCAGCTGTTTAAAATTTCGTAAACCTACAGATACTGATTTAATGTTAACTGAAGCTAGTATGTATATGCACAACAATTCGATAGCTAAGGTGTCGGATAAAATATGCCGACAATGTCGGATGTCGGCTAGAATCTAGATATTTGTCGGATGTCGGGTAAAATCCTAAATTTTTGCTTGTCGGCTGAAATCCTGTTTTGCCGACAATGTCGGATAAATTCAGGCGACAATGTCGGCTAAAATCTAGGAGGATCCGACAATGTCGGATGTCGGCCAAAATCTAGTTTTGTCGGATCGGCTACTATCCCATTTTTTTCTAGTGTCGGCTAAAATCCAGCCGACATTGTCGGCCTAAATCCTGATTGATCCGACAATGTCGGCTAAAATCTTCCGACAAATGTCGGATGTCGGCTAAATTCCTACTTCCCAGTTTGTTCAATGAGGAAAATATGATTTGTTGATTCATTTATGCTTTTTTATTTCGCTGATTACGCAAGTGACCTGAAAAGGATCCTGTATGTGATAATGGTTCATAGTCGACTATTCCATTTAAGTCAAAGGTGTCCAAATGACTGAGGCTACCCTATATGCTTCCTATATTTAATATTGGGACCGAGCCTACATATATGCCTACATTTAAACTGCCGAATAGATCCTATATCCTTCCTATATGGGGAACACCAGGCCTACATATAAGCCTACATTTTATTGACAAATAAGCTCAATGTATTTAACACTCATCCTACATGCTATATACTTTTCGTTAGCTACAGGTTGCGTAAGGGCATTCTGTAGTTTTCTATTTAAAACCCCTGTCTCAAGTCAACGGGATTGGAATAAAATAGTGAAGTTTCTAAGATCAAAGCAGTTTGTCGATCTCGGCTTGGTTTGCGCCGGAAAACGTGCCGAAGTTTTATAACTCTGTTGAAAAGGGATGCTGCACTTGAGATTTTCCAAATTAAATACCACAAGAAACATTTTCCAGTGTGAGCAAAACAACTCAATTGTGTGACAACGGAAAGGTATTAGCTGACTGACAACAATTCTCGTAGGAAATCCTGTTTGAAATTGGAATTTGGTTTAAACGTAAATATTCACATCTTTTCTACTTTATCGAAAATTTCGAACTTAATTTCGGTGAGGTTTTAGCGAATATCAAGGCGAAATGGTACAAAATTTTCACTCTTGGTACACACCATAAAACATTCAATCTGCAAAGCTGGCAGATTATTCTTTAATTTTTATGTTACCCGTTCCATATGCCATTAATTGAGAATTATGTGCTTCAGTAGCTTACACGTGCGTGTAATTTCACGTCGGCTGAGCCTACCTATTTTGTAGGCTAGGGTTCAAGTGTATATTCTTGTACCCTATTTTGCCTATAAGCCTATTCAGTAAAACCCTTGCACCCTATAATTAGCCTACAAATAGGCCTATATGTAGGATAGGCGGACACCTTTGATTTAAGTATTTAAATAAAAATAATGGTGCAACAATTTGCTCTAATTGCTTGACTTTGTCTTACCCAAATTCAGATCACTGCAATAATTCTTCCTGATTAAATGATGCAAAAACTGAACTTAAATTTCCATGACTTGGAAGAAGATCCGAAGAACAATTTACCTAGTTCGAAGGTCCGGAAGAATTCTCGAGTGGGATTTAGTAACTAACGTAAAAATAATTACTAAAATATTAATTGAAACTGGAATTGGAGATGAACAGAAACAGAAGTGTCGTCTGAAAATATCCCGCTGTATATACAAACCGTGATTCCTCCAGATCAATGGAAAATGGAAAACGCGACAAAACATATGCAAATTCAACAAACTCTAAAACACGTGACTCCTCAAGTGGGATATTTTTCGCTAAAGTTGTGATAAGATTAAATTATGAGCGGTTTAACCCATAGTATGAAAGAGATAAGGGAAGGTTACACTTTATAAGAGGATTTTTCTTATCACCTGAATACAACGCAGTGAATCCTTTAGAACCTTCGTTTGTTTCTAAAATGTTGTTAAATGTTCTAAATGTTCCTCTCTGCATGTTCAGGGTGATTATTTGGTTACACCGTTTTGTAGCAATTTAGTTACATATTTTCCTAAATTTAATTCATAGAACTGGTTCATTGTTTCAGGCCCCGGCCCCAGCGTCAAAAATGTCCAGCAAGGTCGGTGGTTTTTGTTAATTTCTTCATTGTTGGATTCCTGCGAAGATTAGAACAAAAATTTTGACTCTAATTTGTAGGACGTTTTAAGTGAAAAATTCTGAATAAAGAACGAAAGGGAGAAAAATGCAGAAAATATGGAACTTGAGATCCTTAAAATTTCTCGTAAAAATATTTCGGAGAGCTGTATTTGTAACTAGCTTCAAAGGGTTTCATATGTTTATGATGTGGTCATCTCATAATCACTGTCTCGTAACGTAATATTGCGAGGGAAAGTATATGAATGACTTTAAAAGGGAAGAAAGCTCGTAAGCATTGCAGGCCGAACCAGCGTCAATAAATGGTAACGTACAAGCTGGCTTCTAATGTAAAAGTATCAAATCCTTATTATTAAAGAGCACTTTCTGTCCGTTTATTTAAAGTTCCCAGCGTTAATAGTTCAGTGGCCTCACACAACACCCAAAAGGTACCATGCCAAGCACTTATCCTTATTATTACTCGACCTCTCGACCTGTCCGTTGATTTAAACTTTCGCGGCTTTGGCTTTACAATCCTTTACAAACCTTCGCGGCTCATTTCACTATATAGATAGCAAGCCGCTGTGTACCAGGATACACCAGTCTTAGACTGATGCTGAAGTACTGACTGCAACATTGAATGACTGACTGATGACTGACTGAGACTGCGACTGATAAATCTAACTACAGCTGAAGACTTTGACTGACTTAGACTTATTTCTGGTTCAGCAGGAAGGATGTAGAAATCAAGAAAATCATAAAGCATACGTACGGTATCTAACGGACCAAAATTTACATTTCATTTCTTTGATTAGCTTATAAGATTCGAAAAAATTATTACTCAGCGAGATATTTCCAGAAAATATTGAAGATTTTTGTAGTATTTTACAAAAGTAGATTCCAGGTCATAAATCGCATTAAAATGCAGCACAAAAAAATCCCAAAAAATATACATTTTTGAATTTTTCAGGAAGCCCTCTGAGACTGTGACTGATTTTAGTGACTATGATAATGACTGGGACTGACTGGGACTCATAGTAAACGGCAAATAGACTTATGGACTGACTGACTGATCAGAAACTTAAGACTGATTTTGACTTGGACTGAAAAAGATAGGGACTGGTGGATCCTGCTGTGTACTATATTATTTCACTATATAGCCAAGCAAGTCGGTGGTATATACAGCAAGCCGTGAAGTACAGCGGGCTGAAGCTGAAACGTTGTCGCAGAGGAGAGCTTTTTCAGCTCGCTGTGCTTCTCGCCATATACCAACTGCTTGCACCATATTGGAAGCTCGCAGTATTACGCAATTTTAGATTATCACTTAAAAGCGCTAATCATAATTATTATAAACATTAGACATAAATCATCAAATTTGGATTAAATTAAGTCTGGTAGTGAAAATACTACCTTTCGGTTACAGCAGTGACACATTTGATGAGAAGAGAATTTTAATGGCCGAACTTTGTACACATAAGTGTGGGATTCTTATTAGGAAAAAGCAAATGGAATTTAAATTACTTATTGCAACCGTTTTTATATATAGCATCAGATAAATTCTCAGAATTTGTATTGCTGAAGTTATTTACTCAATATTTTTAATTACAAGTCATTACATCCATACATTTGATCTTTACCCAGTAAACCACAATATGATGGCATTTTATTGGCCCAATACACGTTTGCCAATGCTGGTTGAATATTCACTTTGGCCGCTGGGCCTTTGCTGGTCAGATTTTGGCAGCCAAATATTTTAAGAAGTTTGGCTATTTAACTTTTCTATTCAGTGAAGCGGATTCGGCTTGTTATCGGGCCGATGCAGGGTGTTTGTTGGCAAACTGCAACGACCAGTGAAGGTTTCCAATCTGAGTACGAATGGCGGCCAGAATTTAGCCAGAATTAAAATAATATGGATTCCGTAAAATAATTGATAATGCCATTAATTTGCTTTTCCATTTGTAAAAATATTTTTAATAATACTTAAACCAAAATTACCAAAACGAGTTAGATACGTACATATACACAAGTAATTTTATGAAATTCTAATGTTCATATTACATCGAGACAACAATTAAGAGTGCACAATGTCAAATGTCATTGGTAAACTAATGAATAAATTATCATCATAAAAACATGGAAGCAAAACACATTTTTTGTTTAAATCTTTAACAGACATATTTACAGGATCGGACAAATTTGAGCAACCATAAATGCATAACTTTTTACTATCTAAGGGATACTTAGTTATCGTACTTAAATTTTTATAATATTTACAAGAGACTAACCCAGATTCGATTTGGTCTAACGAATGAATCTTTACAACTTGAAGAGATTTAGTTAGAAAGTAGGAGTCAGAATCTTTCGTTGAAATAAGAACGCCATTTAACATGAATTTTTGCTTGTTTGAATTTTGTACAAATCCACATTTTGGAGTTTTTTCTAGCTTTGGATGCAAATTTTGTTCTTGAACTCGGTTAACTACTTGCTGCAAGTAATGTTTTTTGGATTTGACCATTTTTTTCAGCTTTTGCATAAATATTTCAAATCCAAAACAACTGCAATTGTCTAAACTGGAAAAATTAACACAGTCGTCAGCAATATGTATTAAGGAGTGTACGTTGTATACCATGAATTCTATTCCATACAATGTTTTCGCCTCAACGACAAACTTGATGAGAAAATCTTTTGCCATGTGGTTAATAGAATGTTTGTGTGCATTTGGACTGACTAGCATAAATATTGCTGAACTTAGAAGTAAAAAGTGACTGTAAAGATCTTCCCGTAAAATGTCACGTAGAACAGCGACGCCATAGTACAGTAGAAAGGATCTAAATTCAGTCGCTTTAAATCTATCTATTTCACGTAGCTGCCTTGGTTTACGACCGAATTCGACTGGTACATAAGTCGAAACTATTCTCAGTCTTTCTGAAATTAATTCGACATCCCTTGAGCGCAGTCTCACCTTAAGTGAACCCTTTATCCAAGAGTTTAGCAATTTTCTTGTTACACCTAAACATATCAAGTGCATGTAATCAAGCACAAATTGATTGACCATATCAATTGGTAAATGTATTAACGGACTAGTACCTACATGGTGCTCCTCTTGTGTTTGAACCCTAAAATTAGCGTTAGTTCGCAATTTACAATTAATTTCTGCTAAAGTTACTCGACGCTCACAATAGTCTCCTTCTTGCTCACATTTCTCGCATGAGAAGTATGAATTATGTGGTTTTACGCATTTGAGGAAACTTCGAGCGGGGGCGTCTGCCGTAAAGAAACTAATAGCAAATGTATATAAAATTCCATTTACAGTTATTCCCTGAGACATTAAATGTTTTACTTCAGCTACAAATTTCTCTAAGTACATACTCAAATTTTTCGGTTTTGATCTACCACTGTAAAGCGCTATCAAAAATGGTTCTTGACAAACTGCCTGATTAAGTACCCCTATCAGTGGCCATAATTGGTCATTGCTACTTTTTGCGATGGGTAATCCATCGCACCCAACACTCATTGTCACAAATTCAGAATAGTCTGAATCTGCAAAAAATGGGTATGGTTTTGCAATCAGACCAGAAATAATTCTGGCTTTTACACTTTCTTCAATTCCAAAATAATAAAAATTGCCGTCATTACATGTTTCAAAAGGAATTGATCGAGGTGTGGCAAGCAATGTACGGGTACATAGAGGTAAGTGTTCATTTACATGAGGACCTATTATCTTCAAGAGATTGTCCATTGCATTATGCGGTATGTAAAATTCTGAACACCATTGAGATAATTTAGTGATTAAAGACCTGTTTCCCTGAAATCCATTATCTGAAGAATCACTACTGCTTGTAGTACTTTGAAATTGGTCAGAAAAATCTGCGCGTGCGAGTGTGTTTTGATCTAGATGTGCGACTGTGTAGTCACCAGGAACATCTGGGCTGCCAGTTTGATTTACAGTCAAAGGGGAAAAATCTGAATTTACTTCTTGACCAATGGATCGTAATAAATCAGAAACCATTGCTGCGGATTTGCGTCTCTTTGTACGCGAACTAATTGAACTAATCATTTTGCAATTTTGGAATACTGAGCGAACCCAGTTTTAATAATTATTACTACTATAAATAACAATATTTACTTCTGGAATCAATGTGTATTAGCTTTATTTCTTTGCCGTTCTGCTCTACCTCCGTTGCGATCACCAGAACCAAGAAGCCATTTTTTCACGGTACGCTCTACCTCAAACTCTGTCGGGGTGGTGTCTTCTGGATTTTTTCTTACAGCCGCTAAAATTAAGGTTTCAGTAAATATTTGTAAAAATGTTCATCGTAGAGTTAGGAAACTTCAGAAATCTGATATAAATAATTATGTACTATTAAATCTTACCAACAATGCATGGCATCAAAAGATGACCTTGAAACTTTAGTTTGTCCCTCGTTCCTGTAAAGTTTGCAGCGTTAGCAAGGTCAGGGCCAATCAATCGACCCAGTACGCGTTTCACGAAGTTTTCAGTGTCAATTCCTCCGATACCTTTTAGGTAGGTAATCTAAAGGTAATATAAAAATATTAATTAGCTCCCGTTTTTCTTTTTTAAGGTCGGGGGATCCATATAATCATTTGTCAAATATATTACAATATACTTACAAATTTTAATTTGTTGTCCTTGGTTATCATTCAAAGTATAAAATTCGTTCGATGAATTTATTGGAATGACTACTCCAGGGATATCAAAGTCCTCGAACGCAGTCACCGAAGAACTCTGATTCAAAATCCGTGTGACTTGCGCAACATCTGCTGAAATGTTGACTAACTGACGAAGAACAATTTTTTGAAAATCTGTCATTGGGGTTTAAAAAAGTACTTATTTGAATGACATCCAATATTTATGAAATTAGACTGCCTTATTTGTATGAGCATGCCTTCAAATTGTTTAGTAAGATGGTTAATATTTTGAGCGAGTTCTAAAATCCCGAAATGAGCTTGTGGTAACTGCTGAGGATCACTGCTATTAACATCTCCAATATTTAAAGGGACTCCAACGTCTGAAGTTTCATTTACGTTGGACAGTGAGGACGATTCATGCTGAATAACAAATTGAATTTGACCCGGACAATTACCGCCTACATAATGATAAGATCCAAAAGAATTAATTTTGTTCATAACATTGTTGCTCTAATATTTTATATTAATTTTGTTTATAAACTGAGTCTGGAAATAATCTAGAAGCCACCACATATGTTCACACAAAACGGTATGATAATTAACCAAAAATAATAAATGCTGGGAACAAAATAAACAAATCATAAATTGTTACACTACCCGCTTCGTTAACTTCAAAAATATTTTCGAAGTTACCAACTTCAAGCACGATTTGGTCATCTGCATTAGTTGACTCTTTGGTTGATCCAATATTGAGCTCCGAGATTTGGATTACATCATTATTGAAGTAGGCAACTGATGTTGACGGAACAGTTTGCTGATTAAGTCGATGCGTTCTTTTACGAAGCTTTCGTCCAGGAGTCCTATCATCACCATCGGTGTCTGTCAGCTCAAACTCGCTATTTTCGATGGCCTTCTCTAGTCCAGCACAGGCTTTTTTGTAGGAATCTGTAAAGATAATTAATGAAATTAAAATCAAATATTAAATGTCAAATCCTACACATGACGTTCAAGAGAAGTCTTATGTTTCATACATTGAGATACGGCATAATACAATTTTCATCAAAAATCCAATGAGCTCCGTGAGCTTTAATGACTAACATTTCAGCACCGATTTTCTCTTACATTTACCCAGCTGCTTTCATATTACTTGTAAAGAGCACCACTTGACAGTTTCCGTACATAATAGTCTTCTTCATCTCGTATGTGTCTCAATACTATTTTACTTACGAATTATTAATTTCGTAACATGTTATAAAAAATGAATGTTTACCTGAACCACCCCTTATTTTGCAGTCGTAAATCTCCCAGTTAACTTTCGGATATTCAAGAGGGTCCACTGATTTCTTCACAAGATTTGTTGTTTTGATGTCATCTGTGTTGACAGGCCAGTGTGATTCTGTCTTATTCGCAAGAAGCCAATTAAATGGAACAATTTCAAATGTATTGTCCTTAGGGAAATGAACAATATAAAAGGTTCGCTTCATAGCGATTAAATTAAATGCAGACAGATTTTAATCCGCAGAACTTGGAGAATACACTGAAAATATTATACTGGACAAGATGCGCGTGTGATAGTGAGAACATTGAAATTATGAGAAGTCAGAGTATTAGAATGCAGCATGCTCCTACTGGCAAATGATTGGAAAAGGTTAGCGAAACGACTTCGCCGGTGATACAGTATATTGGCCTAATATCGGCATGCCGAGTGTATTCCAATAAGATCAGGCTAGGTCCATAGGCTTTAGCCAGAACCATAGCCGGACCTTTACAGGCTGGCCGTTATTTATCATCGTAGCGACTGGCCGTCACAGCCAGAAAAATCTTTCCATTGTACCATGCAGTTGCCGTTGGTTTCTTTCTGGTATGCCAACAAAATTTGCCTGCCACTGGCTTCCCTTCATTGCCTAAAGTTGGCCGTGTAAGAACCAGAGTTCGTGGTTTACTGGGTATATCCCCTACAAATATCATTATGAATTAAGGATGGATTTGTAGGAACCACACGGACTTTAATAACAACAGCAATGATAAATGTTGCGCTAATATAACTTCCTTTTACTTTTCCTATTTTAAATTATCAGTGCGTCCAGTGTCTGATACTTCAGTTAGATTATTACGGTACAACTGAGATATATACAAATTATAATAACAAAAAATCATATTTGATCCACTAAGGGGTGAAGCACCATACAGTGATTCAACAGCAACATTTAATAACAATGTTGGTTGGTATTAAGTTGATCAAGCGATTAGTTAAATTCCCCGTGTATAGCCAAATATTGAGTTTGGGAGAGATCTTTAGTGGGCTGGAGCGTTCTACCATAATTTTTTGATGATGAATTGCCAACTAGCTTTTTGAAACGAATTGTTAGTCTTACAATTAATAGTTCTCATGTCTTATATGAGATTACTTTGCCCAGCGAAGCGGGCTATTAATATTAAGCCTTCTCGACATGCCATGATACGGAATCTTTAGCAATTCAAGGTTTTGTGTATACTCTCACAATTCTCAAGTAATTGCCCCTGTGCGAAGCACAGGGCTTTTTCTAGTTATTAACGAGCACTACCTGTCCGTTTATTTAAAGCGCCCCTGTTAATATAAGCGCGCACGATTTAGGCATACAACAAGTCTCTACGACAGGACTTGATTCCTGAGCCGTTAAGCCTTTAATTTCTATACTCACACTACCACCTGTACAAGTAATTGGCCCTGCGAAGCACAGGGATTTTACTAGTAGACTAAAATATTATACCAAATAATGTCCATTTAAATCAACTACCTTCCAGCACAGCGGTTGATATTGGATGTGAGCGACATCTGCTGGCTTCTGGTAAAAATTATTGGAGAGCATACGTCCTCTGTCAAACAAAAGCTCCTTTTGTTAAACATCCTTATTTCTTATTCACAATCACTCTATGAATCGGGGTTCCTCGTTTCAAGAAACAAATGGTATATATGTAGGTTCCAATACAGTTACTTCGTAAATATGCCTATTTTTGTAAAGTTAAACAAATCAATTAAAAGCAATATTTTCGGTACTTTGGATTCCGTTGGTTTTTATTCGTAACTGTTAACATTACAAATAGCTGCCAATCCATTGACACATTTGGATTAAAACAAAACCGATTTGTATTGGACATTGGATTACAGTAATTTGAATGCTGTGTTTCAGGTCCTGGCCTTTGTAAAGATTTTAACCGTATCTACTCTAAAACCCCGCACCCAACTGGCATTAAACCCCCAATATATGCTTCTCCTATAACAACTTCAACTCAAAACGTGTATATTGTAATAGTCTAGGTTGGAGTTACTCCTTTTGAGCAACTCACCTGACTCTAACCTTGATTGATCGTGCTGATTATGTAATTAAGGAAATGCAATCAGTAAACAATCGTAGATGATTAACTCAAGCAATTGTGAACAAGATAACCCGAAGGCTTAGTTATTTATTCACACGGAAATGAAAACGGAAATGTTAACTTTATCAATAAAAACTCTGAAACTAAAAATGAATACAAAGATTAAATCTCGGAGGATTCTTAAAACAAGAGGAAAGGGAATAACTCTCAGTTCAAGACTGAGAACTCAAAAGTAAGATTAGCACACACTTGGGCACAGCCGTGTGTGACTCATACATAAGTACATCATTACATCAGATTATCATAAGCATACATGATAGACGTCTCCATAAGTGGAGCGTGAGATCTCCCTCGTCAGGGATTCTCTCTTCTCGCTCTAGACGCAGCTAGAGCTGACCTTTAACACTAATTACAATTTTATTACTTAGCTCGAACACTTCTTAAAAACTACACTGCTTACAACTAGGGATTCTCACCTTACATCCCGGGGTCCGGGAAAAACATTTTGTCCTCAAAATGTGAACACTTTTATGCTAAAATAAAATACCTGAAACTAAAATTAATCAAAATGATATATAATGGTACTTGATGAAGTACAAACTCGAAATATGATAGAGTAGACAGTTACAGCAAGAGAAAAAGAGAGACAAAAGATTGATTTTGTATTTTTCATCTATAAATTACACTTGTCAGTTTACAAGGAAGGCACTGCAAGTTTGCTAAAATGATTTAAAGCCTACTTAAAATTATGACAAAGTTTATTTTGTTGTAATTCTAAGCATTAGCACTAAATAAATTGAACACCGCACTTTTATATATACACAAAATCACTGGCTGGAAAAATTTCAGTAGTGATGAGGGAAGGTAACAACAGGAGCAGGATGCTGGGAGTTGTTGTTGTCTTCAGGGGGTGTTGACACGAAGACAGCCTGTTGAAGGTGTCCGTGTTGACGCGATGAAGCACGGCGATAACGATAACATCCATAAACAATTAAACAAAAACCAATAATAGTAAAGAATAAAATACCGGTGATTGAGAAAATTTTGAACTCCAGGTTGTAATCGCCAGTTCCAAGTCCAACTTCAAGTTGAGGGATTGGGATGGCTGGAATTACTGCTGGGGCAGCTGACTGGGCTTGAGCTGTTGGAGTGGCTGGAGTTGGACGCGACGACTTGACTATATCTTCCATTAAAAACTTTGGGGTCGGTTAGCATTAATAATTGAAACATTTTGAAATCTTGTATGGCTTGGTCCATTGGAGACAAGGTAACATTAGAGTTGAAATTAACACTATCACTCACACTAGTAACATCTTCTTTGAGAAGTTGATGAGGAGGAAGATTTTGATTGAAGGTGTTGGAAGGTGAAGGCACAAAATCAAGCACTTTAGCAATAACGGGTGGAGCAAGCACAAAACCGGCTCCGAGAGCCATCACTTTTAAAGCATTAGCACGCTTGTTCTTCTTAATGTCAGCAAGAAAAGGATTCGGGGCAACTTGAGAATGAACTGAATTTATACTTACTGAGCGAGGAGGAGGAATAGCCAATTTGTGATTGGAAAGACCTTGATGTTTGTTCATTTTTGGAAAACTTAATCCGTTGGAGAGTGAAGGCATGCTGCTCCATCCTCCAGTGGGGGGTAAAGGCGCCGAACCACCGGAGCCGATGAGGAGGATGAAGAGACAGCGTGGTGAAGCTCTTGGAGAGACCACAAACTCTCCGTGGTCGTTTAGCAGGAACTGCTGAGATGAACTCGACTGAATCACTGGAAGAGTCTCCGGATAAGGAGAGCGGGAGTCCGGAGCCGGGAGGCTCATCTCCGAAGTAATCAGAGGCGGGCTCGTAGTGTCCATTGTTGAAGAAGTCATCGTGGACTTCAGACCCGAACGGAGCACTTGAAAGGAGGGAAGGCGATAAGTTGGATTTTCGAATCTTATTCGAATGGGCTGACTGGGGGCAGGTCGAAGTAGTGACATTTGTTTGAATTGACACTGAGGGTGATTCACTGGTGGATTGGAATCCACTTGGCACACCTGAGGGCCCTGGCTGGGGTGAACCTCGGGGGGACTACCAAAAACTGAGCTCGAGAATGAGTTGGAGCTGACACCGGAATAGGCGGGCGACTGTGCGAATGGTAATTCGCAGTGCATGTCGATGTCGATGTATGGAGCAACTTCCGTTGTCTCGGAGCTGCTTTTAACTTTGCTAGAGTTGATTGGGCAAAAACTTCTATGTGGATCTGAGGATCCACTAAAATAACTGGGGTCGATAGAACGAATTCCGAGGGATAATCCCTCATTTGTTGGAGTGTTGAATTCCATGTAACTGCTTGGCGGTATGCCGCCGCACAATATGCACCTCTCAATTGATCTGTGAGCAGAGGCACAGCACTGGGAAGCACAAGGCCTAGAGCCACGTGTCGAAAAACTCTGTGGTAAATGGGAACTGAACAATCCGTTGCAGCAATGATCTGTCCAGATGCATCCGAATACTGAAGGGGAAATTTTTTTACAGTACACTCGGCCACCGGACAATAAACTGGGATATTTGCAAATGTAGGGGGTATAACCGTAGTTAACTGCGACCAAGGGTTCTCGCCTAATTTGAAAATTTTCCTGACTCCCAAAGTAGTTATAGGAGTCGAGAGGTCTGGAACTGTCGGGTATTGTGGAGGAGCTAGAGGGTTGGGGGACTGTTGATCCATTGTACTGCATGTGGAAATTATACACACAAATAAAAGTAGGTCAAAATTTAATCACGTTTAGCTTTGTTAATCAATCGTTGAGATTTTCGCACCGGAAGTGGGTGAATAACTGGAGACGAAACTTTGGTCGGAATGGGAGCACAAGTTGTAGGAGGAGGAGATGATGATGAAGTGTTAAAATCTTGAGATGAGGAGCGAAAGAAACTTAGCCAGGAGTCAAACTCATCCTGGTCATCACTTGTGTATACATACTCAGGGTGTATAATACCATCACCTAAATCTAAACTTATGAGCTTGAGCTGTGAAAGATGACACCGGACATTGGGTCGCAACCTTTGAGAAGGGAACGTTAAAACTAGCGCAGCATTATTATTCTTATCTATGCTTACAATTGTATAGGGGCCTATCCATCTACATAGTAACTTATCTGAAAGTCCTACTTTACGCTGTGGTAAGTAAAAACGAACGTGAGAACCGATTTTAAAATCAAAGGGTCGGTATTGCGCATCAAATTTTTCTTTAGCTTGAATTTGAGCTTTGCGAATTAATTGTGCGATTCGCTGATGCATGACTTTAACTTGATTTGGGCTTAACTGAGAAACACTTAAAAGGGAATTAGGGATCGAATTTAACATGGGAGCCGGAGGCTGGCGCCCGAAAAATGCTAGGAAAGGGGAAACTTTTGTAACTGAATGCTCACTGGTATTGTAAGCAGCAATTACATAGGGAACATATACATCCCAATTATCCTGATTATCTGAAACAAACTTACTAAGCATTATTGCTAAAGTTTGGTTCACTCTTTCCACGGCTCCATGAGACCGGGGTGAAAGGGCACACTAAAATTATGAGTAATATTAAATTGTTGTGTCAACTTTTGCACAACAGCCGACTTAAATTCAGCGGCACTATCAGAAATTAAAGTGGACATGCCTGGAAAAGTTAAAATAAATTGCTCGAGATGCATGGAGACATTCGCAGCATCTTTGACAGGAAGCAATGAAACATGAACCCATTTTGTAAACAAGTCTGTCAATACTAATACATATTTATTACCTCTGGGAGTTTCTTTAAACGGACCTAATAAATCCATAGCGTAAGTACTAGCGGGGATTTTTATTGGAATGATTTTAAGACTGTCCATCCGTAGACGAGTCTGATGCTGGCGACTTTGGCAATCGGGGCATTGTGAGCAATGCTTAAAAGTGTCCGCCGTCATGGATCGCCACCAATAATAGGGACGAATCCTAGCCAAGCATCTACGAAAACTTAAATGACCTGCTAATGGATGATTGTGAGCATTGTGTAACAATGTGGAAATCATGGCCTTAGGAACTAACAGTAAATTAGGTTGTCTAGGATTAAATTGGATAAAATATACACCATCACAGTTTGCGGTAACTTTTGAGCGCTTTTTTGATAATAATATCTGTAAAACAGGGTCAATTTCTTGAGCGTGTTTTAAATCATCAGGACTTATCAAAGGATCAAAAGGAGTGATGAGAGAAGAATGAAATCCGGGGAGTATTAAATCTTCCTCAGACTGTTGGGCATTGGACAGGGCATAGGGGCACCTTGAGACTCCATCCACATTTCTATGGAGCGAGCCTTTTTTATATTGAATAACATATCTATACTCCTGTAAAATAATTGACATCTTAGTTAATCTAGCGGTAGGGTCACGCTGACACTTTAAGAAACATAAAGCATGATGATCTGTAACAATAGTAAATGGCTTTAAAAATAAAAATTCACGTAACTTCTTTACGGAAAATACGACTGCAAGACACTCTTTCTCAGTGACACTCCAATTTTTCTCCGTAGGAGTGAGTGCACGAGAGACATAATGAACTGGATGCTCACCATCCTCAAACCTTTGATGGAGAATCCCTGCAATTGCAAGGTTGCTCGCATCTGTGTATAGTATACACGGTAAATTCTCGTCATAGTGTCTCAGTACAGGCGCATTACATACAGCCTGTTTAAGCTTATCAAAGGACTCATCGCAACCTTTGGACCAATGATACAAAGAATGTTTCTTGAGTAAGCTCTGCAATGGAGCTGCAATCTGAGCAAAACCTAAAATAAATCTTCGGTAATAACCTATAGTACCCAAAAATTTTCTTAATGTATCTAAATTATTGGGCTTTGGTTGGCGCATTATAGGAGCCACTTTTGCTGGTTCCGTAGTTAATCCTTGCTGGGTTAAATAAAAACCGAAAATAATATGCTCTTGCATTGCAAAGTTGCATTTCCATGGGCTAAGCCGGAAATTAACTCGAGCGAGAGCTTGAAAAACTAATTCAAGGGCAATCAAATGTGAAGGAAAATCACGACTGTAAGGAATAATGTCATCAATGTATGAAACAGCATGAGTGTAGCGTAGTTTTCCCAAAGCTGCGATAGCTAATTTTTGAAAATAAGCTAGAGCATTTTTGAGACCGAAACATACGCGGAGGTACATATATATACCAAATTCCGTAATTATAGCACACAAATGTCTATCATCAGGGTGTATTAAAGCTTGATAATAGCCGCTAAACAAATCTAATGGAGAAAAATACTTTGCGTGTCGAAGCTGAAAAAGTAAATCATCAATACGGGGAAGAGGAAATAATTCATCCTTTGTGATTTTATTCAATTTTGTAAAATCACACACTAATCTCCATTTATTTAATTTTTGTCTAACTAAAAATACTGGAGTTGAGTAATTAGAAGACTCACAAGGGACAATAATATTGGCCTGTATGAGCTTGTCTAGTTCGGATTTTAGTATTTCTCGTTCAACTGGGCTAAGCCTATTAGGTTTAGATTGAACGGGAACATCAGAATTTAAATTGATACGCATGGGAGGGAGAACACAAGCCTGTAAATCATTAATACTCCATGCAAAAAGATAAGAATAATTATTTAAAAGCTGAACAACGGCACTGTGTTGCTCTGGGGTCAATTGAGAATTTATATTGATCACTGCAAGTTGTTCAGTAGTCAATGGGTGAATGACGGAGGGAATGACTGGGGCTGACGAGACAGACTGTACAAACTCATACCTTTGTGAGTAACCTAAAATTGTGCCTGCAACAATAAGTTGGGGAGAGCGAGACACATTGGAAGCTAATAAAACATTTTTACTTTGGTTTATGACTGGAGGAAAAATAACTTGAAGTTGTTTTTCTACAGTGGGGTTTGGAATAAATGCACATGAATGGATGGAGGTCATATCAGTGGTTGGAATGTACATTTGTCGCCTTGGAGGGAGGTTAATAGTAAACAAAGATTTCACTGGTAAGGAGCAACCACACTCCGCTGAGCACACTTCATTGTATGCATGACTACGTAAGTAATGGGTCACTTGAGAGTTGTACATAATACTACGGCTTACGTCTACAACTAATGTGTATTGTTTGAGGAAAGCACAACCTAAAATGAATGAAGGAGTGAGACTATCCATCACATGAGCTGTAGTTGTATAATTAATATTATCTAACCTAAAACACAAAGTTACTACACTTGAAGTTTTTAGTTTGGTTTTATCTGCTGTCATTATGTGACAGGGAGGACCAGGTAATATTTTACACTCAGCTGGCACTGCACGTCTTAGAATTAAAGTATGTGTAGCACCAGTATCAACTAAAGGATCAATTGTCACTGAGGTAAAATAACACATAATATAGGGGCAATGTGTAGCACTTAAAACATTTACACTGGGAAAGTAATTTGAGGGTAGGACTGAAGAGTGGGATTCGCTTGAGCTTGCTGTGGAATTGCAGCCTGGGGTGGAGGCGCAAAAGCAAGTTCCACTCTTTGAACATTTTGACGGTTGTTGGGATTGAAATTGTTGTTCCGTCTGAAATTGTTGTTTTGAAAATTCCGTTGACCATTGTTGCGGTTCTGGAATTGTTGTCGATTCTGTTGGTTGTGGGGACCCTGATTGTTGGGATTGGGTCCCCGCTGACCGTTTCCCGAACGGCAGTCACGGGCAAAATGTCCAAATTTGTTACAATTGTAACATTGGAGTCCGCGAGCTGGGTTGGGATTTTGATTGCCATTATTATTTTGGTTCTGATGATTAGTATTACGGGGAGCAAAATTATTATTTCTGCCACCGCCTCGTCCACGACGATTATTATTACGTTGAGCGGGTGGGCCTTGTAACATGTTAACTTGGGCATTTGGATCATCTGATGTAGTTAATTTTTTAATTTGTTCCTCTAAAGCTAATATTTAGCAGTAGTATCGGGTATGGGAGTAGCCTCTTGTTGAATTTCACGATGTTCGCAAAATCTGACAAGGGCTGCAATGCTTGTAAAATTCAAGCCACTAACTGCTTGGGCGTATTTTGGGAGAAGTCCCGAAATGCCCCAAGCCACTCTATCAGCGAGGGGCATTTGTGCATCATAACGGGAGCAAAGGGTATCCAAAGCATATAAAAACTTAGCACATGATTCTTTTTCACCTTGAACTTTAGATTTAAGCTGGTGTAAATAAACTTGACGGCTCTTACCGTATCTTTCACGAAGAGCTGTATACATAGTGGGAATATCAACGACAGTGGAACCTGTACGTCGAATTTCACCTTGTAACCATAGAAATGGGTCAGGCAATAATAAATTGGGGAGATTATTTTGTAATTCCGCCCAATCCCATTTAAGTAAACCGATTGTCCTCTCCAAATCCATAATAAAATCAAAAACATCATGATTTGCCGGATCAAATTGATTGGTTTTCTTGAATATAATAAAAGAATTCGCTGGAGGGGTTTGAATCACTATCGTAGGCGGAACTGTCGTCGCCATTTTATTTGTATGATAATAAACTGTTGAAAAATAACCTGTAGGTTCTATAAATAAATCACATAAATTAACTACTGGAGGAGGCATCTTAAATTTACGAGAAGCACGGATTTGCGAAGCACTTTTAGTAGCACTAGTACTAGGAGTTGGTTTGGTAGTTTTAGTTTTAATAGGTGGAACTTTGGGAACAGTTGTAGTAGTTGGAGGAGTTTGAGTTGTACTACTAGAAACTGTAGTAACAGGTTGGCGCTTACGAGCAGCCTTTAAAACCTTATTTAATTGATTTTTATCTAAAATGTCAGGGTTGGAATTTGAACGAAGTGAACGACCTTGAGGTGGAGGTGAAATAGATGACTGAGATGCAAGGGGTTTCTTTGGAGGCGGTTTGGAGCCAGACATAAAAAACCATAATTATTTACGTAGCTTGTGTCCAGTAAAACATCAGTAAGTCTTGAAATGACCAAAATCAAAATAAAATAAACCAAAACACTTGGACGGGAAAAATCACTCCGTCATCACAAATAACACACAGGTAACTTTCTTCTGTGGTAAACTTGAAGGCAGGAACGGTCCGCTGCGAAAAATCGGAAGGCAGGCAAAACCTCTGCTTACAATGACTCAATCCTCGAAACCTCCGTGGGCCAGGAGAGTAAATTCGGGGGCAGTCCAAGTCAGCTGGTGTGGCCACTTGGTCCACCTGACTTCAGTAGTTGCAATCTACAAGTCCTTTAAAATTCTCAAGACGGGAATAAAATCAACCGTTAGACAAACCTCATATTAAAATTCAACCTCAACAAAATGCCAAAATGTCAACTTTTTACTTAATTACTGCGCTTTTAACCCGGGGAGCTTGATTTGAGAGCTATTCAAGGGACTAGTCACGGGTAATTGTGGTGATAAGTCTTTTACATTTGGCCACCATGTAATAGTCTAGGTTGGATTTACTCCTTTTGAGCAACTCACCTGACTCTAACCTTGATTGATCGTGCTGATTATGTAATTAAGGAAATGCAATCAATAAACAATCGTAGATGATTAACTCAAGCAATTGTGAACAAGATAACCCGAAGGCTTAGTTATTTATTCACACGGAAATGAAAACGGAAATGTTAACTTTATCAATAAAAACTCTGAAACTAAAAATGAATACAAAGATTAAATCTCGGAGGATTCTTAAAACAAGAGGAAAGGGATTTGATTTCGCTGGTACAATGAAAAATTTTGGCAAAGATTTGCAAAACTTAGTGAGCACACAAATGCTCCGGCCAGATCAGAAGTTATCCATCATCAATCAATACATCTGGCCAACACTTATTTATCACTTACAATGTGCTCCCATGAACAAAATTCCAAAGCGTTTTCTATTGGACTTGAATAACGTATTAACTAAGTCTATAAAAGAAATTGTTGGTCTTCCCGATGATGTTCCGACTTCAATGCTTTACACCTCAAGAAGTTTACGAGGATTGCATATGTTTAATGCTCAATGGGAAGTGTTTTTACAACATTATAATATTTGTGTGGCATTAGTGAATTCCAAGGTTAGTGCTATTCCCTATGTTCGCAACTGCTTTGCTGAAATGGAGGAATGTAGGAATGCATTAGGAATAAGCACTGAAGATATGATTTCTTGGAGGATTTTAATTTCAAAGTCAAAAACTAAAATAAAAATTACTAAAATGATGCGAGATAAATTAAGAAAACAACAATACGACGAATGGTGCAGTAACCTACATCGTGGTGCTGGAGTTGTGACGTACCAAGAATGCACTTTTGGAAATAAGCTTATTTTACATAAGCAAGGCCTTACTGGTTCTGAATGGATTTCAGTATTGAAAATGTCAACTAATGTTTTCCCTGTAAGAGATCTTCCCGGTAGGAGTCAGGACGGTTCCCGATGCAGACATAATGGATGCTTTCGGAGAGAAACCCTTGCGCACGTCCTTGGTTCCTGTGATAAGGGCAGTCTTTTACGCAACAACAGGCATAATGATATTAGGTCAATAATTGCAAAATATCTGAGAGACAGCAAGCAATGGATGGTGGTCGAAGAAGTACATTGTATTGGAGAGAATGATTCTACTAGACGAATTGACATTTTATGTTTTAATGAAGTAACCAAAGTAGGTTACATAATAGACCCAACTGTTAGATGGGAAAAAGATAGAAATCAACCAATGGAAGTGGATCATGAAAAGAAGCAGATTTATCAACCTTGTGTTCCTTTCTTTAAGCAGAAATACAATTTGAAAACTATTGAAGTTATTGGACTATTAATTGGAGCTCGTGGAACTATTTTTGAACATTTTGAACAATTTAGACAACGATTTAATTTATCTAAACAGCTTATAAACGATGTAATTATTACCACAATTTGTGGATCTTACAGGATAGCATTTCATCACTTGTACAATTAGTATGTTTATAACCAAGTTTATAACAAATATTTTTTGTGTTAAAAATGTTTGAAATTATTATGTACTGTGTCGTAAGGCAAATACTATTGTGGTATCAGTGAAATAAATTATTTCTTTCTCTCTCTCAGTTCAAGACTGAGAACTCAAAAGTAAGATTAGCACACACTTGGGCACAGCCGTGTGTGACTCATACATAAGTACATCATTACATCAGATTATCATAAGCATACATGATAGACGTCTCCATAAGTGGAGCGTGAGATCTCCCTCGTCAGGGATTCTCTCTTCTCGCTCTAGACGCAGGTAGAGCTAACCTTTAACACTAATTACAATTTTATTACTTAGCTCGAACACTTCTTAAAAACTACACTGCTTACAACTAGGGATTCTCACCTTACAATATTAACTCATGCGGAAATTTCAAAGGTTTTCTATAAGTAGCTCTGGAACTGATCCAGACCTGACCAAAATTTGGTCCGATGGAATGGTCCAGCTAGTGGATCAGAGCAGAACACAAGTGTTAAAACAGACTGGAACAATCCCTTCCCTACCAGGGAGTTTAAAAACATATCCGTCCATCGGGAATTGTGGGATTATATTCCCAGTAAAAATACAAATCCTCCGTGCCTAAAAACAAAACAGAAATTCACCTAGGGGCGCAGTGATATTTGCGTGAATCCCGTCGGCCCATTTTGGAAGGATCGCATCTATAAGATGTTTTGCGCAGACCTTTGTAGCAGGGACAGCGCCTGTGTATGTATGTATTGCCATGTTTTAAAATCTGACCTGGTTTGGTCTCCTGAGGTCAAACGGATGATCCAATCTTCTTGAAAGTCAAACAAGATATGACAATTAAAAGATCAGTGTAAAAAGCTCAAATTATCTGGTATTATTTGTTCTGCAGATATTTTAATTGCGGACAAATATAGTATACATATCAAATCAATAACAACAGGAAACTTCGTTTTATCTTGCTCCTGAAGATTAGTTCAATCAGAGCTGCGATCAAGTCAAGTTATTTCAGACAACTTGATTTGATCTTGACTTGAACTTGAAAAAATTGTCTAAAAGAGGTATCCGAACTTGAAATTGATGAATCAAGTTTCTCAAGTAACTTGAGTATTCCAGTTCACCATTTTCAAGTTCATTTTACAGAACTTGAACTTGATAAGAACTTGACGTTCAAGTTGGGCACATAACTTGACTTGAACGTGAACTTGAACTTGTGCTTGAACTTGATTATTCAAGTATTGTTTTCTTAAATGAATAAACAATGCTTGAAATTTCGTCCACAATTATTATAGCTGATAATGGTTAGGCCGTAATGAGTACAAACTAAACGGCATGTCGATGATATTCTTTACTTTAAAATTGCTAAAAGTTTAAAATACTTGATTAAATAAGTGCAAACATTGTAGTATAATTGACTAATTTCCATAATCAAGAGGTTATCAATCATTTTTTTGGCCTGTTCACATTAGTGTTCCACTCATCTGGTGAGTGTAACGAGCAGTTATAATCATGAATATTTGTAGTCATTAATTTTACTTAACCAATGTTGGTTTATAATAGGGCTCCTCACAACTTCAAGTAGTAGTTGCAACTTACAATTTCAATTACAACTTCAAGTCAACTTCAATTTATTTAAAAAAATAAATTGTAAATTGAAGTCAACTTCCATTTGAAACAAAATATTAGTTGAACATTCAAGTTCAACTTCAATTCAACTTACAAATAAAGCTCTTCATTTGAGAAGCATAGTCAATTCAACTTCAAGTTGCTGAAATACAAATAGTTGACAGTTGGAGTTGATCAATTGACAATTTCTGAACGAATTAAACATGCGCGTTGGGAAAAGCTTTGTAGTAAATTGCGGGATTCCACTGGTTGTTTTAATGAATAAAATATAATCTGGCAACGCAAAGCTCCTGAAATCTAGTTCAAACAATCTATATTACGTTAAAGTGAGGACAGGGAGAAAATAGTTGATTTAATTGTTAGTGGAGACTCAGAAAATGGTTCAAGCAGTCACCTAAAAACAAAACCGAAATCCTCCGACAAACTAGCATGTAATCAGAGACTGAGTTTCTGTTATTTACGGTATTTATTTTCTGCTGAAATTTGAAAACAATTTTTTGTGAAGCAAAAATCATTTGAGGTGTCTAACAAGCTTCTCGGGAAACTTAGTTTTACCCATTATACTTTTGTATTTTGATATTAAGTAGAATTATGTAATAGCACGTTAAATTGCTCAACTCAATTTAAATCAACTTCAAGTCAATTTCAATTCAACTTCAATTTGTACAAATATTACAACTTGAAATTGTCAACTTCAAATAATGAAGCTATAAGTTGGTTTCCGGTAATTGACTTTCAATTAAAAAATTGATTTGCAATTGGTCAAATACAACTATGAGGCCAAAATTGAGTTGAAAATTCGATTTCAAGTACAACTTCAAGTTCAAATAACGTGATAACTTGAGTTGTGAGGAGCCCTAGTTTATAAGATTGTTGTTCAGCTGCGCTATCATGGTTAATATTAGCAAAAATAATTCTTACAGGGAATAATAAATTGCTTTTATAAACATCCCTTTAGCTTCAGAACAGGTGAACTGAACAATAACTTGATTTTTATATTGGAACAAGAGCCCCGAGTATCAAGAATATCCTTGTAAAACAATAAGTTGGAATAGTTCCATCATAAGTATGGAAACAGGACACTAGAATTATTATTCTCCATCTCGACCGCTGGGCATCGTGGAGGCGACATTAATGTCGATGGAATAATAAGAAACGCAAAGATTCATCATTATTATGATGATTGGCGTTCAATATTATTTTAGTGGGATGCAAGGATGCCACTAATTACGCAATGCTTACGTTGCTGTTCAGTGACAAAAACTCAAGTTATACTCAAGTTTTATTCAAGTACTTCCATTCAGTGTACTTGAACTTGACTTGATTTTACACTCAAGTAATAAATTATTAACTTGAACTATATCCAACTTGAACTTGAAAATCGTGTCACCAAATGGAACCAAACTTGACAGGAAACTTATCTGGACTTGAACTAAAATTTCTAGTCTATTTTCGGGCAATTCGAATGATTTTTAGGCACTAAATCCGGTATGGATAAGGTATTGACCTCAGAGGTCACAGCTAGGTCATCGTGTCACTAAATGGAACAAAACTTTACAGGCAGCTTATGTGGGCTTAAACTAAAAGTTCTAGTCTATTTGCGGGCAATTCGAATGATTTTAAGTCACCAAATCCGGTGTGGGTAAGGTATTGACCTCGGAGGTCACAGCTGGGTCATCGTGTCACTAAATGGAACCAAACTTGACAGGCAGCTTATCTGGGCTTAAACTAAAAGTTCCAGTCTATTTGCGGGCAATTCGAATGATTTTAAGGCACTAAATCCGGTATGAATAAGGTATTGACCTCGGAGGTCACAGCTGGGTCATCGTGTCACAAACTGGAACCAAATTTGGCACACGTTGAATATATGTCTAATGAAAGCCCTAGTTCTAATCTGGGCCAGTTTCATCAGCGTTTAGAATATGAAACCGGTATCGACGTTCTTTGACCTCTTGAGGTCAGTATCTTGGAAAGTTGAGGTCATATCTCGCTGACATTTTTTTTACACGTTATTTAATTTTTATTCTTGCCATTTTTGAAGTTTTATTGCTAATTTTCTCGGTTTGAAATTTTTGGTACCCCTTGAGCCCCCCCTCATTTTTCGGTAACTTTAATCCGGGATATCTCCGAATCCTGCATTACGATTTCTTTGGGCCAATTATCAAAAATGATCTACTCTTCAAGGTGCACCCTCTAGTAATTTTCTTATCGAGATCGAACAGGGGGCATATTCTCGTAAGGATTGTGCGGTGTCCTTTCGACTTTTTGTTCATTTTGTAATAAATTTGCTACGTTTAATTTAATATCCAAGAAAATCCCACCACAAAGTAATTTTTGATAAAATCCGGATTTAATCAAAACTAGTATTCCAAAAAGCAGCAGTAAATTATATTCTGTATTAGTTTACCTAAGAATAGATACCAAAAGTAAACCAGACAATGAATTGAATTTTTTTACAATGCCGAAATTGGGATTTGTTTCCCATTAATATTCGCAATACTCGGTTAAATAACCGCTTTAATAAATAATTTATTATTATCTTATCTGCAGAATTGAAAATGAGCTGAATTGAACGACTAACTGATTTAACTGAACTTGAGCTGAACTGATATAATTTCAAAAAATTGAACTGAACTGAATGAGCTGTAAAACTAATTACAGTGAACTAGAGTGAACGTCATATTTGTATTTGTACAGCAAGCTGAGTTGGAATGAATGCGTTTGACATCCAAGGAATATGGAGTTGAACTTGAATTGAATTTTACCACGAAGTTGCAAGCATGGTTTTAAATAAAAAAATAATTTCTGAATGCGTTTTGGTTTTCCGTCTGAAGGAAATGATTTGCCGATACAAGTTGGACAAGTTATTGTGGCCATGTTTTAATTTTTGTGATACTTAACTTGAATTATCAAGTTCAAGTCATAGTCAAGTTCAAGTCAAGTTTGGAACTTTAACTACTTGATCAAGTTCGGGTCTTACAAAAGTTACTTGATTACTTGAACTTGACAAGTCAAGTGATTACACGAACGCGAGTTATCAAGTTTAGGTTGTGTCTTGAAAATTACTTGAAGTTTCGTAGTCAAGTCAAGTTCATGGTCAAGTTTTCAAATTATTTGACCCGATCGCAGCACTGCTAGTGAGGATCGTTTCCGCGAGAAGTATCATGAATGTTCAGATATAAAGATCTCGAAATAAGTTCGGCTACCAAGCCTGAAAACAAATCCGTTCTCACGTAAGCGTCTTTTTGTAAGTGCAAAAATTCTGAGAAGAAAAAGAAGAAAACATTTCTACTTTCATCCACGTTTGTGACGCATGTGACCGCAAAACGGGATCTACATGAATGAAATAAACTTTTGAAAATCTAAAACAGAATTCTTTACAAATTATTGTATTCATATATTTTAAGCGGTGCTCTTTTCTGTTGGCTATAGAGGGGAATAAAATTGATATGAAACTGGGTGGAAATGCGTCCCACACAGGACTAACAGGTTCCTTAGAATGAATCATCCGCTAAAGACCCAACCATTAAAGCGAGACATATATTTGGCTGCTGTAAAACTTTCCTAATTAACTCAATTTGAGAATAATTTTAGTTAAATCCGGGAATTATTATTTATTAATTTTAGCTTTGATGAATGTAATTTCAAAATTCTTTGTGGGATTCGCACAATCTTACGATTTGCGATGGATCATTTCAAGCAGGATGTTATGCATTTGAAGAATTTCAGAGGAAGAGCAACAGGAATGCGTTTTCACTCCTTGTGAGATGTGTCTACGAGTGGAAATTGTTTAGAATCGGGGAAGCCATTCTATTAATTTAAAACCATTTCAAGGAATAATCAAATGTTTTTCATAGACACAAACATTGGAGCTACTACCTGGTTTTAATTTTATTTATTTTGCGTTTATTTTTTGATTTAGGATTTATCATATCCTTCGATTGAAATAAATTAATTCAAATTGCAATTCGAACTTAATATTACTTTTATTTGTAGATACAGAGAAGAATTCCGAGAGGATAGATATCGCTTCGGCTGCTCTTATGCTTGAGTAATTTAATAACATTCGAATAGTACGCAACGTTTGAAGGTAGAGCACCAATATTTTAAACCAGAATTTTGAAAATAGTTGAATTCAAGAAACAAGTTCAACCTTGACTCGTAGATTGCGAACGAATACACATACATTCGAAAAATTAAAACAAATCCAACTACGTTCACGTATTTCACTCCGAATAGTTCTAAAGGTTTGAAATCACTGACCGATCTCAACATTGCGAGAAAATCTTCCGCTTTTTTAACTGATCTTAAAACTGAACAGTTGCTGATCGAGGATTGATTAAATTCGAAACTTTTTCCGTCAGTGATGCGTTTTTTCCCTCCAACCACAGAAATTGGCCACGAGATATCAATTAATTCCAATATTTCGAGGTGAACGATGGATCGTGGACCTTTGGTCATGTGACCCCTCACAAGTAAATTTCCGTGAGTCACAAAAAGCTCTAGCATGGTTTTGCTCCATTGTTTCTGCGAAAAATAAGTTCATGGAATGATTTTATTTCTATCATTTTGTTAATGTTTAGAAATTTACAAGGTGTTACAGTCATAATGCCAACATCCTGTGCGGGTGGCATTTATTTTAATGTGGTGAACAATGTGTCATTTGTAGGAACGTCACCTGGGGTGAATCCAATACCGATACGATTAGTACCGTCAGAATATGTAGCTATCGCAAAAAATTGTTAACCGCAGTTTTTAGAAATTGGGAACGAACACAAGAATTCAAAACGATACCTGAAACAAATTCACAATTGTATCTGTAATCTGTAATAATAAACTAAAATATAAATCTTTACGGCTGTGTAAGTCATAAATAAATAATTTGAGACCCATTTCTATATTTTTATTATAAGGAAAAAGTGTCGTAGATTCGAATGTTGATTTTGAATCAATGTTGTGTTTAATCAAGGTCAAGTTCCTCGACTTATTTCCAATGAAACAAAAAATTTTGCTGAAATTTCTAACAACTCTCGTTGGTCCACGTTTTCTTGATCCATAATAAAAATAACACTGGAGATCTGTGCAGGGCGGGATCCAAAAAGTTGGCTGAAAAATCGCTGTACATCCAATTTTAAATGATTTCATCCAGTACAAGGATTTGCAATTGATTAAGGTTTTAAATCTTACATATTTTTATTTTACAAGATGATATCACATTTTGAGAAAGATGAATTGAGTTGGAAATCTTTTGGACAGAAGTTCCTTCAAGACTTTCACCATCTTTGAATTTTTTCCGTGCTATTAATTTGCTGAAAGTTTCCTTCAAGATTTTTTATTCATCCCTCAAAGTTTTGGAACGAATTTCAACAACTTGGAAATGATCTGTTGATTTCCCCGAATTTTCGCTGTAAGATTTGTCACTGACAATGGTTTTCAGTTTTCCCCCTGGTTTTGACTTTTTCGGGTTTTCTACTTCGGTTTCTTTGATTAGAATGTTCGTGTTAATTTTTTTAACAGAAAATTTAGTTTGTTTGACAATTTCTCTCAATGTCCTAGTTACCTTGAATTCCACTCCCTCGGTATCTTGAGAAGACGAAATTTCAAGGATCTCTTTTCCCACAATTTCATTTTCGGATTTCAGCTGATAAAAGGCATTTATCAAATCGTCCAATCGGAACTCGATGCGAATGAGGATATTTGTCCTGTGAATTTAGAGACGCGGATTTTACAAAATAACTATTTTGCAAAGTACACAAGTTCCGTGATAAAGACGGGAATAAACAGATGGATGAAATTATCTCGAAGGTCAATGTTGGAATAATTGTTGCGCATTTTTGTTGAAAATTCTTTTCAAAAGGGTAAGTTAAAAATAAAGTTGCAAGTTACAACTTTATAAAAAGTTTTTTAAAAATAAAATAAAAACAATGAAAATAATTTGTTCAATGGCTGATTAAATCAATTGGTTTTAGCTCAGTTTAATTATTATGTGTTAGTTATCATTATTATATTTTTCGGCATTTAAATCAGAAATTAAATTAATACCGTGTCCGATTTTAAAACCGGAATGGCAACTTTATAAAGTAAACCAGAATGAGATTGGGACGGAAATTCTTTCTCGGTTTGAAGTTTTAACGATAACAGCAACAAATTTTAAGAGTTTTAAAGCCACTTTTCTTTAATGCGAGATTGGAGTGCAATTACTGTGATCCGCTTTAATCTTTAAACTTCTCTGTCAAAGGGAATTGAGATCAAGACAAATACAGTCGACTCTCTTTATAACGACATCAATAAATCTCCTGAAAAGTGACGTTATAAGGGAATGACGTTATAGAGGCACATAACATAAATAACGGTTTAATTGGAAATTTTTGGTTTGTAGTTAAATTGAAGTCATGTCTCATTGCATTTAAGTAGCACATACTATGTATATGCAGAATGAGAATCAAAATAGTTAATATTAATTAATAAATAATCATATGTTTCAAAGTTTCCCACGCCACAAGCACAGCAAAAAACAAAGGTCAGGTTTGAATAAAGTGTTTTTTGAATATTAATAAGACACTAGTCTTCTCAGATCATTTACAAACGTTTTTAAACTGCAAAATTTAATTCCCTTAAAACTATGAATATAAGTTCTTCACTGGATCCGAAAATAAGTCTAGACTTGGAAATCTGGATTTTCCTGGATGGGACTAAATCAATGTCGTTAACCACGCTTGTACATACATTTACCATGAAACTTAAGAGTAAAAATAATTTTAAAATGTCTGCACCAGTATGTAAGTTATTTAGCTCGGTTTGACGCTTTGTAACGTCAATATGACGTTATGAGGGTACACTTTTAACCCAACGGCTACAAAAAAGCGACTTTATAAAGGAACTGACGTTATAACGAGTGACGCTATACAGGTAGAAATTGTCATACAATGTAGCTTGGGAGGAATCCAGGATGACTTTATACGCAGAGTGACTCTATAGGGAGAGACGTTATAAGGAGAGTCGACTGTATTTTTTTTTTCAGTTTGAGTAACAGAAAAAATGGACTCACATTTCTTCCGTTTGGAAGAAGAACCGGAGAGGAATTTTATCAGGTCAAAGTTCAGAACTAATTGTCAGTAATTTATTAATTCCGGCTTCCAATTGCACTTCTGGCCTTCAATGAGTGGATACACACAGAAAAGTCGTCTGAAAATATCTCGCTTTATGTTCCAAACAAATCGAAAATGCATCAAAACAATTTCAAAACTCGTGATTTCTCAAGTTGGGAATTTTTCCCATAAAGTAATAATGGACGGATAATGTGACAAGACAAGGAATCCATCGCATAGGTTATAATAGGTGCATTTTCCTAGTCACCTGAATACAATGCAGTGACTCAATTGACTCGGAATTTTTGAAGATGAAACTTCAAGGATCTCTTTTCGCAGAAGTTCGCTTTCGGTTTTCAATGTGTCAAATCAATATCAATTTGGTGATAAGCGTTTGTCAAAGATTCCAAGCGGGGTTCAAAACGATGGAGAATATATTTCCTGCTAATTTAATAACATAGACTTAAAAAAATTTCCAAGTTGTGCAATTTGCGGGACCTCATTTTAATTTTAAAATATTGATATTTATATTTTGACTGGGGAAAAATATGATTCTTTTATGGAGATCAAAGTTCGCGGAAACTGTGAATGAAAGTGTGGAGGAAATTTCTTACAATGTGACATTCGTGAAGTTATTGTTAAAAAATATGAAAATGACATCCATGCTTGTAATTACATTTTGATCCCCCACAAACAACCAGGCCCGTCATAATACATTGTAACATCAAAGGGTCTTTCTCCATAAGATTCTTTTATTATTCTACGTCTAAAGTGAAATTTTTCGAACCTTCGTAATTGTAATGTCTAGTCAGGCCCAGAGTTCTCTCCTATCAACGAGCTCTCTGGAAAAAGAGCGGGTGAAAATTTTGTTTGAAAATGTAAATTTGAAGAATATAAAACTCCCTAACACTTTCTTTGAGAAAATAGTTTGCTACTATCGAGAGCCTGTATACATTGTTACTGTGTTACTAACAATAATATAGTGAGTATAGCTAAAAAGATAAACTTTTGTGCGATATGTTATAGAGAGCTATTCATTTTCCTGAATGCACTTTGCATTGTTTTCTGATAGCTTCCAGTATGTATACGTTATTTTTGATATGAATTACGTCAGAAACAATTTAAATTTTTTAAAACAGAAAAGTGCTTTGAAATATTTGAAAATAGCAACGTTTAAACAATTCATAATTATTGACTTTTGATAAATCCAAAGCTTTTGTAAGTGGACCTTAAAAAGTTAAAAAAAAAATAGACAAAAAATTATTTGCAACATTTAGAAAGATGTGGTTTATAAGAACGTTTTTCTCCAAAGATGTGATGAGTTTAAGTGTTTAATTAAATGTCCTTCGATGCCCTAGATTTATCATATTTGGTAACAATCCCGAAAAACTGAAGCAAGGCCGAGATATTTTGAGGAATGTCGGAATAACTTTGTTTTCACACCCAGAGATGCGTAACCACATTTTCGTTACATTTCACTATTACTATAGGTTATAAAATTGACGGTAATTATCATTACATTACTAAATATCGTATAAAGAATTCAGCGTTACCGTTCCGTTGCTACAAAACAACTTTAATACTCCAGCGTTAGTAATTGTTGCCAATAAAAAATATAAAATTCCTGTCACTTTCAGTTATTATTATTATTATCAAACATCTAGTGACACCAGACGTTCCTGGTAGACCAGAATTGTGGCGAAAAGGCAATTATTAGTTTTTCTGCGGTTCTTGGCTCACCTGAAATGTCATCCGCTTCCCGACTACAAATGTGGTAATCTCGTCATTTGACCTATTTTGAAATTCATTTTCCTAATTTTACTAGCGACAGTACATATTCTCCACGATTAGTTCTTATCCACTAAACCTTTGGTAGAACCAACATTTAATTCGTTAGCTGATCACACATCCGTTTTTGTAATAAAAATCAAGTGTATAATGCAAAGGAAAGGGCCAACAATTTCCTATTGAAATTTGTCATGTTTTCAATAATGTACATAAATGATGATCAGGGTTTTCACATCCAACTGAAGCTTTTAACATGTCCCCCGTTTATTTACATACGCAGTTACTCCAAACAAATCCAATAATAGCATCCAATGCTTAATAAAAAATATACATGTATGTGCATGCTTGTATTGGTTTGATAACGTTGCGTTACGTTACAATATCGTTTTCTGTTTATACACGCTTAAACGTTATATTTCTTCCGATAAATATTTAACACACCCTAGTTACGTTAACGTTACGTTATTATCTTCTACAAATATATTCCGTTACGTTAAAAACAGCGTTATTGCGTTATTGCTGGGTAAAAGTAACGTAACGGGCCCGTCTTATTTCCTATAAAAATACAACGGGTTCGCGTCTGTGGTTTCTTGTTACCACATTAATAAGAGAGCAAAGTTCTAAAATTGGTTTGTGGTTAGGTAAAGATTCGCGAAAAAAAGAAAATTTTGCTTTGACGGGAATTCCTAATTGGGCTGGAATCCCGTCTTCGTTTACACTGCAAATAGAAAGGCCAAACAAGTTTGTAATTATGCCTTACCTATACATATTTCTATTTTCTGGACTTTATTACGGAGAGGAATTCTATGTCTTTAAGTATTTCTATATCTTTTTAATAATTTTACATTTCTAGCAAACTATTGTAAATAATAATATAGCACTACGCTTTCATTCTGAGGCTCTTCGTTAATGATTTTACCCACTACGGTCCAGGGTGTGCCACCCCTTAAATCAACCTCTGCATGACCTCAAATAAACTTTGTTGTCCCTATTAGTCAAATGGCCTCAGATTCACCGGCAGCAGGTTTAATATTAGGCGCTATCGCTGGGATATACTAAAAGTACGTTTTGTTTAATGTGAATTAGTAACACATACAATTATTAGTGAAGTTATGTCAGCTCAAAAAGCGGTAATTTAAGAAGACTTAACTAACATAACTAACAGATTACCAGAGGTCGTGGATGCAGTTAAAGTCACGAATTAAGTCTAAAAACAGATATGCGTTCATTAAAGGAACTATGTACAAATAGGTCGCGTCACAGAGTTGCACCCTTCCGAAATCGACCACCAACTTCAACAGGTTCAATGCATCTCATGTGAGTCATAACTTAGAATGTGGCTGAAGCTTGAGTTGACACTTCAGAGTCAGAAGTACTCTATTTCACACAACTGCAATGTAACTTAAGTAACGATTTGATTCAACAACTAGATTTAAGTTAATATAAACAATTGCAAATAAATGTGATAAACTGTAAATTTTAGAATAACTTATAGCTAGAAATACAAAAACTAGTTCACAATATAACAACTATTATTGAAGAGTGGCTCAAGCTGTTCTGGAGCCCAATGATGTGTCAACGCCACCTTTATTTTCAACTATCCACGCTTATGTCAGTCACTACCTAATGCAAAATCAAAACCAATTTAAACACAATACTGTATACGGTGAAACCTCTTTATAGTCACATCGCAGGGGACTGTACATAAACGTTGATTATAGAGAACGTTGACTATTGAGTATCAGAGCTGTCCAAAATACATGCTCACCAAATACAAACTACAAAATACAAAATACATTCTTCCGGCGTCGAAAATACAAACTACAAAATACAAAATACATTCTTCCGGCGTCGAAAATACAAACTACAAAATACAAAATACATTCTTCAGGCGTCGAAAATACAAACTACAAAATACATACTCAAAACGTAGAAAATACAAACTACAAAATACTAAATACATTCTTCAGGCGACGAAAATACAAACTACAAAATACAAAATACATACTTGAAATGTAGAGCATCCAAAATCTGGAATTTAGTTTTATGGGATCTTAAAACGATTGCATTTCGTTTTACTT